>KK116466.1:410250-429197 GCA_000611955.2 Stegodyphus mimosarum
TTTTTTAATATATATAAGATTATTGTGTGTTAGTTTCGTTAATTAAATATAATTTTCTTCGCACTTAAACCATAAAATTCAACAACAATATTGCAAAATAAGTTTAAAATGATCATATCTTTAGAATTTTCGATACACAGTTTTGCGCTCTGGAGATTAAAATAAATAAATAACCCCCCGGTACAGTGTTGCCATTCATTGTTTGAAATCATTGAGTTTGTTAATAAAAATTCTTTAGTGTCTGACAAAATAGAAAATCGATAATAAAACAAATTCCAAATATTTCTTGCAGATGTCCATATTTGGTGAAGGATTATGGTATTCAAAATTTGATGGCTCCTAGGTACCAGTGTTTTATCACAATGTGAAAAACATACACACATTTATGCAGATTCTTCATTGTTTAATTTCTTTGAATATTATACAGGGCTGTAATATTTGGTGGCAACAGTTTGAAAAGTGAATCGACACAAAATGCTAAAGCAAAATTAATAGCGCTTCCGTGCTAAAAATTCAGCTTATTGAAGTTTGGCCATTTATAACTTATATGTAATTTTAAAAAAACTAAAACTATCCGTGCATGTATTTAGTTTTCAATAGTAGCATAATAATATACTTTTAATTTTCAAACTGCACCAAGCATGCATTTACTTTTCACACACAGTTCCTGTCTTTCATGCCCACCAGCAGCTGAGCGGTAAAGTTGCTGAACACTGATAGCTCGGTCTGAGGTTTGAATTCGGCAAATGTGCTGCCTGCATGGGTGTTTTCATGGTTTTTCTCACATGTAATGTGTATATGAGCCAGTTCACCTTAGAACAGTCCTCCGTGAAGGCATCCCTCTCCTTAGGGAGTTAGCCCTCATATGCTTTCCCATAATCAAATAAACCAAGCCATCCTGGCTTCCCTATTTCCAGGATACTTTTAATATACCATCAGAAGCATGTTCTTGTCCCAGTATATTTGTGGAAAAATTTATAGAGGGTGCTGCCCTGCCTCTTATATGTAATTAATGAAACGTTTCACTGCTGTGAGAACATTGATTTATCAAAGTACTTCCCCCCCCTCTTATAGCAAGTATAAAAGACAACAGATATCTTTGAAAAAAAAAAAAGGAAATGAACAAAAAGATGGAAAGACACCGCCTTAAGTCTGGCAATCCGATATCCCTCCCATACGGACACATGAGCTTAGGTGAGAAATGTCAAAATCCTCTCCAGAGTTGCACAAGGGACAAGCAGGAACCGGAGCTAAGTCAATTTTATGAAGGTGTTTTCAGAGACAATCATGACCGGAAAACAGCCATAACAGTGCCAACGATTTAATACAAGACTGCTCAAATACCTTGAATATGACTAGAACGGGGCTTTTGACCACTTCTACCGACAATGTCGTGAGAGAAGGAACTCATTAGTGTCCTTTTAATTGTTGTCTTAATAGATTGGTAGCCCAGTTTTTGGCAATTTAGCTGCAAAACAGAAGATCACTTTTTTGCCAGAAAGTCAGCGATCTCATTCCCCTCAATTCTGCAATAGATAGATAGCAGAATAGAGTGTGGTCATGTAGAGATGTGATAACTGAGTGTTAAACAAGCCATTATGCAACTCAAACTAACCTGTAAATATTTGTAAATATATTTTGCTTAAGGAAGTAAAGTGCTTGAGTAAGTTTGTAAAGTTGAATTAGAAGAAAATAAGCATGTTTATTTAGTGCAACAGAACATTAAACAAACCACCGATGCTATGAGTCAACAAATAAAGTTTTTACAATATTTCTTGCTGTGAATTCTATGAAATAGGATTCATATTTTTCATATTCATCATTTCATATTTTTTCCAAGACCACCATGTGGTTGTTGGATTAAATGTAAAGAACATACCACTTTACTGAGCCAGTTCAGTCATCCGTATTTTCGTAACGGTTGCGTTTCCTTATACCACTTAATCGGTGTTAATTTTTCTGCTTAGCAGTCAATAAATCATAGCACAATATTCTGGAGTCACTGAACCAGTTGTCAAAGCATGTGCTTTTCTTTTGCATGCAGCTTTTTGAATGAGTGAACTATTTTAATGATCTTATCAGCATGAGTGAATTAATTAGGACTGCTATTGGCTATTAATCACTATTCCCTTCTATAAATATAACATTGGTACAGAGTCTTACTTTATATATATTAATTATTAATTCATTATATTTTAAAAGTACTGATTGTAATCTAAAGACTCCTAAAGTCTTTCTTCAGGAGGGTCATCGATATTTCTCAACTTGACATCGATTTTTGAATACAGAAATTTTTATTACCCTGCTGTCCCAATCACCCTTGACTTGAGTCAGAATGTGTTAAAAGCAGAGGACTGTGGTGAAATCCTAAGATCTGTGACAGATGAAACTATAAATAATCGTCACCTTATTTTGCATTGCCTCACGTTTTATATAGATGGTTCTAGGGCGAAAGATTGAGCCAATGCATGAGCCTTTTTTTATTTCACTCTCCTGTTGGTGCTCGCATATCAGTTTTCAGTGGAGAAATTTCTACTATCCGATTGGCCCTTCTTCAGCTCTGCAGGCCATACATTCTGCTGGTTCATCTCGAACTAAAGATATCGATGACTGTATTAATCTTTTGGCATGTTTATCAGATTGTAATGAAACAGTTGTTTTGCAGTGCATCCTGGTCCATTTCAGAATTGAGGGGAATGAGACCGCTGACTTTCTGGCAAAAAGTGATCTTCTGTTTTACAGCTGAATTACCAAAAACTGTCCTACCAATTTATTAAGACAATAATTAAAAGGACACTAATGAGTTCCTTCTCTCGGAACATTGCCGCTAGAAGTGGTCAAAATCCCTGTTCTAGTCATATTCAAGGTATTTGAGTGGTCTTGTGATAAATCGTTGGCACAGTTATGGCTGTTTTCTGGCCATAATTGTCTCTGAAAACACCTTCATAAAATTAACCTGGTTCCGGATCCTGCTTGTCCCTTGTGCGACTCTGGAGAGGATTTTGACATTTCTCACCTTAGCTTGTGTGTCCGTATGGGAGGGATATCGGATTGCCAGACTTAAGGTGATGGATTAACCAATGTCTTTCCATCTTTTTGTTCATTTCTTCCACCTCCTTTTTTTTAAGATGTCTGTTGTCCTTTATACTTGCTATAAGAAGAAGTACTTTGATAAATCAAAGTTCTTCCCCTTCCTTTGGTTTTTATCAATATAAAATTTCAAAATAATTGCAAAATTGAACGCAGTAAGCTGAAAAAAGCATAACATAAAAGTGTAAAATAATAATTAAATATGAATCTAATATATTTAATCAGAATCATGTTTTTTTAGCTTAATCAAAATTCGGTACCTATGGAGCCAAATATTTAAGAGTTGCTGCATAGCCTGAAAATCTCAGTTTTTCATATTTTCTGATTGTCGGCTGTGATATATCTGAGCAAGGATGAATTTATGTTTCTTGAAACACTAACCCATGATGAAAATGTCCTGTGAAAAGTAAAATCATTTACTTTTTAATTTTTTTTAAAAAAAAGGAAGCTTCTACATTTCTCGAAATTTTTTGAGTGGTTTTTCATTTGTTTCGGTTAAGCTTAATTTTATTTCTGCTTTGCTGTATCTGAGTAATGTTTCTTGAAATTTTTCTTGGTTTTATTTATTTATTTTTTAATTTTTCTGTAGCTATTATATGTGCTGTTTTGTTCTAATTTCACTTTGGTTCTAACTTTGTTCATTTGAATTTGCTTTTAATTTACCACAAAATTACAGACGCTTTCAGTGCATGATTTAGCTTCTGTTTTATTAGAACATATTGCTTACTATTTTAGTTTATATTACTTGATTATGTTATTTATAAAGTTGTAAACAAAGATTGGAATATTATTAAAATTAGAAGAAAAATTGAAGTAATTGATTTTTTTGAACTTTTCTGTTATTGAGACCAGATTCAGAAATGTATGGTGTATATAATGTATATATGTACACATACATATATACATTTCTGAATTCTGCCCCAATAGCAGAAAAATACCAATTTTTTTTGTTTGTTTGTTTTAAATTACAACTCTCTCTCTGTAATATATATATATACACATTATTTATTTTTTAAAGGTATGGTCCTCCAACTAGAACAGAATATCGTTTGATAGTGGAAAATTTAAGCAGTAAAGTTAGCTGGCAGGTATGTAGAATTCTTTAATATCTTAGTATTGCTGTGAAAAATGTTAAATATGTAATATATAAGCTGCTACACTGTTATTACACTGGAAAAAAGATGAAAATTAAAGAGAAAGACAAGTTGTTGCAAATATTTAATGAAGAGTTTTGTAATATACATTTGAATCTCCAAAAGCCATTTTCAGTAATATGGTTTTAAAACATTTTTACAGATAAATATGAAAAATTTCAGCAGATTTTTGTAATTTTTCAATATAGTTTAAAATATGTTTCAGAAATATAATAAATAAATATATTGCTTGCAATTTAAGAAAGTTCTCATGTGGTCAAAGTTGAACACCTGTAGAAAGAGAATCCGTGAAAGATGTGCTTGTATGAAAATAACAGAGATAATAAAAATGTTGACGATTTTGGGATCAAAGAAAGAATTTATAAGGTAATGCTGAAAATTAATGATACCTATAATGTTATAAAACTAGCTTATTTATAACATTTGTCAAGTTAATTTTTATATTTCAGTGGTAAGGTAAGAATGTTCTTAAGACTGTCAAATTTCACTACACTTTTAGGAAATTTGTCTAATGGGCATTTAAAGTACTTCCCCCGAGTGGCAGAGTATGCACAGTTTAAAATTTTTGCATCTTTCAGTTTTATTACTAGTGTGATGACTAGTTAAAAGGGAAATATTTATTGTACTGTAAATTTTAAAGTGAATCTTTTTTTTATCATTATAAGAGGTCATAAAAATGAACACTTTTTCATTTTGCATTTTTCCCCCTTTTCCTTTTAAAACTTTCCCAGTTCCATTTAGTCTTATTGAAAAGCAGCGATATATTTTTTACTTAGTGCAATTAAATGTATATTTTTATATGATTTTAATTATTTTGTATTCTGCCATCCTTTAATGATGTAAATATTGTGGTAAATAATGGAAGTTTATGCAGACAGAGACTAAAATAAGTAATTATGCGAATTTAGTTCGTAAATGCTGTTCAAGTACAGGATTTAGTAGATTCAAAAAGCTGTCCACTCGGAATGTTAAAATAAATAAAATTGTAGCAATTTGGATAACTACTTTTATACTACCATGGTTATATTCACTCCACAATGATTTTTATGAAGCATTTCAAAGATTAAAAAAAATAAATAAATAAATAACTGCGCCTAACATTATTAATGCAAGGTTTATGTAATTTGAAACCTTTTCATTTGAGCACCTTTAATATTTTTAATTTCTTGTGAACAATTTTAAAATTTAATTAGTTTTGAAATTTGGTGTGAAGTATAATTTTATTGTTAATTATATATATTCTAGTATGTGAGGGATTTAGTTTTTTTTTACTGTATGTATGTAACTAAGAGCTTTAACATGAATTACTGTATACTTTTTTTAATCTTACAAATAGAGGAGGTAAGTGGTTTGAATTTAAATTAATGGTTATTGATATAGTATAATTAAACTTTGTGCATTAAATGATTTTATTTTTTTAACACTTAAAATATTATTTATTTAATTTTTTTGTACTTTAACTGTCACATAAAGTCAGATTCAAAAGTTAATATAAATTTGACTTGTACCTACCCATTAAGGGAAAATCCGCCTAGACAAGATCTTGCGAGGGCCTTTATTAGATGCTGGTTGTGATGATGCCCGGATGTTGGGCGGGAATAACCTGATGTAATGCTGAAAATGATGTTACTAATGAAAACTGGTGTGATGGTTATCATGCGCTGGCTTCACTGTTCATTGAGCGAAGCACATATGTAGTCAACGGGTCTGGTGAAGAGGGTGCCTTTCTCTGCTCTTGATGTTTATGGGTAATCAAGTCTGGTTGTCCAAAATTTACAGCTGGTGAAGGTTGCCAGCTGTTTTAGAGTCATTGAGATGTTAATCACGAGGAAAGGTAAATACCTATGGCATTAATTTTTAATTTCATATGCACATTGTGCATGTATTCTTAAAAAAAAAAAAAAAGGAATAACTACCAGTGCTACTCAACTAACTTGCTGTTTAGCACGTAGGTAAAATTTTCTGCATGTTCTTTGTTCATCAACTAAAAAGTCCTTAAATCCATTAGAACTTTCATCTTTTTATAATTTTTCTAATAATACTGCATCGATGTTTAATCTCAAATTTTCAAATGGCAGTTTTCAACCTTGAGCATAGAAATACTTCTGATGTAAAAAGATATCCATGTTACTCATAAAAACTTGAAAACTTTGTTAATAATAATAATAAACATAATTTTCCCATTGAAAAATTACTAGGAAAGATTATTTGACATTGAGCAGAAAGTTCATTTCTGTAAATTTCAACGTAAACGTAAGTTTCACGTTTTCAGAATTTATATCTGGAATGTTTTCATTAACAACACAAATAAAACTAGAGTCATTCTGCTCTTTCTGCTAAACTCAAAATGAATTTTTTATTTCAGAATTGAATATGAAATGAAAGAATGCTTTTATTTCTTTTTTTAATTATTTACATCCTTTTCATATATGTATTGGCAAATAAAAGTGATTAATTTGGTTTACATTTCTGCCCATTTACATAAGAATAGCTATGTCATTTTATGCAATTGCTAATACATCCGTTTCATTGTGGAATATTTTAGGCCAGTGTGTCAGTTATGCTAATATTTATTTCCTTAAGGTGCACGTTCATATTAAATAATATACCTTCCTGAATCATGAATTATTGTTGAATCTGTAAAATATTAACAAGTTTGCAACATTAGTTAATTAAAAAAAAACTAAATTTAATTCTGGAGCTTTTTCAAAATTTCATAATTTATTAATTATTCAAATCAAAGCATTTAAAATAAGTGGAAACAACATATAGTTATCTTAGTAAATTTAAAAGTTATTTAATCAAGACCTACTAAATTTCCCCAAAGAAGTTCCATGAGAGTGAGCTCAATTGCTCAGCACCGTCGATAGAAGAAGATACCAAGATCGATTCAATCCAGAGAAACGGAGATGCAACTCAGCAAGAGGAAATTATTAATTTAGACCCTCCAATACTAAATATAAAAGAACTAAAAACAACTGATCTTAAATATTTACAGAAAAATGTCAACAGCTTAACATCAAAAGAGTTGACCGTTTTATGATACCTGAAGCCCTCATAGAGGTCATAAGAAGCAATACTCCCATTCATAAAGACAGCAATTCATTCAAATTGGCAATTTTGGGCAGTACATAGACACCAAGTTTGTCCAGTTCTTAGACTTGTTAATTTGGCTTTGTGTAGTGGTGATGTTTTCGTTAAAAAAAAAAAAAAAAAGTCTGTGCTACACAAAGCCAAAATAAGTCGGAGAATTGCACAAACTCGGCATTGTGCACTCCCTTTGTCCATGTACACATCGTTTCTATTTTTATATAAAAAGTCAAAGGAGCAACCAATTCTACACTGGATCAAAACAAAAATTATATAATGTAACGTATTTGGCAGTTTTTATCGAAATAACAGATGAACTTCTTAGTAAATCATAAACTTTATTCTCAATTCACGAAGATTCTAAATGTTACAGTTTTCACACTTCAGATTTTACATTCCAGTTGCTTCCTCTATCAATTTTTAATACATCAACTACTCGTAAACTTTCAGAATTAACAATCTTTTTAAAACATTTCTCTAGTTGCACGAAACAAATATGGCGTTGCCACTACAGTATGAATAATAAGTAATAAGAATTATAAAATGTTATTGTTAAAATATAATCAGTTGTTAAATAAAAAATATTACAACCATCTCAATAAATTACATTTAAATCAATCAATGAAATAACATAAAAAAGGAAATTCATCTTATATCATCTAAGCACCACACAAAGGAAATATCCACTTGCCTTAGAAATTTCTGTGTCTTCAGTCTGTGACACACAAAATTCCTCAATGGCATCCAAACACTTTCCTCAAACGGTGTTCCCTTTCTAATGGAATGCTTTATATGGTGAGCATTTCAACCTTTCTTGCGACAAACCCATTCAAAGCCATCTGAACGATCTTTACATTCGACCATACACATTTCCTTTGTACAAGCAGGACACTTATAATTCCGTTTAATTACATCCAACAAGGTGTCTTTTCTTCTGTCCTTGACCACTTCAAAAAAAAAAAAAAAAAAAACCTTCTCATTCAATACCACGAAACACCCAGTTTACTACCAGTAGCCATTTTACGATGCAGAACACACAGTACACAATGTACTTCCTAACTCACACCCAACACATGAGCAAATGGGCCCTGATGAATCTTTTCCCATCATCATTAAAGAAAATATCAATATGCGAATTCCAATGAAGCACACTCCGAAATGCACAATCCATGATGTTGCACATGGTACCATCCAGAAGAGCTTTTAAGAGATCATTTCCGACAACACTCAAGATGATCAGTCAGGACTAAAAATCTTATTTCGTCTCAGTGACAACAGAAATCACACCAGAAAATGGTAGAATACTCTCCAATAGCATTTAGAACCCTCATAAATCAAGATCAGTTCTTTAACGGATGGAGAATTCACAAAATTACAGAATTCCTCGGGATGCCAAGATCTCTAGAACACTCCTCTAGGCCACAATTATTGTGGCTATAATGAGCAGTTATTTTGTTTGCAAAAAGTTGATGGGAATTTCCCATGTTTTTAGCACCTGCTAAATTTTTTTATATTTGCATTTAAAATATTTAGTTTTATCCCCCCATCCGTAATGTTTGTGTTTTCCTAATCTGCAGATTCATTAAGAATGAATTTGTTCCCGCACATATTGCATCTTTCATTTACATCAAAAATACAGATATACCGGTTCTTTCAAAAATATTTTATTGCTTGCATACTTACCAAAAACCGTGGTTATTTATAAATAATAAGAAATCAGTGTTTAAAACACCAAAGAAAAGATTTACAGATAGTTTTTAGCTTTTATTAAATTTGATCTTGTATTTCACAGCCTTATCTGCTCGGAAAGAACTTGATATTGTTCTTTTAATATATTTTTTAATTGTTGCATTGATGTTTTAACTGACTATTTTAAAATATTATGTCTAAATGCTTGTAAAAATTGTGTTTAGTTCACAAGCTAAAAGTATTTTCAAGTTGTAATGCTGATTAGCACTGTATTGTATATGAATAATTAGTAATTATCAGTAAAGAACTTAGGTAAGTGCAGATATAATATATATCACAAAAGGGGAAAATTTAATTTCCTATATATTTTGTTCTTGAAAATATATACAGGGTTGTCATAAAGAAATTTTGCCAACATCTGCATTTCTAGAGTCCGTTCCGGTTAACTGATCGAGATGAGATTGCAAATATAGTTAGTTATTCAGGAGATATGCATTCGAGATTCTGCGAATGGCAACATGGGCAGTTACGGTTATAGTTATAGAAACTCGAAAATATTGAATAGCAACACCAACTTTTCCTGGTTGCAAAATGTTCAGCGCATGCAAAAACCATAAATAGCGTTGTGACGGTACCAATAAGTCTAAAAATGGACGTTTTATGCATACACACACAAAAACAAAAAAAAGAGTTTTGAAAACCGGCAAAAGGGGAGGAACGCTACTACCGGAATTATGGTAAGCGAAATGCACTCAATGACATCTTTTGGGTGCAAGATGGTGCACCTCCACATATAGCGATGTTTATTATAGGCTTCTGGAACAGCATTTTGGTGATCGCATCCTCTAACACTATTATCCTTTTCCATGGCCGCCACGATCCCCAATCTGATGCCTATGGCTTTCTGCTTTGGGGGATATCTCAAATCCAGAGTTTATCTGTGCAATCTGAAAGCTTTGTAGGCTTTAAAGGATTCTATTGGGCGGGAAATTTCAAACATCCCCCCATGCCATGTTGCGTTCAGCAGTATTGTCCCCGATGCAATGCATACTTGCCTGTAATAGCACCCATGTGGAAAATGTTTGATCTAAATAAAGGTATTCATTTGCCTGATACGTGTTGTCATCAGTAATCGGTGTTTTGTCTCTGTAGTATGCATATTTTCTGCGTGCGCCGAGATCGTGTTTCGTTGGCCCAGTAAAACTGTTTTTTGTGTATGCATAGCACGGCAGTTTTTGAACATATTGGTACCGTTCCAACGCTATTTAGGATTCGCATCAGCTGAACATTTTGAGACAGGATAAGTTGGCGTTGCCATTCGACATTTTCGATTTTACATAACCGTAACCGTGAGTGTCCTTGTGTTACCATTCACCGAATCACAAGCGCATACCTCTGAATAACTATATTTGCAATCTCATCTCAATCGTTCAACCGGAACGGATGTTAGATATGCATGTGTTGGCAAAGTTTCTTTATGACCACCCTGTAGAATGAGGTATCGTAAAGTAAAATTTCATGAAGCTTTGAACTCGAAAAGACAAATAAAAAAATCGTCCATTAATAGGCTTGATCATGTTAGTAAACTTTTATGGGACATCTAGTAAATGATAATAATGAATATTTTCATTGTTGAGTAGCTCTGGAAAAGCAGATGGCAGATGTCATCTGCTTTATTGAATAACTGCAGTTTTTCTTTTAATTCTACAAATATTCCATCATCATCCCTCGTGAATTATAATTTTGGGCGGAAATACTGAAAAAAAAAAAAAAAATTCCCTTTGGCACCCTTGCATCATACATTAACATCTGCCGCTCTGCTGATCATTTTGTAGTTTTGATTCTGAAATCAGTGGTTTTCTATTTTGAATGTTATATTTTTTTTTGCAAGCGCTAATAATATTTTGTTTTCGCAGGATTTGAAAGATTACATGCGTCAGGCTGGAGATGTAACATATGCTGATGCTCATAAACAAAGACGAAATGAAGGGTAAGTGTAGTGAAAATTATTTAAGGAAAGGTTAATTTTTTTTATTAAAATAATTATATTGCCAAATTTGGATGTTTTGTTATCCAAAATTCTGGCAAATCATTAAATTCAGCAGAAGGCCATGCTGTGTTTATCAGCTTATTCTTAGATTTCAGTGAATTAGTTGCAGTAAGAGGTGATAAATTGCGATTGTCTGAAATTTTTTAGCTTTTAAACTTTTTATATATCTTGTTATTTTTAAAATTAAAGATTTTGTGAATGTAAATTCCGTATCTTAAGTCATATTTGTCATATTTCTTTAATTCTGTACCATTTTCCCATATATGAATGTTGCTAAAAGTAGGATGAGCCTCAAAATTTGGAAACCTGAGCATTTTACTGTTCCTGTACAAAACTTGCCTTCGTAAACTAGATGATCCTTGGATATTTCCAGAAGTTATGCTCTGCATTCTATATAACTGAATTATATAGAATGCAGAGCATAACTTCTGGAAATTAGAAGACAAAAGTAAGACGCTTAACACATCCATGTGTGTGTTATATCGCAGTATTTTTTAAATTAAAAGTTTTAAGAACATACCTGTAAAAATGCGTGTATATAGAGGAAAGCTTTGGTATTTTAGAAGAAATCAATTACATTTTCATCCATCTCCCCCCCAAAAGCAATATCACACTTTTTTTGGGGGGGGAGAGATCATTATTGACTGCAGTGGATCCTTATTTGATGAAAATTTTGATCATTAACTCTCAAATCTTGATGTTTGATGTATGACGTTGCCAAATCTAGTGTAATTTTTGCTTTGATGTAGCCGATATGGTCTTTTTTTCTTTTTAAATACCATCATCTTGCTGATAACTGCATGTCGAATTTAAATTGTCTTTTCTGTGCATTTTCTTAAGTTCTCCAAAATTTGGCAAATGTGTGCTTTAGGTATTTTTCATATGCTTTAGGAATCGTATATATGATGCCTGTAAATGTTTACTGTCTTCCAAGAAGCAGCAAGTCCAGTGTCTGCAGTTTGCAGTGAACATTTTAAGGAAGTTTGTTGTATTCCTAGTGCCTCATAACACTAGAAAGATAATATATTGTTACAAAATGTTTCGGAAATATCCAGTCGTGATGAGATAGTTTCTTCGTAAAGCAGGTTTAGGATTGCCAGAAAATGGCAAGGGAAGGCAGGTGAATATTTGGCAACAAAATCGGCACTATTCTATAGACACATGGAGAACCTTCTGGAATGAATTCTTCCTGGTTTATTCCAGAATGTTCTCAGAACAAAAGCTATGTGAACCCTGCTGGTACGCAGAGAGTGGAATCAGTACGAAGTTAGCATTTCGTCTAGCGAGCTGATAGTCAGTGAGCGAGTGTCTCGAACTCTAATGCCGAGCTGGTCGTTGAGTGCATCGAGAGAGTTTCTTAGTGCATTGTCAAGTTTCAGTTTAGAGTATGTTGAGCTCCGAGAACGACCGAGCCCAGAGCTGTACATCGAGTGCATCGCGAGTTGTAGCGTGGAGAGTCTCGAGAGTATGTAAAGTTCTGAGAATGACTGAGCAGACTTGGGAGCGGTAGTCTGGTGCTTTGCCATGAAGCTGTCTCCACCGTTATACCCTAAAGGCTGTGTCGCTGATTGTGACAGCATGTTTATAGCAGTTCTTCGACAATTCTAAGCTTGTTTTTGGAGCTGTCTTGAAAAATATGGGCCAATAAAGTGTGTTTTGATACTTCATCAAGTGTCGTCTTTATTCACTCCAAATTCACAAACCCTTAATGTACATGCGAAGAAGAGAAAAACGTAACAATATATATATATATATATTGTTTATTAAGGATTTAAAGCCATCATTTTGATAAGTTTAATTATAATCATGAATGTAATATGTACAACATATTTTTATAAACATATGCTCATAAAAATATGTAATATTTTACATATTAGTACAAAATGCACAATATCACATAAAATGCATAAATTGCAGAGGGTTAAGGTAGCAAAATAAAATTTATAAATTAAGATAAACCGAAGTGTATGCAGATCTCACTAAATTGAAAGTTCTTTGGTAAGTTCAAAGAATTGATATTTTCATTTCGATTTAGTTGTTTTAAATTATGTTTTTACTGCTAATTGATATTTTCCACGGTCTCGAATTTGTAGCATATGCACACATTAGTTTTATTTTCTAATTTGGCATTTGACCATACACTTTTAGAACAGAGGATGTAATGTATTTGTGGTTATATGTTCTCATCTGTGCTCTTCAGAAAGTGCAGCAAAAAAATTTCTCCTAGGAATTGTAATTCCTGTTATAGCAGTCCAATCATTGATTGTAACTAGATCTTGAAATATAGAACACAGTTCATTCATTGGCCATAATGAAATTTCTGCTTTGACCAAGTTTCAAATCATATGGTAACATATGGTTAAAGCCGACATTTTTGTTTTTTGCACATACTTACTGTCAAAGTGCTTGTAAACTGAAGTCAATTAAAGTAGACATTTGAAATTTTTCAAAACATCATGAATTTCTCCTAGGAATTGTGCTTCTTATATTTTTTAATATGCACTTCAGTCATTGATTGTAGCCAGATCTTGAAATATGGAGCACAGTGCATCGGCATAAGCTTCTTCTGCTTTCACCAAGTTTCAAATCATAAGGTCTAAAGTATGAGTGCTCTGCTTTTTACTGATCGTATGGCCAGATCTTAAAATATGGAGCACAGTTGGTCGTGCGATTTCTGCTTTTTCTTTTTCTTACCAAGTTTCAAATTACAGGGTCTAAATAAAATATCAGTACTGTGCTTTTTACAGTTCTAAAGTGCAACATTATTAGGAAATACCTACCTTAAAGGTTCTTTAAAGCCAATGTGAGTTCTTGCACTTATACATGGTCATAGTGCTTGTAAATTGAAGTTGATGAAGTTTAAAACGAAAATATTGTTATCTTGCCTCCACCAAGAATGGGGTCTATTAGCATAGAACAACTTATGAAAGTGATAAGCTCTTTCTGGTCTGTTAACATCCTTACTTAAATATGAAAAATAATTAAGCATGTATTTTTTGCTTACTGTGCAGCAATCCAGATCTTAATCCCAAATTTTCCTCACTTGCTGATTGTAAACTTTTATTTAAAATGGATATCATATTTAATGTGTTAAAAGGAGAAAAGAAATTTATCATATAGTTTAATGGAAATAATAGATTAAATAAATCTGTTTACAGACTTCTACAATTTTGTATCACGAATAATAAAAGCATGGCACATCCTTGATAAAAAAGAGAATGGCTTATATACATTTGACAATGAAATTAAAAGATTTGTTATGTGGATGTCCTGTGCTTTTATTATTTGTGATACAAAATTGCAGATGAAATCTGTAAATATTAGTTTGTTATTCCCAATAAACCTATACATTTTTTTTCTTCTTTTAGAGCATTATTTATATCCATTTTAAATAAAAGCTTATTGTAGAACATTTTTTAATGTATTTTGTTTTCTGTGTTTTATTCTGTTACATGTTATGAATGATGAAATTTATAGTCATTAAAACACAACCAGTAAATTATGAGATGATTATGAAGTAAAGGAAAAAAACTTGGACATCATTCAGAGAATGAAGAAATCACTAAATATTCAGTCTTGTAATTTGGATTGCATTACAAAAAACATTTTATTTGAAGTTAATATGAAATATGGATGTGGCCATTTTGTCAGGAAGTGTACCCAGATATCCCATTTATAACCTAATGTAACATGCACATGTGGTGTGCTGCATTAAGTTTGTGATACATTTGGAAATCAAATTTTTAAAATTTAATTTGCTTCAAATAGGATTTAATTGAAAATTTGTTTCACTAATATTCATTTATGTTTTCTAGCCTGTTTTTGTCTATACTTTCCTTTTATTTCTCAAACTTATATTTCCTTTTCTTATAACTTGTTCTTTTCATGGCTAAAATTTCAAGATTCTTCAATTTTTCCATCTTCTTTCAGTCTCTTACAGTTATTTGTCGAAAACATAATAAACAATAATAATATAAAGGGCAAAATATGATTTTTTTTTTCCCGGACATTTAAAGCTTGGTACCTGGAAAAAATTTCTCTTGCTACATTATGCTATTAAATCGTATTGACAGTTAAATGTCAAAAGTTAACGATTACAAATCTGCTAAATATCAGGAATTTGTCATTTTTAAGGAAAATTCATTTTCTGATTTCTGTCAGAGGTTAGATATTCTTCAAATAAAAGTTCCTGCAATCAGTATGATTAAAAAAGAAATAACTTTGGGGAGGATATATGACTAAAATATGCTATTCATTTTATAGTTTGATAATGCAATACATTTTATTAAGCATTATAAATTTTATGTTTAAGTAGTGTATTTCTCATATTAAAATTTTAATTTATTTACTCCTACCTCATTTTTTGAACATGAAAACCATTGGATGTCATATTTTCTACATTTGTAAATTTTCAGGGTTGTGGAATTTGCATCATACTCAGATATGAAAAGTGCATACAATAAGCTGAATAATACTGAATTAAGTGGACGAAGAATTAGACTTGTTGAAGATAGACCTCATCATAGCAGAAGGTATTTAATATTATTTATAATGCTAATGGCTCGGGGATGATTTTATTATTCATTTACTTATTGCATTCATATGACATCTTGTGTTTTCAGTTTTATTTGATTGAAAGGTTGATAGATTTCTGATTTTCATCAGTTTTAAGAATACTGGTAGATTAAATGTGGTACCAATTTTGTTCCATCTGTAATAACAGTTTTTATAAAATAATAATTAATTTAAATTGCTCTCTTGAGTGAATAAGATTTCCATGTTCAGAGAAATGTTAAATACTTAATTTATCATTTAGAAAGCATAATCTGCAGAGTTTTAATCTAATTGATTTTAATGTTTCAACTTATATAATATATCCTTCATTATTTCTGTTGTCATTTACAGCTGTCTGAAGCTATGGACTGATGAATTAGTGATGTGATATTAGGGAATAAGCATTAACCTTATTCTTTTGTGATGTATTAAAAATTTCTGAAAACTTTTTAATTCACAAGATTTCTCCTCGCATTTTTATACTTTGTGCCAGTAGTTGAGGAAATAAGAAAAGTCCGTCGTTCCATATGTATAACGGAAACTTCAGCTAAATACCAAGTAATATATCCCAATAAATTTTACTTCCACTCCATTTTGAAATGAGTTTTTTTAAATAAAAACTAATTTTTGTAATGATTGGAAAAATTTCCAGGTGTGCTTTCTAATAACATTTTACTTAAAAGAAACTGAGTGAAATCAGAATTCAGTGAATCTTATTTAGATTAAAAAAATTACATTTTGTTTTCTAATGAAGCTTAATTTTTAGTTATCAAAATATTTTGTGATGTATTTATTCTGTTTAATACTTTAATAAAATGAAAATTTGAAAAACTTTTACTGTTTTACAACCTCTGTAAATTGATGTAATCCATTTGTAAAATGTTAGCTATATGACGAATGTAAATGTAAGTTGTCAATTATCTTACATTTTTGTCTTGCGTTTCAGAACATTAAGGTATTGCACGCCATGTAAACACATTGTATTTGTGTTTTAGTACCTGGAATGTAAAAAAAAAAAAAAAATTACATTAAGCCAACCAGGCTGTTCATTGAATGAATAAATATCCCATAAGGACCCTGAATTTAATTTCTGAAAATGTATTAGTTTAAATTATTATTAATTTTTCTATATATAATTGGCTCAGACCTGCTGTCAAGTGTGGTGTTGAGTTGGGATGGGAGAATTCAGTTTCTTTCGGAGAAAAATATTAGCTACAGTTAACCACTAAATGTCCTTAATTTAGCTGCACTTCCTCACCAACTGAAGCATTTTGCAGCACACAGTTGTGTTCGGCAAGTTTGCTGAAAATTGCATTCAGCTTTTCCAACAGATGTAAATATTGTATATCATAATTTATACCATGTGTTCTCTTCCACTACTTGGTGTCACTACCTACTTGGTATAGACCGAAGTAGCTAGTTAAGGGTAGTAGCATCATTACTTCTGAGCCTAACTTTTGTGCTTGTCAGGTTTACCTTGAGTGTCCTTCAGTCAAATTTTGATACTTTTCAGGCATTTTGGTCTAAGATTGATTAATTTATGGGAAATGCATGGTAATTCTAAATCAAATCGCATCCTTTTCAATGATCTTGTGGTATTTTAATTCTAAAATCCAGTCGAAGTTAAAAATGTATTTAGTTTTTATGAATGTCTTATATATATTTTCATTGACCTGGTATAAAGTGAAAGATTAATAACACATGCACACAGATTGCATTACAAACTTATGTCTAACATATATTATGCATATTAAAGAAGAGTGAGTTACTGAATCTTGAAACCATTGAACAGTTAATATTTCTTGTAATGGCTAACTCTAAATGTTCCTAGTTTTGAAAGTTTATTAAATCCGCTTTTGATGTACAGCCACTTTGTTCTCTCTTTCAAAATTTTATAAAAGTATACTGTTTTTATTTAATAATTTAGATCACGTTCAAGATCCAGCTCAAGATCACATTCAAAAAGCCATAGTCGATCTAGATCCCGCAGCCCCCACAGCCGAAGTAGAAGTCGCAGCAAAAGTATCAGTAAATCGCGCTCTAGATCACCTACTCAATCTAGATCTCGTTCCAAGTCGCGGGCAAAGTCTGCTTCCAAATCACCTTTAAAAGAAGAGACTAGACAACAGTCCAGGAGTAGGAGCAGAAGCAGGAGCAAAAGTCATGAAAAATCGGCTAGCCAGTCTCGTTCACCATCCAAAAGCCCAAAGGTTGAAGCAAAGACTGAAGAGAATGAAGAATGATTTTTCATTAAAATGGCATAAAATATTTGTAAATATTTTTAATTTGGTTTATCAGATCCTTGATAAATATGTTATACTTCATGTTGAAATGTGAGATTAAAATATTTCCTGTGTGATTGCTTAATGTATGCATTATTGACAATTCAGCAATAAAGTAATTCATGCAGATCATGCTTTCTGTGTTCGTATAAAGTGAAATGTCTGGATTTTTTTGGGACTAGAGCAGTTCCAGATTTGGGAATTACTTGTATTTTAGATTATCGGGTTTCTTGTAGGATGACATGTAGAAATTATAAAATTTTAAAAATGAGAAAAAGTTTGAAAGGGTTTGGATTTTAATGATTGCCTGAAGGGCTGTTTTAAAGTTTTAGTATGATTTACCAGTAGAGTTTATTGATAGAGATTGCCAAGGTGGAATAGCAAAACATTTTATGGGATATTAATTAGCATGGGAATGTAGTATATCTGCTTCATATTTAAAAAGTGAATAAAAACTATAAAAACATTTAATGTTTTAATTAGGTACGTCATGAATTAAATGCATTTTTTATTTAATTGAGCCAGGTTGGAAAGCAAAAAAATAATGTTCCTAAAATTGCGTCTGGTTTTAAGTAGTTGAGTTTTTAAATAATAACAATCTGATTAAATATGAAAGAATAATATTTTATGTTTTTTCGAATGTTAGCAGACTCGAATAACACAACTGAAAACTGTTTTGAGACTAAGTAGCCTTTTGGGCTAAAATTCTAAAATAGTTGTTTTATGAATAATGAAGCATTAATGACCTTAAGAGTATCGAGGAAACAACCTCTGGAAAACAACTGAAGCGGATGACCGATATAGGCGAAAAGAACCCGAAACCAGTCAGCAAGCGCCATAGCTCGGGCACTGTGTGTAGCAACAGGGCGACAAGTGTCGTGGTTTGCTGTGTCTATAAAGGTGGCCTGTTCGCCCACCATCCTAAACGCTGCATCCCTTTGAAAGTTGGCCTTCGACGCCACTGTTTAGAGTGGTGCAAGGAGCACAAAAACTGTATAAGGTTTCTCCTTCAATCTCTTGACTTTCTTCGTTAGCATA
>KK116467.1:0-28598 GCA_000611955.2 Stegodyphus mimosarum
CTAGTGCTATGCCGGAAAGCTTACATACAGGCGCAACCACCGAATTTTTCGCAACAATACTAAGTTGATTTAGTTTAATAATTATGTTTACCTATTGTATATTTAAGAGACATTCTTATTTATATTGCTTATATTATACCTTGCCATATTACCTTATTACGTTCATTAAATTTAATAATTTTGTTTACCTGTTGTATACCTCTGGCTGTCTTAAAATTTTAAAAGAAAAAAACTTTTCCAATTAAACACATCCATATAACATATATTATAAGCAAAATGTATATAACATATATTATAGGATGTGTATTTTATATATATACATCTATATTATAAGCAATCTTTATTACGTATACAAAAAATAAGCAGAATTATTAAATTAAATAAATTTAATACGAGCATAACACAGCTAGATATAATACAGTCATGTAGAGAAAAATATGTCTTGACGGCGAAATGGCCACGGTGAAATAGCGACGGCGAAAAGTCCTAGATCCAGCTAGACATGTTACCAGTTGCACCACGAAAGCATGCGAAGCAAAGGAATGCGAAAATTCCCTATAGAAGAACAACTTCAAATATGCAGGGCTGTCTTACCTGTCAGGTTGTCTTAAGCTCAGGTCAAAATAGTATTCAACTAAATGTGTGTAAGTTCTAGTGCATGCAAAATATCATAATAAAGAATTCAGCAAAATAAAAATGTTAACTCACTGTTTTAAAGCCTGAAAACAAAATTTAACAATAAAGGATTTCTTTTCAGATCTAAACTTTCTTAAGGTGTTTCGTACCTTAAACAGTCCTTTTTCCAATAATACTTTTATTTCAAATGGCAAACAGTAATTCTGCAATCAGCGTTTAATCACCGAATTATGCTTATGAAAGATAAATTCAAAACTTTTACACTGATTGTAAAACGAAATTTAGAGCTGCTATAAAATCAGACGTATAAATTCCGTGAACTACGATAAAAAAATGAATATCTTTAAATTAATTCAGTTTCACAAATTTGTATTATCAGTATTAAATCTTCAAACACTTTTTTTCTTACTGTTTAAATCTACTACAAAGTCTTTTCATTTTAATAAGCTTACCTATTATTACATAGAATTTAATAATATTCATGCAGCGTAAAATGAAAGTACCGAAAAATAAAAATATATTCTATTTTCATATCTTTAATGTGTGCGCTTATAACAAAAACTGCTGTTTCATTTATTTTGTATGGAGCATTAATGTGGTTTTTTAATAAAAAGCTGTCTCGAGTTGCAAGTGAGTAATCATTGTTCCGATTCTACAACTATGAGTATATGAGTTCGAATTAGATTCATGTTTAGGTATCCTAAGGATCAACATTTTCTAAGCTCTGCTTATTTGTTCACATAAATACTATACACAAGGAACACATAAGTGCATAAATTAACAAAAGCTAACAGCGGCTCAATGTCATTTTCGAAAATGAACGAAATCTAAAATATTTTATCTAGACAAAATATCAAACATTTTATATCTATTAAATCGTATACTTTATTATTTTGAACGTTCCGACTGTATTCACACGTACATTTCTCTACTACAAACAGGTCAAATGAACACGTTTATCTGAACTGACTGGGGCGGAGCTATCACATAAAACTTCTTCCCCTTCAGCAAACCTACGGTCAGGCTTCTTTTATTAATTTCAAAATTACCATTGTAAACATTCCTTAATACTTAAATAACGTATGTAAATATTACACATTTGAAAACTGAGAAGAAGGTTAAATTTTAACAGTAGGATTCGGATATGAGCAAAAGCCCACCAGCGGCCAAGCAGTAAAGACGCTGAGCACTGGTAGTTCGGCCTTTTTGGCTTCGATTCCAGGCGAACGGGGTTGGCTGCATGGGTATTTTTTCGGTTTTCTCCATGTATAACATGAATACGAGTCAGTTTCTCTTGAGATGTCTTCCCCTTAAGCAGATAGCCCTCGAGTGCTTTGCCATAATCTAATAAACCATAAACCGGATATTCGGCAATTAGCGACTTTTCTTCAATCATATTAGATGGAGGAAAAAAAATTCCTTAATTAACAAACTGTTTCTAGAAAGGTACTACATAAATTTTTAAGCTTTACTGAATATTTCTTTGATGTTCCTATTTTTCCACGGTATTGTTGCGTTCTATGCATTCGTGGATTTGGAGTGATTGATGGCAACACTGGATGAAGAACCAAAATACAATTTATTCTCCAGTATTACTCAGGACGGTTCCAAAAACACGTTTACAGTTGTCGAAAAGACTACGTTAAACAGGCTGAAAGAATCAGTAACACAGCTTTCAGATTACAACGGTAAAGACAGCTTCAAGGCAAGCATTAAAGTACACTCCCGATTCGATTCGGTCGCTCTCAAGCTAATCTCTGAACTCAGAACACTACTGTTGAACTCATCATACTCTTCCACTACTGTTCCGCGCACAAGTAGGGTACGTAGCTTTTAACCTGCCTTCGAGAATATTCTCGGGGAAACCTCTAAGAATTCGTTCTAGAATTTTCTCGCTCCGTCTGTGGCCAAACGGGCGATTTCGCGCCTGGCAACCTTGCCTTTCCTTACCACTTTCTCGCAACCCTAACTCCGCTTTGCGGGGAAGCTATTTTACCGTAGCTGAGCACTTCGTAGCAATATTTATTTAATTTCAGAGAAATCTCATCGTAATCCAACAGTCAGTGTAGGAACTTTAAAAAACGATCTCTACGATAAGGATTTCACGGCCTGCTGTTCTTGTTTAGTAGCGTGATTTAATTAAACGAAGTTAAATATGGGATATGTATTGCGTTGCATTAAAAGTCTTGGCGACTCCTTTGAGCCGAACCTAGCTGGAAGCAAGCTGGTACACAGCACGTGAGCAGCCAAATTTAAGGGCGGCGAAATGATTACAAACACACATTTTTGTAAAAAAATATGGTCAGTTTTAATTTCCAAGTGGGCGACCGACGGTCTAGGATGCGCACTGTTTGGAACTGTATTTAAGATCAGTTCCGAGAACTGGTCTGACGAAATGAAAACGAAACTTTTACAGGTGAAGGAATAAAGGAGGAAATAAGTGATGAAGGATGAAGGAAAAAAGATGGATTGTGTCGAAGACATCTAAAAGTTTACACTGAGAAGTTAATAAATTAATTTAATTTACTACGAACTGTCAAGAAAATTAAATAATTTCGACGTTTCTTCGAAAACGACCAGTCTAGGATGGCTAGGGCCTCTTTCCAATACTAAGCTTGTACGGTTATTTTAATTTTATAACAGTTCTTTTAATTTAGTTAATCTTAGCGCGATCTTGCCTCGTTTCAACTTTCAACTCCCTACCAGAACGAGTTTTTAGAATCGCGTTGAAGAGAAAGGAATAGTAATAAAGGTAAGTTCAACTTCGAGAGAGAGAGAGAGCTAGGAATCCTGAGTAGCGCGCGTTTGCCTTTGGGCTAAGTCTCTCTACACACATATCACACATCCGCTTGTTTCGGAAAAACAACTGTTTGGAACAATTTTTCTGCTTTGCCACAACAGCCAATCATCATAGATCGCTTTGGGGTTAGCACAGGGTAAACTGGTTCCTCATTACAAGCAAGTTGATAACATTCGAAGCTGATAGCTGATTGGTTGAAAATAAACAGTTTGCAATTTTTTTTTAAAGGAAGGAAAAAAAATCGCACGTCTTTCTTTCAATAGTAAACCAGGCAGAAAAATTGCCCGTAACAGTTGTTCGTGTGAAGCAAATGCATGTGTGTATCCTTTGATATTTCTTGCGGCGTATGTGATGCATCTTTTTCACACGAACAACTGTTTCGAACAATTTTTTCTGCCTGGTTTAGTACTGAAAGAAAGACGCGCGATTTTTTCCTTCCTTTCCAAAAAAAATTGCAAGTTGTTAGTTTTCAACCAATCAGCTAACAGCTTCGAATGCTATCATTTTGTTAATTATGGAGAAGCCAACAGATGTGTGATAGCAGCCTAACTGCTGTTACGCTCGGCCGCATATTAGGTGCCTTTTGATAGTTCGCCGATTAGTTTAAAACTAAGAACCAACTCCGTTAGATATGTGTTAGCTTCGGCTAAATCTCTTAGTTAGTTACAGTTACTTCTTATTACTTATTGAGTTCAAGCCCGAGTGGAGGCTTTGTTGTAAGCCTGAAGAAAGAGGCCGACTGTTCATCTTAATTTTGAGTGAATAAAGGGTAATTAAAATCCTCCCTGAGTTTACGATTCCTGTTATTTCGAACTAAGCGTAATTCGCTTAACAGTTCACACAAGTTCTTCGACATTTCAATTACCAGAATCAAAGTGAGGAACTCCAATAGCTCTTAAAGGAATATTCTGACCTTTAGCCGTAGTAAAACGATTGATTTCTTAACTAATGCGCAGTTGGAACTAATTGGTGTCAAGAACTTGAGACTTCAAGAAATGAAGTTTTAAATGCGTATGAGACAAAATAAAGCATCTATTCAAGCTATTCAATGTATGATTTCACACTGCTGGCGTGATCAAAGAATAAGTATCACAAAGAAAAAGCAGACCATGGAAATGGATTATAAGAATTGCATCATATGGTTCTATATAGACCCATTTTCCGTCTCCTGTTCTTAAAACTTCACTAATTATGGTTTGCTACGTCTAGGTAAAAGCGAAAAGAAGGAAAAGCTATTCTTTTGAAACTCGTTTCTTCTGTTCGCTGACAGCACAGCCGGATCACTTCGGTAAGGAGCTCATCAGCCTGTTAAGTCTTGTCGGTGATTATAACTGCCTTGGATAATGTTTCCAAGTACTACCTATGTAAAAAGTACCGACGTACGAAAAATCACAGTTAGCTAGTACGATTTAAACTTGGGACGGGAGTTATGAAAGCCACGAGCTAATTCGAAATTAATGCTACTACATTATTGCTACTAATACCATTAATATATACATACCAGTTAATCATTATACACTGAATACTGCTTCAACGTTACCGAATCTCTATCACAGACACTAAAAATGTGTACTTAAATTCACGTATACAGACGTCTACACAAATGATAAAAACAATCCAAATAAATATAAACTAATCTACATAAACATCTAATGCAGATACCTTTAATAGAAATACACAAATACTGCGATATATACCTGCAACATATTTATGCCAGTGTGAGTATACATATAAATATATGCTGCAGAAAACTGTATTCTTGATATAACACGCGATAAGCACAAAAAAGATATAAGCACAGAAAATACTTAGTGACTGATTTAACGTAGACATAAATACACTGCTAACCACCCAAACTGCAACACCAAGAAAGACAAGAGATATTACAACAAAATTTATTTAGTAGATAACATGTGGACCAACTATCAAATGATTAAATTTATAGACTTCTGTGAATTGTGGTTCCTTCCAAAATCAGTAGCCAGAGTAGCTGCCATTTTTGGAGATAACCGCTGCCACACGCCTCGGCATTGATTCAAAGAGACTTTGGATGTGAACTTGGGATACAGCAGACCAAGCAGCTTCCACACGTTGCCAAAGTTGATCTGGTGTGGCAACTTGGGATGTAATCTGGGTCAATCGTTCAGCAACCATGAACCACATGTTTTCTATCGGCGAGAGATCCGGACAGCGAGCCGGCCAGGAAAGCAATTCAATCTGGCGATTGACGAAGAACCCTTGAACAATGCTTGCCACGTGTTGTCGCGCATTATCCTGTTGAAATATGGCTGTGGTCACGCCCTAAAGGTAAGGAAGGACAATTGGCTCCAACACCTCGGAGATGTAGCGCTGGCTGTTTAAAGTACCGGCAATGCGTTCTAGAAGAGTGAGAGAGTGATATCCAACACCGCCCCATACCACAATACCCGGTGCAGGACCAGTGTGGCGCTGTAAGTCAAAATTTCAACGCAGCTGTTTGGCATCCTCTCTCCACGGTGTCTCCAGACTCGCATCCGATTATCGTGGTATTGCAGACAGAAGCGTGACTCGTCAGTAAAGACAATTTCATTCCATTCTGCCGTCCACATCCTTCTTTCATCGCACCATTGGCGGCGGAGACGTCTGTGGTTCTGCGTCAAGGGTAGACGAAGCAATGGACGTCTTGCGAACAATCCACTCTGCTGTAAACGGCGCCGAATGGTACGCGCAGACACTCGATGATACGTTACAGACTGAATGTGCTGTGCTATAGTTCGTGATGTGACTGAGCGATCCGTCACTGCCATGCGCACATTGTTCCTGTCATCACGTGAAATGGTGCACTGAGTTGGATGCGATCGAACACGTTGGTCCATCGTACCCTCCTGCATTCAACGGTCACATATCCACATTACAGTTGTTTGGTTTAATCCAACACGACTACCGATTTCCCTGAAAGATAATCTAGACTCTCGTTAGGCCACTATCCTTCCTCTGTCGAACTCGGATACTTGATGAAACGATGATCGCTGTTTACTACCAGGCATAATTGATCGTTTGTTTGAAAAAATCACAAGAAAAACACTATCGAATGGTCGAAAACTCCAAGCCTTATATAGCGCTTTGAAATGGCGCCACAGGTCGCGTGATATGAACCTGCGCTGAAATGCTAATCATTTGCATATCTCACTTCCGCTAATGCATGTTGTAAATTTCATGTTATTTGCATACTTCCTTCAGGGTGTTGCATTTACGGTGGCCAGCAGTGTATATGCACGTATTCTAACTATTAATACATAAACTTGTAATACAAACAAAACATGGTAACTTCCGTGACAACGGTACAACATGGAAATGTGTGTGTACATATATATGATAATTTTTTTTTTATTTTAAAGCAGAATTCTTCTAATATTATTTCTGCAACAATATAATTTCAGCAGCAACGTAAGTTCACAAGGCTCCTCAACTGCTGAAAAATTATTCAGTTGCAGATAAAAAGTATGAAATTTAGAACCAATATCACAAAGACATGAACGAAATGAAATTCAACACCAAATCCAAAATCCCCAAAAATATGTAAAAAACGTCTACGTACTGTCACCAAATTCGAAGAATTGCCTAAAACTAGAGATATCAGAAAGACAAAAATTACAAAAAATATATATAGGAAGAGGAAAGCAATCAAATTCTGATGCAATACAAATTATACTTAAATACAAATAACATATACAAATTATATTTTCTTTGGGAGAGGGATTTAATTGAATGTGATAAACCTCCTTTTGATAATGCTGAATCAGAATTTGATTGCACACCAGACTTTAATTGATGAACTATTGTAATTAAAATATTTGAAATTGTACATCACTTAATTTTGAATGAACAGAAACACAAGGTTTTCCTGGTAAGTGGGGTTCAACTGAATCTGATCTACTGTTACTCTTGGTAATGTTGAATCAGATTTTAATCGTAGTCCTTTTCTTTTTTATGTATTCTTATGCGTTTCTGATGTTTTCGGAATTTCTTCTGGTATAAAAACACCATGTTGAAGGGATATTTTTATATTTCTTATTGGGAGATTTCGGGATTCTACTGGTTTTAAATTTCATTCTTGTTCATGTCTTTGTGGTATCAGTTCGAACTTTATTACTTTTTTGTCTATAATTAATTTTTCAGCAGCATATAGGGCGAAAATAATATTGAGATATTTTTGTTGCCAAAAAAAAATCTGCAATATTGTATATACATATATATACCCACTTTATTACTCGGATGGGTAAGCTCAATTTCCTACTTCTCATATATTGGTAAATTGGTTTCTATGCCTTTAGTTTACCTGCACGCGATGGCTATAGAATTACCAACAGTTTAAAAGTTGTTTGAATGGTACTAAGCCTAACGAGCATACCATTTATTTACATTTGAAACTCTTAGAACAGTGAATTAAGTTTGCTTGTGCACCAACGTCAGTGTCTTTTTGCTGAGTGGAACCAAAAGTAAGCTTTCAATTTTGTGCACCGAAAAATCTGCCTTCCTGCCCACTGACCGAATTTCTGGTTTTTGCGTAAATACTCTTTAATTATAAAAATTGTTTTGTAACTGTATTTAGTGTTTTACGTTTTCTGGTATTTTACAATTTTTAATGAAGACCTTTTTAATTTTTATGTGTTTTTGTCTTGCCACGAATTGCGAAATGGATTAATTGAACGAGAAATATATCTCTAATGAAATTGGAGCAAATAAGCTCAAATAAAATGCAGCAAAAAATTTGTATAATTTAAATATGCCGTACAAGAAGGAAGTCATGTGGTATTATATACTTTCCTTTGATACAGCACAATAAATTCCAATTATTATTTTGATAAATATTTAGTAAGTGAAATTTGAAATTAAGTCAAAATTTAATTAATTATACGAAATTTAGTTTGAAATTTTGTTAAAAAAACGCCAGCTGCTTTAAGGTCGTCTATGCGGCCCGCCAGCTGCTTTCAGGGCACATGCATTTCAATTAGATACCACTATCTTGGGCAATACATGAGAAAACTATAAAACACTGATATATTCAGCTCATTCCGCTATGAACCGAATGCAGAAAGAGATTTACCAGAATTATTCACTCACTCGGTCAAGCCGTAGAAGCGTAGTAGTAGTAAATTTAGCACCACTGTTATTTAAGCTATTAATTTGCTTCTGGAGGAGGGGGAAGAAAAAGAAATGAATAATTCTCCTCCCCCGTCCCTATCAAGCAAAGGTATATATGAATTTATCCACTCCATGTGTTAACACCGTGACTGAGTTAAAGCTTAATTTCTTTTTTTTTTTTAATCAAGGATTCATTCTTCTTAAAATAACAGCAGACGCATACGACGTTTGGCATTTAGCCAAATTCAGAATTTCGGTTACGATGAATAATCTCGGTGAAAGGATTTGCAACGACGTTTTGCTGCTAGTTTTCTCTTGAATTTTATAAGCGTCACAGTTGCAACACAATTACACACTTTTCAGCAGTTGTAGAAATGCGCCGCTTAATGCGAATTTCGTGATATTCGTTAGCGGGAATGAACGAAATGTAACTAATTATTAATGCCTTAACGCGAATAAGTAAACAAGTACCTTATTTTTTTCTTTTATATTTTGCGAACAGCGTCTACATATCTACCTACACAAAGATCTCCTCCATGGAGGTGAGAATGAACGGTTGGCTACAAGCGACCCTCGCTGTACGACTGGTTGAAGCCTCCTTGCTGTTAAGAGTTCCTGCCCGCTCGTATACAAATATTTTGTACCGCACCACGCGCATAGGGAAAAATCCATCCTCATGATTGGATGTGGTTTCCGATGACGTCATTTTCTCTACGCTTAGGAACACTTTGCTTGGGTTCGAGAGTACACCTCCATACCGTTTGTTTACATTTTGACAGGCATATTCACAAAGCCTACAGACCGTTTCTGCTATTGTTTGCTCTGATTGGTTGAAACAGGAAAAGTAGGGTTACAGAATCTTGTGCTTGGCGACTTTTGTTTCATGGCCTTTGCTATTTGTATATCAGCGTGGTGACCGAAAAGCGTATGAAAGTCAGAGAAGGAACCGCAGCTCAACGGTACAGAGCACGAAAAAAAATTCTCGGACTTCTAGATCGGGGTTTCTAATCCCGTTCGTATCTTTTACAAACTCTCATTGCACGGACTTCTTTTTGTTTTTATCCTCACCTTATTGAATGGCTTTGTTATTATTGGTTTTTTCGCCTTCGGGTGCAGAGTTAAAAATTTAACACTTTTATTTTCTCTATTTTTGTTAAGGGTAATTTTTTTATTTTTATTCACTGGTTTGTACTCTTTGTAGTAGATATTAGTTGCAAGATTACGATCCAAGATCCCGAAAAGCGTTACAATAGAAATAGCGCATAATGGAATAAAATATAAATTATGAGAAAGTATAACTAAAATTAAGTGAAAAGAATACGTATCCGACGCCCTTAAATGTTTATAGAATGTTTTCATTTGGTTTATTTTTTTAATATTCTTTTATTTGTATAATAAGTGCGCTATGTAAATTTACATAACAGACTCTCTCTAACAGAAATGACGAAAAAAGCACATATCCTATTTCCATGTAAATACTTTTCTTGCAAAATAATTATCGTACTTTTAACAGTTTAAATTCATTCTTTAACCGAATACAAATGAACTATTAATAAGATCAGTAGGTTATTTAAAATATATTCCACACAATTCCCCTTAGCTTTCATTCATAAAATAAAAAAATAATGGAATGAAATGAACGCTGTTTCTCCTCGCTTTACTGGAAAGCCCACAAGGTATGTTTGGCGTTAATTACGAAGACTGCAAGGCGATAACTCACTATTCCAAATATGACCGCCAAGCAGATGTTTCGTCCAATGAGAGCAGACCGTAGGAAAAAGGTCTGTAGGCTTTGTGAATATGCTTTTGACAGCACTTCCGAAAAGATTATTACTGCTAATGACGTGCGTTGTATTTTTGTTACCATGAGATTAAACTTCTTATGGCAGCGCAGCATAGTAATTATAATATAAAAAATAATGTGATTTCCTTTCTGACAGAGAAAGAGAGTATTCTTCTACTTAACTCCGAAAATGTGTATTAATATTAGGTGCAATTTTTTAATAAATGTATTCGTAATATATGGTATGATTATTAATTCATTATTTCATGTTGATTATACATTCAATCGCTGCAGATGCAATCTCCGAAAGCACGAGACAAGTCAGTTTTCGCAGATAACAAAGATGTTGGCAGCTGACATAATACACATAAATTCACGATGTTTGTAATCAGTCTGAAAAGGAAAATTTATTTTTGAAGTTAGACTACTAGAGATTTGGAACAGAGAAATAAAGATACGTATGTTTAAATTGAATAATATTACTTTATGAATATTGTTCATTTTTTAATGTTCTTTTGTACCTTTGTATAAAAATAGTGTTTATCAGAGAAGGAAGTTTCTTTTCTTACACACGTGTATTAAATTCAGTGATAATACTGAATGCATTTTTTTCTTCCACTTAAGGCAACAGAATATTAGAAATGTGAAAGACATGGAAATAACACATACAGTTTCAAATTAAATATTTTCTGCAATGCGAAATGACCAGAAAGCGACAAAATTACAATAATAATATAATTACGAGAGCACAATACTTTTACAGTTGGGTCGAGATCGTCGTGTAATCCACTGTGTTTGCATTAAATTCATGAACTCAGTTAAAAATTCTAGGCGCTTAAGATTGCCACTGATATCAACAGCATCTTTGAAGGATTATAATTTTATTATTCCATGAAACAGAACGTTCATCTGTAAAACGCTGCATGTAAATGTTTTCGTTTCGCATTATTATAACGATAATTTTGACACTTCCGTGTCACTCATGCGCGTCATTCAATGAACACAAAACCGCAAGAATCCCGCTTAAACGTCATTACGCCAAGAGAAAATAATCGGAAAAAATCGGAAAGTATGCCCAATTATAAGTACGGATTTTCCCCTATACGGGCGGAGCGGGACGAAATGCTTAATACGAGCCCGTCAGACAGTTATTTACATATTAACTCTGTTGTGTTTTTCACTGTTTTAAAGACGTTAATATAAACACCACTTTGTAAGTAAACTAAATTTTTCGTCACATTAGCAAGGTGGTTTTTAAACTTATCACAGTCGAATTTCAGGAGCAATTAGAAATTTGCATTGAGCACTATAAGAAGATTCAAAGAATATAAAAATAAATTAAGAAATAACGTTTAAATAACACACATTCGTTACATTAAACATAAATTATGAAAACATATTTTCAAGAAAAAAACTATTCTAAGGAATTCTACACCAAAGAAACCTGAAAGAATACAAATGGAAAGGAAAATATAATTACTTTATGCACAAAAAATGACATACATATGGAACCATAAATTCTTATTTTTAATGTTTCAGTTCTTAATGGGCATGCAGTAAGAGGGGGGTAAGGTGAGTATAAAGTCTTCACCGATTTGAAAAACAGGTCAGAAATGACCTCCGATCATTGAAAAAATGTTGCACCAAGAATACTAGTTTAGTTTGGTTTATATGATTACGGCAAAACATGTGAGGGCTTTCTAAGAGAAGAGATGCTTTCGTGGAGGCCTTTAAAACGGACACTAGCTTGTATGCAAGTTACACATTGAGAAAACCAACGCCCATGCAGTCAGCCTGTTCGCCTGGAAGAACTCAGTGTTCAGCGATTTAGCATACAACAACAACAGTGGAACGGTGTTTGAACAACCGAGTACCTATGCGCAAGTCACTACCCCATGTAGAACAGTTTAGAAAGTTCGAAATATTTTTTGGGATAATCTAATTACAGGATGATATCTTTTTTTTTTTTTCAGTCTAAACGGTCTTGTCCCTGAAGGACTATTTTTTTTTGTTTTGCGATTTTGCGTCGAATCACTCTGAATGCCCGCTTCACTTTTCAGATTGTTGCTACCAAACATTATCGCCCTGTATTATATTTGAAGAAATTAAATAATGAAGAATGGGAATAAATGTATGTACGTTTCTCGCATTGTGATAAAACGACGGTACCTAGAACCATCGAATTTTGAATGACGGAATCCTACTGTAAATATGGGCATCTGGAAGCCGAAATTTGTTTTATTATCGATTTCATTATTTTGTAAAACTTTAACGAATTTTTGATAAAAAACTCAAGGATTTCAAAGCGAGCAATGGCAATGTTGTACAGAAAAAACATTTTTATCTCCAGCGTGCGAGACTGCGTATAGGAAATTCTAAAGATATGCTCAGTTTAAAATTATTTTGCGATATTGTTCTTTAACCGAATTTTATGGTTTAAGTGCACGGCACGTTGCAAATAGCGATGATATCCAGGGTGGAATGGAAAAATGTTCCACATTCACTCGATTCACCAGACAATAAGACTAGCACCAAATAAGGCGATTTCGTGCCAATAATAGATAAAGCATGCCGTTAGATGTTCGCTTTGGTTTTATCTAAATTCCGATTAATTCTCGATACACATGAGTCATGGAAGCTCCAATTTTTAAAGACAACTGCTTCGGTTTCTTGGAATATCTACGAAACTAATGAATTATTATTTTAATCATCGATATAATTTTCCAGATTCCGAAACTGCTGCGCATATTCGAAATTTTGAAAGGCCGCGTGACTCGACAAAATGGCGCTATATATATATATATAATTTATTAATACATTTATATAAATAAGCTTGTAACAAATAAAAAAAAACTGCATTAGTTTTTCACCCCTCATTCTTGGGCTCACTGGAGGAATTTTGCTGTCCTATCTCCTCCGCCCCGAAGGTTTGAATATAGATTGTGCCGCCGTTGGCAGACAGCAGAAAATACGATTGCGTAGTTATCTTCGGAGGCGCCATGGTATAATACTATGTAATCATCAATGAGTTGTAAATATTACGCTTGTAATCCTTTTTCTGAAACATTAGAAACATAATTTTAAGTGAAGTAATTGTTACGAAATGCGGCAAGATAGCCTTTCACGCAAAGCGGGCTTAGGGTTGCCAGAAAGTGGCAAGGAAAGGCAGGATTTGGCGCAAAATCGTCCATTTGGCGACATGTCATAGACGGAGAGATGACATTCTAGAACGAATTTTTACCGGTTTTTCCCAGAATGTTCTTGAAGGCAGATCAAAAGCTATATAAACCCTGCCCGTAGGCGGAGTAGCAGTGTATTTTGAGTCGTAGAGAGTATGCTGAATTCAGTAGCAGTGCTTTGAGTTCAGTGATTAGCTTGATAGCGACCAAATCGAGTCGGGAATTGCACTTTAACGCTTTGTTGTGAAGCAGTTTTCCTTTGTAGCCTGAAGGCTGTGTTGCTGAGTGTTTCAGCGTGTCTAACGTAGTCTTTTCGACAACTGCAAACGTGTTTTTGGAACTGTTCTGAGTAATACTGGAGAATAAATTGTATTTTGATTCTTCATCCAGTGTGCCATCAATCACTCCAAATCCACGAACGCGTAGAACGCAACATAAGGAAATGTACTGTTCCTGTTATAAGCTTTTATTTAAACTTCATAAAATAATTTAATGAGCTAAAAAGAGGAAACTACTTTATCATATAGTTTAATGGGAACAAGAGATTAAATATTTATGTTTACAAAATTCAACACCACGAATAATAAGTATTAATAATAATTTATGAAGAATAATAATTTATGAAGGGGGCGAAGTGAAACGCCCCCTTCATAAATTTATAAAGATATTCTTAGGCTTTTCACTAATTCCGTTATTAGATTTCGTTATTTACGCAGCCTATTATTCATGATATAAAACTGCAGATGGATTTTTTCAAAGAAAATTGTTGAATTCTTGTTTCCATTAAACCAAATGATAAATAATTTTTGTCCATTTAGATTTAAATTATTTTATTAATTCTAAATAAGTAAAAAAAAACTTCAGCTATTTATTTTAATTTTTATTTTCAGCCAATGATACGTCACCAATCTACAATTGTGTCTCAATGACATCCGTCATCAATTTACAATGAAAAACAATATTCTGTTTTTCATTGTAGATTGATGACTGATGAATTCCGACGTCAAACGGTCGAGAAAATCCAACGATTTTGCCAAAACAAATTAGAAATTATGTTCATAAAGTCATATGAACTTCATTTAAATGATTTTTTTCACTCTATCCCATCTTCCAAATAGTAAAATTCTACGATTTTTAGTTTGTTCATTAAACTGTAACATGACTGTATAATTGTTTAGTTCAATAGAGTTTATGATACTCTTTCATAAACATGAAATAAAGAATTGATGAATGATTTATTGTTCACTGTACTCGCTAGGCCTTCGTCGTTGAATTAACTAACTCATTATGTGGAGTTTTTTTTTTTTTTTTTTAATTTTAATTTTTTCTTTTTTTTCTAATTTCACTTTTTCACTGTGATTAACTACGCCTCATTAGCTACAAACTGATGGCTATAATTAAGTTATTAACAATTATTTTTAGACCAGATTATTTAAACATACTCAAAAAACATTTTCCAGAGGCTGCACAGCATTAACATATATTTAGTACAAATTTTGTTTTGTAAATGTTAACATTTCATAACTGACATCGAGTTGTTGAAGGGGGAATGTTGGGAATTTATATTAATTTCTGCTTGCCTCACAGCTGAAAAATGACGTCACAAAGATCTGCTTATAAACAGCGCTATTAGCCTAGGCAAAGCGAGACACATCCAAGGTACACATACAAGCGCGCTGTACCGTCACCATCGAGATAGATATCCATCGAAACTAAGACAACTGCTTAAAACTGATCAATGACAGGCATCACTATTGACCCTGTCCACAACGATGATTTCATCTAGTGGAACTCTGCTGGGAAAGAAGAGCTAATATTTTACAATGTTGACAGAATATACTACAAACCAGATGGCCGAAAATGTTTTAGTTGCCTCACAACAGGACGCACAACAAACCGATTTTTCCAGCAAGGTTCATTTTATGTCATGATGTCTATCACACTTGATTTTAAGTCATGGCTTACTTACTTTAAATAGTTCTTAGTAGTGACAGACATCATGACTTACTTATTTCAAGTAGTTTTAATTTATTTCAAAATAATTCTGGCAATACTTGTATGTAAACCAACTTCAGATCTTGTGACATCATCGTTGTGGGCAGAATTAATGCTCATGTTGGCCAAATTCAAGCGGTTGTCTTAACAGTGGACAGTTTGCCTATATGTATCCAGGTGACGATGTACCTGTTTCGAGCGGTCTTATCACCTGGGTGTCGAAGCCATCCACGTTTTTCTGCGTAGTCTAGTCTACGACATTTTTATATCCTCTGGTTCCCGAGGGAGTACTAGCGGTTTCCGTACAAAGTTGGCCTACACAGATGGAAGGTCTCAGCCTCGTGATGTACTTAAATTTTTGTGAGAATATTTAAAGATTAACAAAAATTCCAGCATCGACAGCTAGCCAATTATTCAATCCACTGACTAACTCTGCTACACAAAACAGTGTATTACGATTGTGTCTCGTTACGATTACGAAGTCTGGGTACCTGAATGGCCTAATCGTGTTTCTACTTTTCCTTCTCATTTTTATTACTTACGCCCCCTAACAGGGAAGGTACTAGAGTTCCCCCCCCCTCGAAAACGCACTGCTCCAGACAGCCGTATGTTTTTACTTAATTTGCATCCCAGAGAAAACACTGAAGTGACTTAAATTTCTCTTATGTAATAAATAATTCCTGATGAAAAAGAACAAAACAAATTATCTCAATTTGTAGCTACGCCAAATTAATGCAAAAGTAACCCCACTTCGATTATTCATACATCCCAACACGTTTTAACATATACGTTGAAACTGAAAGCAAAACTTCCTTCCACTTAATTTTTAACAGATTATTTACATTTTATGTGATGTTTTTTAAACATGCAACCATTAGTAATAACAGAAGCAAATTTTATCTATTTTGTGGGAGAAAGGAAAAGTAAATTTTAAGCTCATGTAACTAGTGCTTCAACAGGTATTTTAGATATTATTCTGCATAATTTAGCCATGTCACCCTTATGTCATGTCAATTTAGCAGTTGCTGACGACCAGTTAGAAACCCAACAGGACGAATTCTATTCCTGTGTCGTTTCTGTGTCATCCTTCTGACAAGGTAATGTTCTCTATGATGGTAGTTTTTACCTATAATTTCCGACAAACGATCGACTCTACTTATGTACTTATGCCGTATTTTTTTCTTTATTGCACACATTTTTATACGAGCCATATACATTTCAAATTCAAATCTGTACGGCCAATTTAAATTTTTTATTGATCATATTTTATAAAAAGGTGAAAAAGGTATAAAAATTTGTTCACTTTGCGTGTCTAGTTAGTCAATTAGAGCTATAGTTTGACACTTAAATTCGAATTATTTATCAAACATCGTACGAATACTTCACAGTGTCTACATATAGGGCGTCTAATGCAACGTTCACACGAGAGCTTTACGGTCACAAATAGCATAAACTGAAATTTGTTAAGACACAGGAACTGGTATACGGGTTTTGCCAAAGGGAGCGTTCACACGATGGTCTAATCGTCATTATCATTATAGTCTTAATGAGTAACAGTCATTAACTCCGTCAGTCCTGAGACGCAGGGTTTAAGCCATAGCCAATCAGAAAGGTAATGAATGCTGCGCATGTGTGAATGTCCTACTGACCTAGCAAATTCGTCGTAATTTCGTGTTTCCTTCGCCGTAGCTGGTCGATACTTACATCACGCCGGAATAAAGTTGAACATTAGAATATTTAGGCAAAATCCTTATACTAGTTTTCTCGATGTTAGCAAGACTTGGTTGCCTAGAAAGGAACCTCCATAAATGTTCTAACTATTCAACTTTATGCTAACCCGGCATAAGAATTAATCAATCACAAGGAAACAAAACACGAACTGACATTCGATCAACAATTTTGTTAACTGCACATTCATGCATGTGCATACCTCCCTGATTGGCTATGGCTGAAACCCTATTCTGCAGGCATGAATTGAGTTAATGGTTATCACTTCAGTAAGACTATAATGGCGATTAGACCATTGCATGAACATTCCCTTTAGGAAAAGAACGCAAAGGCTAGTTATTTGAGCATGGCAAAGCCACGAAGGCTATAAGCTTAAGAGAAGGAATGTCTTCGTGACAGACTTTTCTGAAGGAAACTGACTTGTATTCACGTTATAAATGGGGAAAATCAATCATGCAACCAGCCCGTTCGCCTGGGATCGCACCAGTCGCCTGGGATACCAGTATTACGGCTCACTCGGCCACTGGCGGAGCCCTTTTAGGAGGGATGTCAAACTTTTCTAAGGAAAACTGGTTCGTATCCATGGTTCACATGAGAAAAACCGCGAAAGCTCCTGCATCCTGCAAATCCCTCGAAAGATGGACACGAAATGATGCATTCGGATATTCATTGTCGCGGTAATGGTATAGTTCGACCGTCTCAAACACAACCTTGGCTGGCATTTTGCCAAAACACATAGACTCGTCCAAAAGGGGCGTTATTACCTGTTCCGACGTAAAAGGTTACGTGAAAATCTTCTCTTCTCTGGAAAGAGAATTTATATGCTCGAGGGAAAGCATCCTTCCACGCTATTTCGAGAATAATTTGGTCCGAATGGCGCATGCGTGTTTGCGCTCATGGTCGCGGATGAGGCGGTCGAACTATAATACAACCTGCATTAGACTGCATTATTGGATTATGATAAAGCATAACAGGGTTATCTACTTCAGGGATGGAAAACCTTCATGGAAAACTTCCTAAATAAAAATGGCTAGTATTCACGTTACGAATGTGAAAAACCTACGAAAATTCTCATGCATAGTTAGTTGTTCAGAAGATTTATCCACTGGGTACCTAATGGGCTCAGTATAGCTATTAACACTGTGTTTAGTTAAGAAGGAGAAGCTCATTTTAAAAGTAATTGCAAGTATATTTGTTGATGTGGATGGATTCACTAGAGATGCAACTCAAAGAACTGGCAACGTTAGTTTAGTTAAATTAATTACGGCGAAACATCCATACAGGCTACCCATTCGTCAGGATTTGAATCCGTGTTGAACTGCCAGTGTTCAGAGGTAATACCCGCTCGGCCACTAGTAAGCAAAAAAATTATCAAAGGTACTCTCTTTGTAAACATTAGTACTATAATGAATCTATATAGACATAATATGATATAATTTAGCTCTTTCTCCTACACACGAATATTTGCAGAAAAGGAATAATAGAATATTCTGCTCATTCCTTATTTTTGGTATATATATATATATATATATTCCCATAAGACTAAACCCACGGAAGTTCCTCACAGCTTAATTCCTTCCCGTACAGATATGTACAATACTGATACACTGGTATTTTTTATGTATAGTTCGAAAGAGTTTTCAAGATTCACAAATCGCATATAGGTAAAAAGTAAAATCCTGTCAGTATTTGACTCGAGCTTTTCTACAAAGGAATGTAAATCTGGGTACTCTTCTACCGAATAAAACTACCAAATTAATAATTTCAATTAAAAACTCATGAGGCTCAATAAGCTCATTCTCTTAATTTTATATAAATTTTATCCATATTCATCCCATAAACAAATATAGAAAAAGTTACTTCAAGATAATTTACTAGTTTTGCTACTTTGGAATATAGCGGGTCATTTTGGGCCCGCGGGACAGTAACTGCATGTGCTTGTCTAATACGATGTAAAAGAAATATAAGTTCGTATGTTGCCAATAGAAGACAGTCAATAGATTTCCAGCAGAACGGCGACACATGTCAGCGCTTTTCCATTCCGCCAAAATATCCAGACAACCAATTTGCTCGTTTCATATTTCAGGTGGCGGTAATATAAATGGCTAGTGATATGAGAAGCCAGATAAATGTTTTCACAAATTAGTTACTCGCGTGCAATCGTGCATCTCATGAATGGCATGTGGTTGAGTTTAGACGGGCGACATACTTCTCAATTTCGGAATAAAGTGGCACATTTAAGGCTTCCTTTAGTGAGTGGCGCAGTCAGATTCAGTCTCCTCCAGAAAAATATATCAGAAGCTTCTTCTTTTGTCTTTCTGTCCTTTTTCTGCTTTAGTACATGATTCATTTGCAGCATATTGAATAGGAAAGTAATTTTGTAAGAAAAATATGAAAGCTTTGATTATTTCACACCGCGTACTGTTCCGAGATTATACGCGAATATTATGCATTCCCTCTTCATCCTGCAATATTTATTAATTCATCTATTTATTACAAGTAGTTCTGAGCTAACGAAGTTTTGACTTTACGAAGGTGCGAAAACTTTCAGGAAATTGAGTTTCGAATTTTATAATTTAATTTCCATCCTCCGCCCCGCAATAAGATATCATTACATATATGCACCCACCAGGAATACTAACTAGCAGATACAGGATGACTTCAATAATTTGCAAAATAGAGAAAAAACAAACAGTATGGTCAAATTTGATATTTTGCTCATTCGCATTAAGTATCGAAATCCCCAGAGGGGATTAACATGTTATTCTTCAACCTCATCAAAGGAGAAAGAAACTTACATACGAGGTATTGCACAATTCTCACCATCCAACAATTAATTTAAGTTCCATGTTCAACATTTTTAGATTAAAAGATATTATATACGTATTAGCCATATACTGACCAATATATAATTAGCCTACATAAGATAAAAAAAAATTAGATAAGACAAAGCACTAATTTCCATTTGCAACAGCCTTTAAGCCTCCTTTTTAATTCGCTTATTTTTTTTTCTGTGCTAAAATTAATAACTGCCCATAATAAATCTCTCTATAACATGTCATTTCAAAATTATTCGCCGACATGAATCTTATATAAAGTTAGGACGGAAGCACTTACATAACGCTTCAGCCAACGATTAAATTCAAATGATTGAAATAAAACTTGATTAACTAATGAAAATGAAGTGAAAACCATAACTGAATCAGTCCCAATCAAATCTTTATTTGGAAACTACGCATTCCTTCTCTGCCTGCCCGCTGCTGTACTTCTTGCGCCAGATATAACAAATGCGAAAATACCGATATTACTAACAACTGAAGAACGGGCGCATGTCTTTCGCCGGCTTAGCTACGTCTTCATCAGAAATGTTTTGTGAACAATAAAAGAAAAGTATTCAAACGGGTATGATTGTTTCTATATTTTTACGTTCCAAGTCATCAGCATCTAAATTATTACTATTCTAACTTGATCTGTGATTCTGGCTTGTCCTTTAAACCTCCTTTCACTTTAGTTAGTAACTTTTCTACACAAATTATAAATTTTTTGAAGTGCGTTATTTCAAAATTAATCCTTGTCATCTGTTTATAAAGACATATGATACGTGCATTGTATTTACATAATGACAAAAGTGAAAGTAAAATCTTTTATTTGATAATAACTGAATCGAAACTTTTGAACCATTCGTAATAAAACGATATGTCCATCCGTTAAAAATTAAAGTAATTTCATCATTCTTAATCTAACATCAATAGCACAGTCTTCGCACTCTTGTACTACTAACAGCTTGCTGTCTTTCTCTCTCTCCATCTTGAACTGTTGTGAAATACAAAGAGTTATTGGATAACGGGAGCGCGTCTTCTGACATTTTAGTTATATTTGAATTCACTTCAATAAAAACTAGCCTAAAATAAAGAAGTATAGCAACTGGCCATGATTGCGTCTCTATCTTGACGCACCAACTCCAGCATCATTATCGTCTACAGACAGGGATGCCTTCGTGAAGAACTTTCTAAAGAAAGTTCGCTCATATTCACGTTATACAAATAAATGGCGAAAACTACGAAAAATAACCATGCAGCATGCCTGTTCGCCGGAGATCGAACTCCCAGCATTCAGCGGTCTTATCGTTTGGCAAATTCCCTGGATACTTGTAGGGGGCTAATTCCATGAGACAACACATTTCATTATTAAGGTCTTTTCAAATTATTTTGCCCATCTATAAGCTAATGCAGATGTTCTAAATGCATTTATTATACGCTGCGTCCAATAGGTAATCTTATAAGATGCATTTTGGACATAATAATTTCACCTGATCTAGATTTAACAGAACGTTACTGAAGAAGCACTAATATTTTATTGCGCTAAATTTTAAATTAATGAAACCAAAAAATATCTAACCTATATAAACTGATTTGCATAACTCTTATGAAATGCTATAATGAACACTTTCGTAAAGAGTGTAAATACGATCTTTCAATGAGGGCTTAAATAACAGTGAACAGCGAGTTTTCTGTAATCAACTATAACAAATGTCTTTGTAAGCAAGTACATCTGAACACTGCCTTCGAAAATTTTGCTAAAAAATTACAGATTTAAAATTAACTAATCAGTTTTCCGCTCATCTTACTTTTTTTTTTTTTAAAATATCTGTTATGTTTTGCGTTCATGCTTTTGAAACTCAGTCCTGGTCCGAAACTGGAAATTTAGTTGGCATTACAAAAGACAAACCAGGCGCCAACACTAATAACACACCTCACACGTTTTGCTGTAATTAAAACTGAAACGAAACTACCGGTACAGCAGTTAAAGGACTGCCAAACAGAAAATATCATAACCTAATGAACACCTGTGCTCGCCTTGTCAGCCGGATTAACTAAGTACGAGAGATTTACTTAGTACATCGCTTTTGCAGCAATTAGGTCAGTTGATTCATTAATTGTGGTAGAAAGTTTTGGATGGACTTCCAAGCATAGTTTTCCTTTACTAAGATTCAGCTGGTGAAACTGTAATTTGTATTCTAATCCCTGCAAGTCGGAGTAAAATCTTTGGTGCAATCTTTCTGGTTTTAATGTATAAAGTGCAATAAGTATAAGCTCTGAGTTCAGTAAGTATATAACTGTTTTTTACTTGCTATTTTATTAAATCTCCATGCTAAAAGTTAGTTCATTTTTGTGAAACCGAAAAAACGCCAACAGCAGTAAAGTCCATATCGTTAGTGTAAGGAGGTTTAGTAAATGTTAAGAACACCTGAATACCGTCTAACTGGATGAAAGCTGACTGTTGAAGTTGAATTGAACAGTTGAAGTCGCAAACAAAACAGTAAACAGAGCTGAGAACAAAATGGTCTAAACGGGAGAAGCTGCAGAGGTAGGACAAAATGAAGTCGAAAAGCGACCTCATTTTGTTTTCTAGCAATCGAATCAATGTTCCCGTACATTTCCAGGACATTGGCCAACTGTGGATTAGAAAATTATCAGGGTCTTCTAAAAATGTGAGAAAAAAAGGAGCAAATACCATTATTTCTTTTAAAAATATTTTATACACACAGTAGTGCTCTTGTTTAAAAAAGTTGATAATCAATTCCAAGTAATTTTTATCTCACTGTTAATTCACACCAACTCTTACAGCTAAGTTTCCTTCGCTGTGTGTTTTATAAATTCTGGTTTGTTCCAGTATTGTCCAGTATAAGGTTAAATACGTATCATTTTAAGAACATTTGGGAAAAATAAATTACGTAATAAATTTAGATAGTGCTAGACTATATTCGTAGACTTCATGTACAATGAATCATTTTGAGTCAATCAAGAGAAATCTACATTTGAAACCGAGAGGTATTTTTCAGAACCTAAATAAATATTGGTATTGCATATCATCTTTCTAACAAGACTTTCTTTACAGAAGACCAAAAATATTTGGAGCACTAGTAAGATGCATGTCTTTAGCAAAACCAAAGTGGTGCAAAATAAATTTTCGTAAAAGTGAAATGGCGTAAAACAAAGTACGAATACCTGTATACACTTATCCCTCAACAATGCGGCAAAGAAAATGTTACTTAATTAAAGAAAGAGAAATGACCTTTTTCTGGATTCATTGACACAATGTTAGTTTCCTGCGCTATTCCGATTAGGCTGAGATTTTAATACAGTAGTTATTTTTTAAAGTTAATTTTTTTACTCAAGTTGTGCCCTTAAAATTTTTGAAGAACACAAACATAAAACTTTCCTTTTCTCCAAAGTAAACATCTTAACCACTGAATCTTACAGGGATATTCATTTTCACTGTTAAGCTCTTTGCATTAACAGATGAGCGTATTTACAACACTGCAGGATTTCTCGCCTGTATTTACGTTAGGTATACAGAAAACCATGTAAACTCCACACAGCAATCTCGTTCGATAACCGAAAATAAAACCCACGAGAATTACAGTTTAGCAACTCGACTATTAGTCAACCGCTAATAAAAGACATGTTATTTGATACTTTTCGTGACTTAGAATAGATACAGACCAGGAGAACTTCATTCCGACTAACTGACTATTTAGTGCAAGCTATCATTAAAAAATACAACGCGGTATTCGTTAAGTATGTAGTTCTCCGAAGTTACAAGATGCATGCGGCAACGTTTAAGCAAGACCGAAGACTCACCGAAGAAAGCAACGTTTTGCCTATCAGTGGAATCAACTGTTGCTATTGCCATATAAATTCCAGCCTCTACCGTCAATAAACAGCCGTTGGCATAGGTTGTGTTACCATTTGTCTGCTGTGCAGCACCTAAAACAGCAAGAACATAATTAATTTTGGACACAATTCTGGTAGCCACCTGGTTCATTTAAGCAATAAGCTGCTCCAATGCTGCGTGTCCGAACTCATGCAGCAATGTTCACCTCTTTCATTCACAGCTCTTGGTGCTCTGCAATTACCTTGCCACTTTTTCTGTGTAGCTCCATTTTGCCATGTATAGTACACTTTCACAACAGCAGCAAACGAACAGTTTAGAAACTGCTGCTACTATTTTTGGCCGGAAAGCCAATAATTAATCTTTTGCATAAGTCTGATCTATGATATAAGCCTTCGGTTGATTCATGAAAATGGTTTGGTTTGATTTGGTTTATTGAGATTAACCCCGAGTAAACTAGAGCTATCTGCCTAAGGGATGGTATACCTTCTGGAGGACTTTCTAATAGAAACTGGTTCGTATACACGTTACACAAGGAGAAAACCACGAAAACGTCCACATAGCCAGTCCGTTCACGGGATTCGGACCGAATTATCAGTGTTCATCGACTGTACCGCTCGGCCGCTGATGGACCTCATGACAAATGAAACGTTCTCATATGAAATGAATATACCCACAAAATATACTGCTGACACATTATTTATTTTCCAGTTATTTAGCGCTGACGTCCAACAAGGTGGGCATATTAATGTCACTCGATCTTTATATTATATAAAATTAAAAGTTTAAATTTTAGTTTCTGATAGCAAATCCAATTTTCATAACAAAGTTACAAAGAAGATTAGATTACCTGAATACAGCAAAGCATGACAGCTATCTGCTTTAAGAGCGGGATGCCTTCGCAAAAACTTTCTATAAGAAAGTGTCTCGTTTCACGGTACATATGCAGGAAACCACGAAAGCTAGCCAAGCAGCCCGTTCGCCTAGTTTTGAAACAAGGTCGAACTATTAATACTGAGCGGTTCTTAATCATTGAGTCATTGGTAAGGCAATTTACAAATGAGAAGCTGTTATGGAGACTGGCTTTACTGGCTCACAAATTTTAGCAGTTTGACTGGCTAAGTAAAAGTCATCAGGATGATCACGCAACAATTTCAAGAAGTTCGTGAAGAAAACGAGTAAGAATCAGCCATTATGAATAAAGAAAAGATTGTGTTATTCGGAATGGCAACATCAGAAAGAAAAAAACGTTGGTTATTCAAAACAAAGAGACAGAGCAGGTGTTATCAGCGAAAGAAAGCAGACGTTGAGCGCTGCTTACAGTAATTGTAATTCATTGCGATTCTAATTAATCTTTTATCGGTTAATTTCCTTTGTTATATTAATAAAAACATGTTGTTCGTTTTGTAAGAAAGTCTGGATGAATCTTTTATCATTTGGTGTATCTGTGATTTCTTCGGAGGGTCATCCACCAAACGGGGAATAAAACTATTTGTCCGTTAGCCGATGTTCTCAAAGAAGAAGAGTGGTATTACTGGCGCAGGCGAAAAGGATCGAACCATCATAAAGCAGGTGAGAGCTCTACTTATTTTGTAAATGCATGCTCCCACGTATTTAAGCGATAATAATTATTTGGGCGAAAATTAGTTCAGAATTACTAGAATGGAATTATTGCTTTCCGTCATGGAATATTAGTTTTGGTTACTTGCCAAAGTAATAAATACGTCAGTATTTGAAAGTAATTTCGTTTCACTTGTCAAAGTAAGGAATACGCCAGTGTTCTAAGTACTTTCGTTTTACTCGTCAGAGTAAGTGAATAACATATTCTAAATAAAGTTATTGTGAAGTTGATTCTGTTTCGATTTTCGTCCCAGATAATTGGAAAATTATTCTAATATAATTGAATTTATTATGCATTATATGTGAAAATAAAAGTACCTTAATAAACTTTGATTTCGATATTCTAACGCACGCCAGTGCATAATTTTATATTCTGTTTACGAATGGTAAATATTGTGTTGAACATATATTTATATGAGCTAAATAATTGATGCATATTTTGGAGCTCTCACCAATAATTCATTGGTTGAATAGAAGCTGTGTTGCTTGTTTTTTTTACTGTATTTTCAGGATCTCCTTCTCTGAACTCTGAGCAGCATTGTCTCTATGGTGACGAATGTGCTTCTCGAGGAGGGACTAGTAGGAATCAGCCATTATGAATAAAGAAAAGATTGTGTTATTCGGAATGGCAACATCAGAAAGAAAAAAACGTTGGTTATTCAAAACAAAGAGACAGAGCAGGTGTTATCAGCGAAAGAAAGCAGACGTTGAGCGCTGCTTACAGTAATTGTAATTCATTGCGATTCTAATTAATCTTTTATCGGTTAATTTCCTTTGTTATATTAATAAAACATGTTGTTCGTTTTGTAAGAAAGTCTGGATGAATCTTTTATCATTTGGTGTATCTGTGATTTCTTCGGAGGGTCATCCACCAAACGGGGAATAAAACTATTTGTCCGTTAGCCGATGTTCTCAAAGAAGAAGAGTGGTATTACTAAACGTAACAGTAAAAAAAACTTACATTAGAAGAAGTTGCAATGGACAACTTCCTCTATCTCTAGTCATCGAAGATTTATTAATAATTAACAGCATTTATCTCCTCAGTTTAAATGAACAATCTAGCGTACACTCTTCTGAAAATTTAAAACAGAGAGTTCTGTTCTAAATGGGGAACCTTTTCCTCTACTGAAGGACTTTTAGTACAATATTTTTTAACGGAGAAGAGAAGAAAAGAAGAAAAAGAACTGTGTTTTGTGATGAGAACATTTTTAGCGACATTATGGTGACAGACTTTCAAAGAGTTTTAACATATCGGTGACCTTTATGATGCTTTTCTTCGTAACGTTATCAGGTATTTCTCCCGGATTCTTGGTATGTCCTCGTGGTGTAGAGGTGAGCCCGCTCGACGCGTATTGGAAAGGTCCGTGGTTCGAGTCTCGAAGATGGCACTGTTCATATTTCATTTTTCTTCTCCAAAAAAATCCTAATGACTCTACAAGTAGCGCTCGAACTAAAAAAGGCGGTGGCTGATGATTCTCCACCACCAGGATTTGGCGATTGGGTTCCCTAATCCTCAGTCGTCCAGTAAAAGGGCAGGTATATAAGGTATTTCTCTTGCCTTCTTCGCATGCCTTCGTGGTGTAGTGGTCAGCACGCTCGGCGCGTATTCGAGAGGTCCGTGTTTCGAATCTCGGTGATGGTATTGCTCATTTTTCCCGACTCATGCTTCGAAATAACCTAATGTCTCTATAACGTGTCTATATCGAAGTGATCTTTCATTCATGCTGCATCTAAAAATAAGTAAAGCAAACACGTAAATTTAGAATCCAACCTTTGCGTCTCTGTTACAATTGGGCAACGAAGTATCAGAACACTGTATCGAACTATGGCCACATCTCACTGGAAACTATGCACCATTCCCATTCTCGGTGGAAACTTTACACGGTTCACAATCCCCTAACTCAGGAGTACGGTTAAATATTTAATAATCCCTTCTATCTGTTTCTAAATAACTTTCTGGAGGAAATTTTTAAAGTTTTTCTAGCTATCACGCTGACTAGTGACTCAGTATCTAAAGCCTCAGAAAAATGGCAGTTTGCCCCAGTTTTTTACACTCTATGGTTACATGGTCTCGCTTCATGAGGTTACATGGTTTTTCGCACGTACATTGCAGAGGCCTGCCAGTTTGCCTTTGAAAGGTGCTCCATAAAGTATTTCTACGCCATACGTACACTATCACAGAGTACCTTACCATTTTCATAACCCTGTAACCAAATAAATTTTTTTCCTAAACAGCTCACAATAAAATAAATGTTTTTCTAATACGATTATTAATCCGTCATTTCCAGAAATAGATAATATTAAGAATAATAAAGTGCGATTTTTTAAACAACTCTGCTGCATACGAAATACTTTATTATAGCCGCACTTCCCCAGAAGATTTAAAATTGCCCCAAATAACGCTTAGACAATTACTATGTAAAATCTTAAGAAGACTCTACTGAATACATATGTTTTACATTAAAATGCATACGGTCCAACAATCCCTGCAAAAAAATAATTCCTTCTATGCACATAAAGAAATTCATTACAAAAAGAGTAAGAGTACTTGACAGAATTTTTCTTACATTATACATGTTAATCTTTTTAATCTTTTCCGGATCCAAAATATTATTCATATCCAATAAGAATTATTAATTATAATTATTATTAAAAGCCTCTCTCTTTTTTTCGAAAACTTCAAAATTTTTCACAACAGACTAAGTTCTTCAGAATAACTGATAAAAAAGGGATGATATATGAGACAGCAGTTCCTAGAATTTCTTATACGATATTTTACAATTATTCAAAAATTAATTTATATTAATGAGGTGCAAGAGATTTCGATTTTCTTGCGCTACGTCTCACACAGGACATAATGAATTCTTCTTCATTCATTTTAATTACATCTTTACTGAGAATACTTCAAAATTTTCGAATATCAACTCACTTTTTATACATTTAGAACATTTCGACAAAATTCGTTGCGTGAATTATTTCTTACAAAACTGCACAGGAAATAAATCAGTGCAACCGATGCCGCAAGTGAAGCTCTTGTCTCAGGTGAACGGCTAAGAAG
>KK116467.1:36157-67575 GCA_000611955.2 Stegodyphus mimosarum
TATGGTAGGGTTGCCAGATTGGCGACTTTATCGCCCATTTGGCGACCAAATTGGCGATATCCCATGGTCCAATCGGGAAGCTTCTAGAATAACTTCCGGTCGAGATATTTCTCGAAACGTGTCGAACTTAAAGAAAAGCTATATAAACCCTTGCGTGTCCGAGAGCGAGGAGTTGTTGTTGCGAGTTAGTTGTTGCAAGTTGCGAGCAGTGTGATTAGTTGTGAGAATAGCTGCTACGCGAGAGTTCTGTGAACGGAAAGCAATCGAGATAGTGCTTTGCCGTGAAGCTATCTTTACAGTATAGCTTGAAAGTGGATTGGTGATTGTTCCACGGTGTTTTATTATAAGTTTAGTGTTGCCGTGAAGCTACCTGTACAGTTACAGCCTGAAGCTGTGTTGCTGATTGTTTCAGCGTATTTATTGTAGATTTTCGACGCTTTTAAAGGTAATTTTGGAACTGTGCTGTAAACAGTGATTTTTGTAAATAAATTGTGCTTTTTACTGTTCTGCATCGTGTTTTCATCGGATACTCTCAAATCCACGAACCCGTATAACGCAACAATATATATAATTTAAGGATTCCGTATTAACTACTACACATAAAACAAAAAGTGTATCAATAATGTATTTTTCAGTATTATTAACTTCATTATCAAGAATTTTCTGCAGTGTAGTTTGCGTTATTTTATTCATAAGTCTCAAATTCAAAACAATTTAATGTTTATATGGCACTAGAAAATTAACCAAAGAGCAGCTACCAGAATGTAATTCAAAAACATTCTTTAGATGTGAAAAGGTTGAAAGCCATTTTGGTTAAGACTATTTTCTCAGATACTTCGCATACATGTAACATAGCATTCGAAATGCAAAATTCAATATTTATTATAGATTCATTGATGTAACAAATATATGTCTTTCTACGCCTATGGCTTTAAAAAAAAGATGTTATTTGCCTTACAGTTTATCGTTCAATAATGCATTTTCATTGTACAAAATCGCATTTATTCGAAGAATTCAATTTGTATTTTCATTTTCTCTGTATAAAACTGAATGCAGAGAAGTTAAATGTTTAAACGACCCCAACATTTTCTCGAGATTCCAAGGAACCTTACCCCTCTCTTTTTCGGTTCCCCCGTGAAAACGGGTGTTTGAAATTTACGACTTGACCGCATGTAGGCAGCATTCGTTTTCGTTATTTTCCTCACGTAAAACGTAAATAGAAGCATGTTTCTCTTAAAAAATCTTCTAGGAAGGCATCGCTGTCCTTAGGAAATTATCCCTCGTAAGTTTGTGATATTGGATTAAACAACAATAATAGAAAGATTATCTTTTTCTTTACAGAAAATGAGAAAAAATATTCTTGAGAAACGGGAAATTTTAGTTTTAAAGATAATTGCATCAACAAAATATCACGGGAAGTTATAAAGAATGGTTAATAAATCAGACTACCAAAAATCAATATATGAACAAAGATTATAAGATATATCTCTCGCCTTCTTAGCATGCCTTCGTGGTGTAACGGTCAGCACACTCGGCGCGTATTCGAGAGGTCCGAGGTTCGAGTCCCAGCCAGGGCATTGCTCATTTTTTACATCTTCTGCTTTCAAAAAAAACTTAATGTCTCTACAATATAAAAGAACAAATTTTTTTAATATTTTTTCATAGTAAAAATTAAAAAAATGATCTATATTTTAACCTCACAACTAAAATGCAGGTATAAAAAGTTATACGAAATAGCTTCCAATTTCCAGTTCAAATAACTGGTCAAAAATTAATGTCATTGGATTTAGATATTTTAAAGGTTAAATTAGGCTGAGTCTGATAAAGTAAACAAGAACTATAAGGAGAGGGCTGCTTAGGTACTTTAAAAAGGACCAGCTTCTAACTTAGCATTTAAATATCCAAATCATATATGCTCCAGATATTCCAAAAGAAATATCTAAATTTTACAAATTACATTATTTTAATTAATTCCAGTCGCTGAAAGAAATAATGATCTTTAATAGATTATTCAGGAGCATAGTTTAATTTAATCATATATAAATATGGAAACGTTGGCAGTTACTGTTAGGATGAAAGAAGCTTCAGAAAACTTAAAATAGCCATAATAATAATAAAATTGAAGTCCCACATAGACTGCAAAACTAAATATTTAAAATAATTAATTGAATAATAGTTTTAATTAAATTCTTACAGTTATCTAAAATAATGTTAAAAAGATCTATTACTATGATTATGATTCCATTCACTCAAACAGAAATAAAACAATTTGTGGAAAAACGAGGAGGAATAAATAAACCTTGAGTGTATTTGTATAAAATACCACGCATTTTCAGCCATTTCTAGTTGAGACACTATTTTAAAACTACGTATAACTACAAAAAATAGACCGAATAATGAATGCAAAATACCCCTATAAATGTCCATATTAATTTTTTCCTACCATACCTTCGATGATCCTAGATTATGCCTTGCAGAACGATTTGAAAAAGTTTGGCGAGACTTGGCAAGTGAACTGATCAGTTTTTGTAAAGTCCAGATTGCTGGTCTCTGTTTTTGTTCGTTTTATTCACGCATGCAACATTTAATGCTTTATTTAACTTACTTTCTAAGCCCCGTGTTGTACATTTGTGGTGCACGAGTAGGCTGTATGTGCCCCCCCCCAAAAAAGTCTACAGATAGAGTTTTGTTATTTTGGGTGAAAAATTGCAAACACATCTCAGCCATTAAAATTACGTAATAAAGCAGTTTATCACTGCTTTATTACGTTATTATTAATCAGTTATTAATTACATTCAGTGAAACGTGTTCTAATTTTTTCGTGCTAAATAACGAATTTTACGTGTAAAATATAATAAATAATAACTTATTCAGCGCCGCCCAGACAGCCTGTTCGCATGAGATCCAATCCAGGTCGAACTCTCACTACTCAGCCGTCTTAACCATTCAGGCACTGGTGGAGGCCCTATATTTGAAAAGACTTCGTGCACTAGCAGTAATGACGATTTCAGAATAAAAACTGTTAAATATAATTAAACCATGAATAAATTATTTATTAATAAATTTGACTCGTTAAAATATTTGTAGAATTACTGTACGCAGTTTATGTCTTACGGCATGCGATGCATGACTATAAATCTGAAAATGTGAACAAAGAATATTTTAACTATCTTATTGTAAAATCTTTATTAATTACTTCAAATACACAGCTTTGCATTCAATCATCAATTTTATTTAGCATCATAAATTTAAAACGAAACGAACTGCGTGCTATTTTGTCAGTTTCTTTCTTCTGTATGTTGTCCAAATACTAATATGTTTAGCTAAATAATGCGTTTTACGAGCGGAAGGGGAAAAAAATTTCCCTCTTGTTTTCTTGCAACATAATAGAGATGTTGAAATTTTCCCTATCTGCATGCTGTGCGACTAGCGCATAAGCGTGTGTTCATTCTTTAGCATTGAATTTGACGTAAATTATTATTAAACTTTAGGCATTACTATTATTCATTTATTACTATGAGAAAGCGAATTTTCTGGTTCGAAGTTTGCATTGTACTGTAGATTCAAGTTTAAAGTTGTTTAGTTTTTGTTTAAAATTTAAAATTATGCATTTAAAGCTGACGTATTTGAATGACGATTATCTATATTTGGGGGCTTCTTCCAAAGTTCCGTTTCCCCCCTTTTTTTAACTTTTTGAAAAAAATAATTGAAAATGAAAGAGAGGGGCTTTTAAAAAGCTCAACTGCTGTTTAGTTTTTCTTCTGAAAAATGTCTTAAAAATGACGGAACTTAATAGGCATGTAAGGTAACACATAAGATAAAAATTCGAGATATATGCAAATTATACAATGCAAGAAAACCAGCTGATTTATAATGTTACAGAAAAGCTTCTTTTGCCATGATTAGTTGAAAGTTATTAATTAGTATATGTCTTAAGGCATGAAATATTTCGCTCTGATTAAAGCTTGAAGCCGATGTGAGGTTCCGTCAATTTTTCTGAGACAAATCTTAATTCTAGCTAGTAAACTTTCAATACGAAAACTTGAATAGTGCAACTTTCAATACGAAATAGAATACTGAATTGCAATATTGATCGAATATATTATAGCTACGTTTTGTTTAGCAGTTAATAAAACTGATAATGATATTAGATATAGAATACACGACTCAGTTTCCCTAGGAAGAACAAAATGCTTCGGAAAAACAGCTGAGAAAAATCCTCCTTGTCAAAATCCGATCCTATCAGGAATAGGAATTTTTACGGTCTTTATTCATTTGGTCAAAATGCCTTTAAGTGGATTAAAAGGCAAAATAAAAACGCACTTATATCTCTGCGCAATGAAGGCTAATAAAAATATTTACTTTTACTTGGCCAATGTAGTGATTAAGCAGAAGCCGATTCCCAGTTTGAATTGCAAGGTAAATGTCTAAATTCCGTGCAAGGATTGGTTATTTATGTGTCTTTTCGGCTTCTCGCCAGGGTAATATCAAAAGTGGATACCGTGTGCAATATTCTCGGTTGGTAAGATAAACGACCGATCGGTTCAGCTGTTCAGAACCTTGGTTCATAATGCGTTCATTAATTTTACTACACAGATACTTAACTCCTCAAGTCTTAGGAATTATTAAGTTCAGTGCTTCTTATTTTGCCCTCGAGATAAAAAAAATAATGAACGCTTTCGTAAATTTCGTAATGTCAGCAGTATTCGTGACATCATGATAAATGAAACTTAAAAGACTGAATCGTCAATTTTGCCAATATCAGCATTAACTATGCCAATGTTCTGATTTGGCACTAAGATGAATTAAAAATTGAATAATACACTTTATTTAGTGATTATATTTGGAAATATTATAGTGCAATCTGCAAAATCAGCCAAAACTGAATTATGACTTTAAATTCGGTGAATTTATTTTACAAGCTATGCGATATTAGCAATATATTAATACGCATATACCATAGAGCTTTCGAATACATGAAATTCAAACTTCCATTCATTACTCTCTCTCTCTTTTTTTTTTTTTAATTTTATGCTGAGCAGGCTGCCCTTCATGAAAATTCAGGATTCACCGCAGGTCAACAATCCACCTGTGCCATGGATGCAGTCGCTAAATCTTGTATTCTAAATTAACTATTTAATTATGAATTATATTTACAAAAATATTAAGTAGAGTAGATGAAATGTCGTACATTGGATAGTCCATAATCTTTGGACTTCCTGAAACAATTAAAAAAATACAATTCACATGCGTATATGGTAGACTCTCGATCAGCCGGAACAATAATGCGGACAACATCCACGGTTAATCCTAAACCAAGATTAATCCCACAGCAATTTAAAAAAATCTGATGAAGAACTCCCGCTAACTACAGGTTAAGATGTGGATTTGACGGAATAGCAACGAGCTTTAAGTAAACTATCACTTCCGGTTGGTTGTTTGTAAATAAAATCTAATTTGTTTAAAAACTTTATGACTCAATGGTAATTATAAACGCTATTCACTTTTTGCCCAGAGAAGCGTTAGCTGTGAAGGGCTATTAATTTCGTTTTGGCATTTTGCGTCGATTCACTATAAGCGGCAAATAACTTTTCAAATTGTTGCCACCAAATATTATCGCCCTATACTATATTTAAAGAAATTAAATAATGAAGAATCTGTATAAATGTATGTATGTTTCTCGCAATGTGATAAAACAATGGTACCTAAAGCCATCAAATTTTAATTAACGTACGTCTCCACCCGAATATGGGCATCTGGAAGCCCAAATTTGGAATTTGTTCTATTATCTTTTTCATATTTTGTAAAGCATTTATGAGTTTTTGATTAAGAAACTCAACGATTTCAAAGCGAGCCATGGCAACACTGTGCGGAGGGGGGGAATTCTCCAGCGCGCGAGACTGTATATCGGAAATTCTACAGGTATGCTCTTTTAAATATTTTGCGATACTGCTTTTGAACTGAATGTCACGGTTTAAGCGCAAAGAACATGATATTTAACATATAAAGGTAACACACGAAACGTTAGAAAAACGCTGCTTTGGTTGTAATATAAAATCTGAAAGCTTTCAGATTTTTTATTTGTTTATTATTCTATACATATTTCATACATTAAAACTATACATGCTCACATCAAACATCCGTTCTCATATTTTTATTTAAAAATATCTCGCAGATCGTAGTATATTCCCCGATTATATAGTGTTTCGGATTCCCAAATCAGTGATTTAACAAAGGTAAAATTTTTAAAAGCAGCATATCTTTTAGAATTTCTTGATAGAGTATTAATTGTTGCCCTACATTTTTTTTTATATTCACTATGTTACTTATGTTTGCTACAGTGTTTCTTTAAAAATAATATATAGCGATACCAATTGATGGCAGCACACTTTCATTTTAAAAGTGATTCCACACAAAAATGAAACAAACACAAAAATTGACGATTGAGGCTTTAAACACATTTAAATACATTTAATTGGTTCATACCTAAGCTTACTCTTGTTTCATTTAGCATAATTTCAAATAAATGCAAAAAGTGAGAAATTTGGAGTTATTTAATAACATTTTTTTAAGAAAGTCTATTCAGACCCTAAAGAAAAGTCACTTCAAGATCATCACTTTCAGCCAAAATTTAATATGCTGTTCCCATTAATATAAAAGTCTTAAATACTAAAACAGAAATTTATTATTTTAAATTAAAAACTGTTATGGTCTTTAAGTAAAATACCACTTTCGGTCGTCCATCAAAAACTGCTTATGGACTTCCTGTAAAGTACAACTTCCGGTTGTCCAGTTCTATTCAAAATCTAATCAACTCTTTATATGAATCTTAAAGCTTAAATACGGAAAACAGACATTTTTGAAAGTTTTATATAAGAGTTATCGCAGACGAAAAAATCGTCACACACATAGACACACACACAGGATTATTGTAAAAACCTGTTATGAGGACCTTAATTCGTGCTTATTCATTCAAATCTCATTATCAAATTTTTGTACCGAAAACGTTACCCCGCTTACCTATGTAACGGTAGAGGGCGGAAGGTCAAAACACAGGAAAGTGAAATAATCCATATTTATAACGAAAAGAAAAAACTGTATTAACAATTTACATTTATTTTAAAGCAGTTTAATCTGGATAATAAGTTCATCTGGTTTTGTAAATTGAATCATTTAAAAAGAACAACACACTCCAAAACAGAAAGAACAATGTTTTTGTTTACATTACTCTGGTATTTCGATGAGAGTCGGAAGAAGATAGATGATCAGTAGCTGTACACTTAATTTATTTTTACGATTTAAAAATCAAATTCCCGAGTATATGCAATTACATAGCGCACAGTTGTGGATAATTTATGCATACTGTGACATCACCAGCTACCATTGCCGTTCACCCACATAATTTCTTCACATCTTTGTATTTCTCATACAAATTTTGCTTTATTCTGATGGTTTACGACAGTAAATTTTTCATCGTTTACCAATAAACAAATTTAACTCTTTCTCAAATAAGGCGAGGTTATTCCAGAGTTTACAGCAATTAAAATCTTAAGAGGTTTTTGACATTGCACTGAATAGATGAAACTACGATGTTACTCTGATGCAGTGGTAAAGGGTCAAAGAATTTCAACACTTACAAGGAAATTTAAATACAACAACCTTGCACACGGCAAGCAGAAAAAAATAAAGCAAAATAAGCAATACATGTACATAGTTGAAAGGACGAACGAAGGTCATCTATATCACCACTCCGAAAGCGATAAGATATCACATTATACTGAATTAAAAAATACATTAAATGTAAACTTAGATAATAAAGATAATAATTGTTTAAAAATACTGCCTCTTTCGCAAACACATATTGGTTCAAATATTATGAGATGTGCGACGAAAGACGCAATTCACAAATTCAACTTTGTATATTAAAATTCATTACACTCAACATATGTTGGATGATAACGGTGCTGTAAAACAAAACTTGCATTGATACGTTTCAAAGAAATAAGTAAAGTGTACTAAATTTGCAAAATTAAAAAATATTATCGACCAAGCTACAGAAACTAGGAGAAAAACAGGGATCTCTTCAAAATAGTCCGGTGTTTATAAGTTTCATATACTGTACTGAAACTTGAACATAATTTTTCTGTAGGTTTAAAATGCAAATAATAATATTTCATGAGACACATTCGTACATTAGATTACTCTAGATAAAATATCTGATACAAGTGATCTAACAATGAGAACTAACTATATTCCAGTGTAACATTTTAATAATTTAAAAATTCTACGACATAAGTATATAATTTAACATTATTATCCACATTAACTAATATTACCATTAATATTAACAGGTTTCCTCTCTTAAGTGGGTCAAGGAAATAGTGATTTTTGTAATCGTCCTTTAAAAATTACACTTAAAATACTGAATCTTTATTGCATTTTTATTAACTTTTTTAATATTTTATTTTAAATAGCTTATTAAAAAAACGAAAAAAGAAAGAAACAGAATATTAGGAATGTAGCCAATTAAACAGAACTGACCACGACTGCAAAACTTATGCAGAACTCATGGCTGGTCATGGGAAGGGTTTGAAATAAAATAGCATATTTAAAAAATAAATCAATAAATAATAAAATACAAAATAAAATAGCAGAATAAATAGCGTTCGAAAAGAATCGAAAAAAAAAAAATAAACTTCATCTTACATTAGAAAAGGCAAAGAGAAAAAAAATGTGTGTGAGATAGACGCGGTCAGTTAATCAATATTCACATTTACAGAGTGTTAAACGCTGCCGTACTTCTCTTATATTCGTTTATGTTACTTATATTTTGGATGTAAATTGATGGAAGTATACGGATATCAATATTTGCTCCGAACATCTTCACCTGTAAAAATTGTTAATGCTTAGCGTTGTAAAAAAAGGTTATAAATTTTGGGGCAATTTTTTTAGCATGTTTATTCAAAAGGTTTATGCGAACTGTTAAATTTAACACACAAAAATAGTAGCTCTGTATTTGAAAACATTGGAAAATATCAAAATGTTTAACTTTAATTATTCTTTGCTTTGAAGCTGTGAATGGTAAAAGAAATTTAAAATGGAATACTGAGTTTTAAAAGTTTTATTTTGGAAAACAGGTAAAGTCTTATTTTTATTTATAACGTCTGTTTAGCTCACCCATGGTGTTTCACTGAGGGTGGAATTCTGTCATGGATTTTTAACCTACTTCTTGATAATATATCGAATTCAAATTTTGTATACACACAGTTTCTCGATAACAACTATATATTATGAAGCTGTAGGGTTTATATTTATTTTAACTAACATTTATTTTATCTTTCCTATTTAGCCTTCATTTTCCCCTAGAAATGCCGGTGCCAGAGTATGTAAATTGTAGTAGCACGCGCAGTTTATTCAAATTTAGCGGAAGCTAGTTGAATTAAATAGTAGACGAAACCAGAGTTTGAGAGTCTTGCTTTGAAGTCACGCTAGTAAGGTTGCTCGGTAGATTTTAGATCGGCGCGTGTCGGCCTGTGTGCCTAGCTTTGCAGAAGTGCTAATTTTCAACAAAACGCGGTTAGTTTAGGATTTCAGAGCCTCGTCGGTAGTTTTGATATTTGTTCATCTAGTCATTACTTTCAGTTTTACGTTTTGTTTCAGTTAACCGCCGGGTTGGCGCAGTTTGTGAGCGTCAAGCAGACGCATTTGTCATTTTAAAGATAAAATAAAAATGGCTTTAAACCCTTCTCACGTTCTCTGTAAATTCACAAATAATAGCAATCACTACCCCAGTTTCTAACAAGTTGGGCCAGCGAGATCGTACAAAGCGATGTTTTCAAAATTCGATTTAGACTTTTTTACTTCAATATTTAAACTATTTTTCGCACATACCTTCGTTTACAGAACAAATTAAGAAAATCAGATTTTTACCGTTTGCACCATCGAATAGAGTGGAAAAAAATCTTTTCAATGAAACTTGTATGAAAATTGCAACTTAATTTCAGAATCTTTGAAAATCGCTCGATTTTTTAGAGTATTTGGCGTTTATAATTTTAACATTTCAACTCTAAAAATGTACTAAATATAAAAATAATAAGAGTATTTAAATTTCCACAGATTATAAGCAAACTTTCTGCCCTATTAAACAAGAATGATAAAAAATATTAATTGATCGATTTTCTACATTAAAAAGAAAGGTACTGCTAGCTGAAGCAGACGGATTTAAAAAGCATTTCGAGTTTGCCATCTTGGAGCACTTACAACGAATCAACGATATTAGTTTTTTCGTTTTAGCTTTAAATTGGCTAATGCTTAAGGGAAAGGATGCCTTCGTGGAGAACGTTCTATGGGGAAACTCGCTCGTATACACTCGACACATAGGGAAAACCATGAAAACGCCGGTGTAGCCAGCCCATTTTCCGAGATTCGAACCCTGGACCGAACTACCAGTGTTCAGCCACTTTACCGTTCGGCCACAGGTAAGCGTAGCTTCAAGTAAAATACTTGCAGTAATTTTGTTACTGCATTTAATTTACGAAACTGAATGTTCAAAGCGATTTTTTCCATTCTCTGACGTTGAGTTACTTTTCTTTATTTCATAATTTTCTTATGCTTTATTACTTGGTGTTTTAACAATGACTAAAATTTTCCGTCATGGATTATGAGTAATTGGGGCTGAAAAATGGAAGATAAATAAATTTAAAAAAACTGATAAAACATAACTTCCTTGTTCGGCCTATTCAATTATACACATTTTTATTGTTAAACTTATTAAATTATACACATCGTTTAAACTTATTTTCTCGAATTTCATTAGAGATATATTTCTAACTCAATTAAGTTCTTACTTCGCGGCAAGGCAAAAATAAAAACTCAGTCTTTATTAAAAACTGTAAAATACAGAAAAAACCTAAAACACCAAATACAGTTACAAAAAAAAAATGCAATTCGGCCAGCACTGTACAAGATACAGGTACGTTGGTTAGTCATTTAATTTAAAACATTATTCGATTCTCTAGAAAATCGGAGGCTTACACTGGTGTACTAAAATGAAAGACAAGTTCGGAGAAATTAACCTAAAAGCGGAGTAAGGTAACAGAATGGACCAAAAGACTAATCAGGAGAAGACTTGAGATCAGTACAATACGGCATGAACATAATATGGCACATGACTTTATGAGGAGGAAAGTCGTAATAAGGATTCGTAAAGCACACGGGCGGTATACGGTCAGTAATTCGATGAAAGCTACTGCACACTGTACAGTGATTTCAAAGACGTCGAGTTGCTTCTGCCGCATGATACGGCCAACAGGCAATCCAGGAGATATGATCTGGATGACTTTACCTGAGATCGCGTCATTGGAAGAATTTCGAAGTGTGGCGGAGAAGTACGAGATCGCTCATAGCATCGTTTTACGAGCATGGAGAACATTTCAAATGGCCGGAACAGCCGTTCCACCATTCAGCAGTGGTCGTCCATTAGCAACAACGGAGGTAGACCGACCGGTATACTGTCTTACTAGCGAAAAGTGACAGGCAACAGACAGAGGGAGATATCGAAAGGCACATGCAACAGACTACTGAACGTCTGATGCCACGTTTTACCGTGGCCAGGATGCTGCAAACGTGATCTATATGCACGACGACCCGAAGACGAGGATGAGCAGTCTCGCAGTCAGGGCTGATCATATTCCTTTCTAAAGACCGGATTTTTATTGCAAGGCGCCTGTCACATGAACTTTTCTGTCTTTTCTCCAGTTGCACTCGAAATTATTTTTTCAGTACTTTTTTAAACTTTTTGATGCCCTGTTTAGATTTTTTTTTACCCATTTGATTCCTTCTTTAGATATTTTTGCTCAATTGTCCCACATTTTCCCATCTTGGGAAACTTATGGTACAGTTTGGGTCGATGTGGAAACCTCTGCATAACGTTACATTCGAAAAACCATCTTGTCTTTAAATTTCGCACACCAGCATCGTTAATAAATAACACACAACACAAACTGGTTGTATACCCGTACCTAGATTTCCAATATCATATCCAGGAATTATTAAAATCTAAAAAGAGAAAATTAAAATGTAAATTTTATGAAAAATGTATACTGAGTTGTATGCTGCCTCTATTTTGCCACATAAACTTAAAAAATTGCAAATTTTTACAATTTTAAATGTTCTAAAACTGTAGAACTATTTAATGTATACCCATAAAAATGTGTCTTTAAACTCATTAGCTTTTAGTTCTGAGTTAGTTAACCTTTAGAATTTCCAACTTTAGTTCTTTATTTCTCATTAACTTTTAGTTCTATACTTTTAGTTCAGGGCCCATAAAGACAAAACTGGGCCGCAAGTGCAGAATTCTTTCAACGACTTCCAATGCTCCCATTCCTTGTCTGCAAGGAAAAAACTGAATGAGACATTATACGACGCTACGGAAATACCTTAAAATTTGAAGCTCTAGGAACAGGACTCATGAGCTTAGGCCGTGCTATGAGAAGAGACAAACTTTGCTACAGATAATAACATTTTAATACTCATATCATAATCAAGCAGAGAGACTCAATGCCATCACATTTTGTTTCTAATTTTGTATTTACCAGTGAAAATACACACTGGTGCACAATATTACTTTAGAAATATTAAAACCGTTCTCAAAGACATTAAACTACTTACCATGCTATAAGAATAATAGACAATCACTCACTTCAGGCGACGAATTATGCTCCATCAGTCGCCGTAAAGGCGACTGATCACTTGGAATGCATTCGGTTCCGGGCAATAAATAAACATGTTTAGTTTTCGTCACATAATATAAAGGCTTTTAGCACATTTTTAGAACGATTTTGATAAAGAATTATAAAAAAGCAAAGGTTTCGGAATAAAAATTTCTAGCAAAAGCTATTTATTTGAAATAAGAAGTATTGTCTGCTACTTTCAAATTTATACTTCTTTTAAAATGTCGCCATGTAAACAAGCTGTGGATTGAAGGTTAAGTTTCTGCGTTTTACGAAAAGAAATATTCCTATTCCATAATTCAAAAGCATTGTGAAATGCATGATATTCAAATTTCTAAATGAAAGATAAGCAACATTAATAATCCTAAAGGGGAAACTGACAATCATTACTTCCACATGGAAAGAAGATTCCAAACGTACCTGAGAAAGGTACGTAATATTTCTTAAGTTAAATCGTTGATAACAAGAGAAAAATCCATTGAGGAAGAAATCAATTGCAAAATATAATCTTCACCGGCTTTTGACGAAACACGTGGGCTCAACGCAGAATAATTTGTAGAACCCTGTATAAAAACCATTCAGCATGAGATAAATCGAAATACATTATGAACCTTGATAAAGCATGTGTTTACAAGACATAAATGCCTACAAAAAAAAGTATATTAATTATAGAAAACGAAGAGAAAATATATACAAACCTCTTCCGACAATGAAAAGAAATTTTCAGCAATGGGTTTAGAATTGTCGCTCGATTCTCTTACAATGGGAAATTAAAATCAGACGAGTTAGAAAAAAAACGTTAAAATCAACTCAACGTACTATCAAGAGAAAGTTTTACGTCCGATATTTACAGAAGAAAGTCCATTTCTTTATACCAATGACTGCCAAAGAGAGAAACTTCATCAGCACTAAGCAACAAGTCATACTTCGAAAAGTACTACTTCATTCCTTGAAAAAATGAAGCCTGATATAAATATTGCATATACACCTTTTCAAAGTATTCCTGCTAAGTCCCCTGCGTTTATCCTATGGACTATTGTCCCTTTGATCTCATAAAAAGAACTCTCTCTGAGCGCAAACCCACCACAATTAATGGACTCTGGAAAGTAGTGGAAGAGGAATGGGAATTTTATTAAAAGCCCGTCTATTACAAAAAATCTGCAGCGAACCCATTCGGTTGAGTTCAAACTCGAGTCGGACTACTAGCGTCCAGCCACTGTTGGAGCCAAATATAAATAATAATAATATAAGTGCATATTTCTTTCAAAAACATCCTCTAGAAAGGCATCGCTCTTAGAGCAAATATGCTTTCACTGCTTTATTATGCTAGACAACCTAACTTAACGTAAGTCACTTTAAATAATGTGAACAATTTTTGAAGCTCCTCTCCCTTTCTAGTTTCAGAAACGTTGCAAACAATTGTTTCTTAACCTAATGTGTAAATATGGCAGAGCCAGATGCTTTGAGAAACTTATGTTCACGAATTTTATAGTGGGATAATTCCATTCTGTATTTTTAATAAAGTGTGTAGAGGTGATGAAAACTCGAAACCAAAGACACTTTGTACTGATGCGAGTTTTTATTTTAGATAACCAAGACTGAGTTAATTCTACGATTACTATAAACTGATCCAATTCTCAACATCGATATATAATTATACTGTGAAACCTCTCAAGGCAAACATCTCAAATTAAAAGTCATTAATATTTCTTAGATTACATATAAACATCACCTCCACAGAAAATTTTAATTGTCTGCAACGATGGGCGGTCGTCTGATTCAAACAGCCAGCTGCTAAAAGCGGTTTTTACTCGACCACAAATAGGCTCTGACTAAGTAACAACCAAAAAGTTAAGAATCGAAATAAGCAGGCCAAAATTTTTTAATGTAATCTCTCGCTAATCTAATCAATTACATGCAGAGAGTAACTGTAACTATTTATACATACGTAAAAATCAACATACAATATCATTATAACCTTCTTCTAATTTGCAATATATAGTCTTGTGGTAGCTGAAAGTGGACAAGTAAGTCAGCTATCTTGGCAGCCATATGCTATGTAAATCCAATTTAGTGAAATTTATGCCCGTCTGGCTATTTAGCACTAAAAGTCTGCATTGCAATGGAGCCGCTATTCCCGTTTTCCTAGGAATTTGGAGCTGATTTGTTGTACGGAATCTTTCTTCCTCTCTTAACAGAATGTGTTTGCCACGTCAACAGGTTCCAAATGGATGTGCACTTAAACGATGAGAGAGTATTGAAGGCAAAAGTGAGAGTGAAATACTAGTTATAAAACAGAATCTAAATTAGTTTCTTTTTTCATAAAACCAATGTATTTATTTCCTTACGTCAATTTTTTAGCCAATTTCTGCTCCGCTTTAAAATCTTACATCCTTAACGAAAACTCTAGTGTTACGAAAAGAAAGCGTATATAGATAGCAATCACAAATATGAAAATTTGGGAATTATTGCAAAGCGATATGATGCGTTTTAAAACTTCTCAATAAGTCCTTAATACTAAGTAGTTATATTCAGCCACTGTTTTAGTTACCAATTTAATATCACTAAATATTTTAATGCACGTAACGAATGCAATTTGTAAAATTAGAAATAAAAAATCAAAGTTGAAACTAGCATGATTACGTAACTACGTGCTGTAAAACTATCAAAAACCTTCCTGGCGTACATAAATACTGGGTGATCCAAACGTCGCGCACATGAAATTTTCATAACTTATGGAGATGCAGTTAGTTATACTGTTAAATTGGGTGCTTTTGTTTTGTTTGTTTTTTGTGCAAGATGAACAACAGTTTTTGCCAAGCAGAACGAATTTTTACGATTAAGCATTACTTCACAATCCATTCACACAGCAATGTTCTTGAAGTGTTTAAAAAGGCCTTTCCGTTCCTAAACCTAACACGTTCATCATAAGAAAAGATTTGTACACTTCCAGACGTTAAATTTGATTGCGATGCCAGTTTTTTCACACTCTTTGTTGGTAACCGCAATATTTAATTCCTCACTACCTCCGTTTTGTCAGATTTCGGAAAAGATGGGCTGTCGATTCATCTCTTTAGGTCAATTGTTCCATTTTTTTTTTTTTTTTTTTTTTTTTTTTTTTTTCTAAATAAGGTTACTAAGACACTTCAATATTTTTTTCGTAAAGCTCAATAATCATAAAATTTCATTCTGTATTAGAAAAAATCATCTCTATCTTACACCAAACTGTTTTTAAAGGTAACAATATACACTGGAATTGAAATTTGAAGTGATATATTACTTGTAACAGTATACGGATGTCCCTCATTGAACCAATTTTTCATATATTTCCATTTTGGAATTTCCACAAATTTTGAAAGTTTGATAGGCGAGAATTTTTAATCACGTTTGATTACCTACGTCAGTAAATTCAAAACGAAAGCTGACGCCATTACGCTTTATTATCTACGTCAGTAAATAAATATAAAACGAAACTGTAATGAATTATACCGAAAAACACAGGTTTAAAAAATTATAATAAAATGAAATATATAAGATAAAAAGAATAAAATTTCAAAAATTAAGATTTTAAATTAATGGAAAAGAATGGATAAAATAAAAAGCTTACCGAGTAAAGAGAAAATAAAATTCCATTTCGTTTAAGTCAATAATAGACAAGTTTTTTATTCGAATACATTATGATATTTTTTTATACCAAATAAAGATAAAATTTAGCTTTGCTTTTTGCAAATAATATAAAATTAAGCAATAAAATTTCTGAATTTAATCAGTATGTTTGATTAAAGATCAAATTTCATTTTATTTACATGTAGATAGTATATTTGATTCCCCTTCCTTTTTCAAATTCCGAAAATGAAACCTCTTCGAGGTGTTTATTGTTTTCAATTCTTGGATTTTGCATCTGATACAAGTAAGTAACGTGAGAGTTATATCTATTATAAGCCTCGTGCGCAAATTATTCATGAAATAAATGTACAGCTACTTCTTGAATAGTTAAGTCTTTTCTTGCATGCATAAATTCCCACGTGTTGTTCAGTTAGGACGAAATGATATTATAGCAAATTTCCTTTTTTACTATTTGGTTTTACTATCAAGAACAGGTGATTTTAAATACAAGATTTTTAGTTCTATAGCTTTTAATTTCGGATGAATCAATTCTTAAACTAGTAGTACTATTGTAACTGCTTAGCTTAAGACGTTTTAAAACTTTACTCGTAAACTTTGAGATGCTTTTCTGAATTTTTCAGATAATTTTTTTCCCTCCCTTTAAATTCTTTTAAATGTCCTGAAATCATTAGCAAAATTACTTTTTGTCTTTTTCCTCAAAATTATCTTTACTTCATGATAAGCAACTACTTGAAAATTTCATTAACACATAAGAACATGTGTTCATTACAACGCAAAGGTATGCAATTTTAATGCTAAAACTACACAGTCCAGTTACATTAATGTGACCACCACGTACTTTCCATGTCAGAGTTAAATAACCAATCACAGAAGGCAGGTGGCAGCACAGTGCAGTTGAGCGTATATAAAGGGTGTGTGAGGGCTTCGGAAAACATTTCAATCGTTGGCGTAATGCAGAAACGAAGCGATTTATCCGACTTCCAAAAGGGCATGATCATTGGCTTTCGGGACAAGGGTGGAAGCATTTCCGAAACGGCTGAGTTTGTGAACTGTTCGCGTGCCGCCGTGGTAAAAGTGTACCGTGCATGGCAAAATGGGACTGTCCAAAATCAGCGACGTGGCAAATGTGGTGCACCACGGGCCATAGATGACAGAGGCGAACGACGGTTGCGGAGATGCGTTCGGGCAGATAGACGGGCTACCGTTGAGCAACTGACCACCAAAATGAACCAAGGGGCTACCAAAAGTGTCTCCCAAAGTACTATTCAGCGAACATTGCTGCGTCTGGGCCTCCGAAGCAGACGCCTGGTTCGTGCACCTATGCTGACTGCTGTTCATCGACGGCGAAGGCTAGAATTTGCACGCCAGTACAGCAGCTGGACGTCCACTGAGTGGCGACAGGTTGCGTTTTCGGATGAATCGCGTTTTATGCTCCATCGGACAGATGGACGTTGGCGTATAAGGCGTGAAACCTCTGAAAGGAACCACCCTGCAACCATTGCCGGAACGGTCCAAGCTGGAGGCGGGAGCATTATGGTCTGGGGAATGTTTTCCTGGCATTCTCTAGGTTCACTGATCATTGTGGAAGGCACAATGGATCAATACAAGTACGCATCTGTCCTTGCGGACCATGTTCACCCCTACATGCGCATTGTTTTTCCTCAGGATGATGGCATCTTCCAGCAGGACAATGCGAGGTGCCATACAGCTGCCAGTGTACGTGCGTGGTTCGAAGAGCACCAGGATGAGTTTACCGTCCTCCCCTGGCCAGCAAACTCACCTGACTTAAACCCAATCGAGCATCTGTGGGACCATCTCGATCGAGTTGTTCGCGCCATGGATCCTCAACCGCGTAATCTAGCGCAGCTGGCCACGGCATTAGAGTCGGCATGGCTCAACATCCCAGAGAACACCTTCAGGGACCTATGTGACTCTCTTCCTGCACGTCTCGCAGCAGTCCGCTCTGCGAAAGGTGGTTATTCTGGCTTTTGACAGATGGTCACATTAATGTGACTGGACTGTGTATTTTATTATTTAAAAAACATGGCAAGGCAATAAAAATTAAAGGACATTTAAATTAACAAACAAAGATTATTAAACATGATTGATAATAAATGTATTACAGTTTTGAAACTTTTACAAAAGCAGAAAATTTGTTGTTACCAAACATCGATATATTATATACTGGTGCATTGTAACGTATACGAATTCCTTCAGTTCCAATCAACCATTGTTGCCAATATCAGAACGTAAGCCCATCGGTCAAACTGACCGATTTGTATTTATAAGTGCTAAATATTATTTCAAATGATATATGAAAGGTAGAAAATTCAAAAATCCTACGATCGAAAGGTCTCTAATGGCTTTTAGTAATAATCGAGATTTACATGAGTAACGCAAAATCACCGGGCTCTTATTGAAATAATAAAATAAAAATAATAAAAGCTCTATATATATGATATAGCATGGATGATTGATTGTGAAGACATTTACAGATCTTATCTGCATATTAAATTTCTGATTTAACATAACTAGGGAAGGGGAATCTAAATGTATGTGGAATTTTCTCCACTCTTATCGCGTGCCCTCGTGGGGTGATTGGAAGAACGGCCAATTAGCAAGCCGGAGGTCCAAAATTCGAATCCCAGCAACAACACGCCTGATATTTAATATTTCCTGCTCTGAAATTAAATCAAATGACTAAAAATATTTATGATGAAATATGACAAAATCTACTATACGACAATAGGCGGTCATTTTATACAACTATATATTTGTATATAATTGCTTTATAACTCTGCATTCAAATATAGAGTGAATTTTATCATAGAGAACAGTTGGAAATCCGCTTCAGTGCTAAACTCTTTACTAATTACTGATTAACACACTTCCGATCTTCGCTTCAATTATAAGACGTTCAATAATTATTGATTAAATATGGAACATGCCCAGTGGTACGGTTTAAGATTTTCATGAAATTCGTCGCGGGATCTACCATCTATAATAGGCGAAGACTAAAATAAGCACCGTTAGATCTTCCAAAGAGAATACGATTCGGCTATTTCGGACCAGCATGCAAAAGAATATCATCCAAACTCTCGTACAATCCAGGAGCACGACCTCCTTTTCCCCCTTTCCTCCTTTATCCCTCCATCCAAAAATCCCCTCCCCTCCCTTTTGCAACCCGGGCAACAGCGAGAGTACTGCTAGGGGATTTCATTAGAGCTCGGCAACGTCATTTCGGATTTTATTGATCGACGTCACATGGCTTGGCAGTTAAATTTATATTATTACTTGAAAATCGATGGCCCCTCACCGTAGCCCGCTATGGAGCGTTTCAACTTCAGAGTGAAATGGCAGAAAAATAGTTTTCGGAGTAATATTCCGTTTTCGGAATTCGATGCTCGGCAGGCGTATTTTGCCATTTCACGCACGCGCGAATTTTCTTTTAATAGTAAGCAAGTGACGTCACAACAACCTATCTTCTGATTTGCAGAGAAACATGATTGGATTTTAGTATATAGATTCAGTTAAAGATTCTCGATTCTAAAAAGAAAATAAAAAGGAGGTCAGGCAACTGGTATCGATTCTTTGGTACGTTACTCAGTGTTATGTCGATAACAGGAAGCGCTTAATATTAAAATAACAGTGATTAATAGTGCTTTAGCGCACACAAAAATCGGGAACGTGGAAAATTTAATTTACAGAAATAAACCAATCGTTATTATTCTTGCAGTTTTTTAAGAGCTCTCCTCGAGCTAAATTTCAAACGAAAAAAAAAAAGAAAGAAAGAAAAAGTTTCCATTTACAGTTTAAGGGATTTCACATTTTGTTTTAAGATTTTATACAATATTTCTTATAAAAAAACTTTCCAGATGTTTAGGAAAATGTTCCCATCCATTTTCAAAAAATACTTTTTTCCCCTTTCTATTACACCTATTAACTGGTAACAGAAAATATTTGTATCGCAGCACACTCTCTCTTCCAATTCTACAAAAACAAACTCCCAGATTCTTTTTTCTTCCTTAGTATTAAAAAAATTAATAATAAATTATGATTTAAATTATCATCTGCTAGACTAGCTTTTGCACTTCCCTTTAAGTGCGAAAGCCGTGCCTAGGGTTCAACAGCGAAATTATGAAACATCAACTATGATTTCTCATCTTATTACATTAAAAAAAAATTTATAAAACTTTTACATATGAAATTTTGCACAATTATTTTTGTAAAGCTTTTATAATTTCAAAACTTTAAATTAACAAGCATCATAATTTTTTTAAATATCTAAAACATTTACAAATAAAAGATAATATAAATAAGCTACAAGGTATTTTCTCCTTCTGCCAGCATGCCTTCGTGGTGTTACACACTTGGCGCGTATTCGACAGGTCCAGGCAGAGCCGTAGTTAGGGATTTCTGCGCTCGGGGACAACTGATGATTTTGCGCCCCTTTCTGTGTGCAAAGAATAGAAAACATTTCATTCTAAAATTTCGTAACATCAATTTGGCGCCCCCTGAATACTACGCCCGGGGACAGATGTCCCCCCTTGTCCCACTCTAGCTACGCCCCCGAGTCCAGGTTCGAGTATCGGCGACGGCACTGCATATTTTTCACGTCTTTAGCATCAAAATGTACGTAATGACTCAACAAAGCCAATTCGCTTCTCTTCTGAAATAAGAATTTTAAAAAATTCTGATATGGACATCACATGACTTGTACTTGCCTATTAAATTATATACATTTTTTGTCGCACTTAATTTAAATTTATTTTCTCGAACTATTCTAACTTAATAAACCGATCACTCAAGGCAAACTAATAATGACATCAAAAACTGCAAATTTTGAAATTAAATATCCCGGTCAATTTGGCAGTCAAACTTTTTAAAATTTTATTTTTTCATAACGAGTATAAAAATTTTGCAATATATGCGTAGGAACGAGGGGACGGCATTAAAAGTTAGACTTCAGTTACTTTTTTGAATTTAATATTGCATCATTTAAAACATTTCTGTAACTAGAAGTATATGACTACCGCCAACGATTGCGAAAATAAAGGCCGGCTGCGGACTATTAATCAGGTTTAGGGAGCAGATGCACATATTCTTGCGTTTGTACGGGTTCGGGGATTTGAAGTGATTGACAACACTCGACGAAGAATCAAAAACACAATTTATTTAGCCAGTATTTCACGGGAGAGTTCCAAAGACACGTTTACAATCGTCGAAAAACAACGATAAACATGCTGAAACAATCAGCAACACAGCGGCTCTCTGGCTATAACGGTGAAGACAGCTTCACGACTTTTCTATCTATTCTAGTTTCAGCTTACAATTTCCTACCACAATGTAATTTCAGAAAGGCAGTGAATGCAAATGAGTAAGAGCACTATTTAAGTCGATGTTTCACCGACTTCTAGAGAGAGAGTCTGAGTTTCTGACTAGCGCGCGTTTGCCTTTTGGCTACGTCTCTCTTAGCTTTGGTACGCTCAGCCATACTTTAGGCCCTTGCTTGGCTTCTCCGATTTAATTAAGATTTAGGGGCCAACTACTTAGAATCTTGATAGCTTCGGCTATATTTTCAGTCGGTCTTAGTTACGCTTAGTTAGTTTAATTTCATAATTATTTAAGTTCAAGTCCAAGTAGAGGCTTTGCTGTACGTTCTGAGTTAAGAACTGATTGTATTTATTCTGAGAAATAATGGGTAGTTAACTCTTCTTAAGTCTTATGTCTCTGTTAACACACTTAAGCGATTATTCGCTTGTTATTGTTTGTGGGTTTCAAGAATTGAACATTGAATTAAATAATGTGTAAATTCTATCTGAAGTCATCTTTAAATTCAAAAAATAACTTCACTTATATATATTATAGGACTTGCACTTAGAATGCAGGAATTAATAACTAAATAAATGATACTAGAACCTAAATGAAATTAAACATCATGGGCATTTTCTGGCTTTTCTTCTGTAAGTTATACAAATACTGTTGTCAAACCCTAAATTAGATATTGATAACGCTAAATTTGATTTTTGAAATATTAAGATTCATGGAAGCAGTGAAATAAATACAAATCCAGGGATTTTAAAAGGACCGATGAAATCTGAAAGTGACACACAATCCAGGGACACACAAATCTGAAAGTGTGGGGTGGGTTGGGGGTTGGAGAAGAAATATCAATCCATTAAGTAACCACTAATTCCGTGACAGATAAAATAGATAGTGTTATATAATTGGATAGCTAACAGATCCATTGAAATATCTCATTGCAGGTATCCATAAAAGCGCAAATTATTTAAAGGCAGATAAGTAATATTAATTGTATTGCCTGTATTAAAATTCTTATACTTCTTTCATCAATAGTATTGCATACATTAAAAGAAATTCTTGTACCCTATTCGTCAGAGTTTTTATATGTTGTTTAAAATACTTTGGCAAGAGGTGAGGATAACACATCTGAAATTGAACGAATGACTTTAAAAGCAATGCAATAGTCAGTTATGTATGTATTTCATGTATGAAGATGGCCCGTTTCCTGCATTTAAACGCTAATACCGCATTCTCTCACTCATAGTCAACTGAAAACGCACAGCAGAGCTCTATACATATTTTTCTAACAATCATTCTTCCGAACAACACTGACTTAAATGTGAAAATTGTTACATTTAATATATATTTAAATGCGAAAGTTTTCCTTGAAATTGTCATTAAGAGCCTATTTCAAAATATTCTTTTATATTACATATTTTTATAATATAATTTCTTTTACTGGAATTATAATCGAACGTTTCTTCATTTGAAGAACTATGTTTTGCTGGATTTTTAATTCGATGACTTACTTTGCATAGTCAACAAAAATATTATTAATTAAATATATTGCTTAATTATTTATTCATTTATATTTTATTTATTCATTTATTTATTTCTCCCTTCCTCGGAAATTAATTATTTTATTTACATCATGTTATAAGGTTAAACATGATAACGTTACTCAATAACGTTACTTATTCTTAAATTCTTAAATTCCCTGACAAAATTTACTAATTTCGGAAATCCCAGCTCAATTCCACGAATTAAGAAAAGTCAATTAAAATGTATATTTAACAGTCACATTTTTTAAAAAGAAACTATCAAACAAGAAAGACAGGAACATTATATAACGAATTCTCGGATATCCATGTTCGGATAATGCGGCTCGGTTATCCATTCCGGATAATGAGTTTGAGGATTCTTCGCATCAGTCACCCTTCGAAAACAGTTTGCAATTGTAAAAATAAAAGGTACGTAGGGACTTTTGGGACCATAATGTCTAATGCAAAATAACAAAACAGATAGCTAATTATCATAACATTGTATAAGATTTTGCCCTCTATTTATCTTGCACTTTTTTTCAACAACTTTCATTTTTCTCTACTGACTTAACGATTCAGGAATACAGCATTTTATACTTAGCATAGTTCACATAGTCCACTCCAATAGATTTTCTCAAGCATCCGTATAATAATTGTACAAAAAAAAAAGGGGGGACTCTGCCATTACATTTTTCTTGCTGAGATTATATGTTATACCATCAAATTCGGGTGCAAAATTAAGAGACTTTGAAAATTATGTCTTTTTTTATGAAAAGTATTGAATCAAAGGTACTAATTAAGCAGCCGAAGAATTACGCAAATATTCAAGTTTGAATACAAAAATATACACGTGCGTGTCTGCAAAGCTGTGAATGTGAAGGGGATATAAGCGCACGACGAGTTTTCTTCGATTTGAGTGCTCGTACCCATTGACGACAACCGCCATGTTTCTCGCAAGATTTGCGCAAATTTTATAAGGTAATGCAATGTAAAGTAATATACCAGTGTGCTGCAAACCTCTTAGCCGATAATAATCGGCCTCATGGTTAACGCAGCAACAGACAAACAAAAGATTAAAAGACAGATTTAAAAACAAATTTTATAAGGTATTAAGCAAAATGAGTAGCCGCTAACGTATGGATGACGAAATGAGATTAACAATTGTCTTTAGATTGAAGGCACGCTCAATCACAAACAGAGGTTGCTACGGAGCTCAATGAAACGCCCACTGTCGTCTGCCATATCTGGAAATAGTGTCAGGTTACTAGATCCATATTGAAAATACCTGGACAAAGTCTACAACACCGAATGAGGATCAGTTCTAACACTTTCAACGCCGCGCCTCAAGACTCCTACAGCTTCAAGCTCTCAGGCAAGCTGTAAGCTGCCATTGGAACCGAGTTAGAAAATTGCCTTGCTAGGAGTAGGATCGACTGCCACAGGGACTCTCAACTGCCTCGTCCAGTATGACGTCACGCTGCGCGACGTGTCTGGCTGTGAGAGGACACCATACCTTATATTAGATTCATTTTCAGTTCGATATCACAAAGTGTATTTTGGACATCCCAGCACTATGAGCTTTTACTGATAACCATGCGTACATAAAATGACTTTCGAGTCGTACATCTCTTTCTCTGTCATATATGCATATTCATACCATAAAATCTGCCCATTAATTTTTCAGAAATTCCACATAACACGCAAATTCCTTTAATTTGTATGTATCAATTTTACAATTCTGAATGAAAATAACTCTGAAAACGGGATATTTCTTGGTCAACCACATCAGTTTCAATTTCATTCTCAGACCACCACTGATTTTTTTCAGCTGCTATAGATCTTTAACACATGATTATGTCCCATTTCAAGCTTTCCCGGATGAAGTTTTTCTGAAAACCGTCCCATTTCATCCCCTCTCGATGAAATATGTAAAAGAAATTCGCATTTCAGTCTTACCTTACGGAGTCATACTAAATGCGAAAACGTGATTATAAGTCACGCGATTTGGAAATATATGTGAAAGACTGTCATAATCTTAAACTTCAGTTTAATTAGTGTTTAGACGATACTAACGTCACTAGTGGTAATAACTAATTCAACAAACATAAAAATCTACTTTATTTAATTACAATCAGTGTTGCAATTTTGAGATATGGAAATGCCGATTTCTGAAGAACAATCATAAACGAAGCCGTTATCACGGTTTTGAATACATTAGGCACCACTTAAAGTGATCAAGTTTGTCAATGACTATTTTGGTAACATTAACTGAAATGATAACATTAAGCGATGAGAAACATACCCTCTAAAATATCAATGGAATTTAATTTAACATAATTAGAAATTACTTTAAATTTAATAACTTTATTGACAGACTACAATAACTTAACTACCATTAGAAATATATAAGCGCTTACTTTCCCACCATTTTAATTACGAAAAAAGGCATTAATAGTTGATTGCCTGTACCTGTTAAGGAAAAGTTAGTTTGTGAACTGTTCATATTCATAATGTTTCTGAAAATTATTTGATCGATACTGTACTTCTCATCTTAACAGTCATAGAACATCCCTCACTTTAACCTTCACCACAGGAAACCCACCGATATCATGATCATCCTTTCCCCCCCATATTAATCACATGATGATCTTGGATTCCTTGCAGACAGCAACTGGCAAATTTCTTCTGTCAATAATCCTGCAGCTTTAGATTTTTTATCAATATCCACTAAAAAGTTAAATTCCTCACAATTCATGTTACTTGGAGAATCTGTTTTTAGTTCTTTAACTTCCTCTGTTTCATGATTTATAAAAAAGTTGACATACTTATAATGGTCCTTTACTGTCTTTTCTGAGACGCGATTACAAGATATTTTAAGCAAATGCACAACATTCTAGAAGTCCAGTCTCTAACAATAATTTCAAGGTGATAATGTGATAATGTTCTGTCGGTCTAATAATCCTTTGATAAAATGGATGAATTATAACTGAAATCTGTTGGAAAATATACAATTTCAATATGTTTAAGAGCGACATTTACATTATGCGCTCAGCAATTGTCAATAAAAAGAATGATATTTTTCAGTTTGTTATCCAATTTCAAATAATATTCATTGAAATTTAATGACGTCCTACACATCTCTGAATTATTCTTTTAATCCACTAGTTAATCCTTTGCCTGTCGAGTTATTTTCTGCAAATAACTTTAAAATTGTCACCGATTTTTGGCCAAATTCCTGTAAAATGTCGCGAAAATTCCCACAGACTTTTGAAAAATACCTGCCACTTCTTTTGTAATTTTCCTTCCCTTCCAGAATTTTACTTAAGTGATTCCGACTAAGTGAAATCGATTCCTACCATAAACATAAAACTCTACTTTATTTAATTACAATCAGTGTTGTAATTTTGAGATATGACAATGCCGATTTCTGAAGAACAATCGTAAATGAAGCCGTTATCAAGGTTTTTAATACATTGACTGCACCCGCTTGTTCGCCAGGATTCGAAAGTTGGACTGAACTACCAGTGTTCAGCCAGCCCGTTCGCCGTTCTGCTCGCTTTATTCCTTTATGCATCCAAGATACTGCACATGCGGGAAATCACGAAAACACCCACGCGTTGGCCGGGATTCGAAAGTTGAACCTAACTACCAGTGTTCAACGATTTTCTAGCTGGCAAGCGTGCCAGTTGAGCGGGCTGCGTCCGCTTTATTAGCGTATGCATCCACATTCTCGTATGCATTCACATTCACTTATGCATCCACAAGATACTGCATACATGTTCCCCATGCGGAAAATCTAAAAATCCCATGCAGTGGGAAGGCCCGCTAGCTGAGCGGGTTGCGCCGGCTTTATTCACGTATGCATCCTCAAGATGCTCCACACACGTTACACATGCGGAAAATCGCGAAAACATCCACGCGTTCACCGGGATTCGAAAGTTGGACCGAACTACCAGTGTCCAGCGTTTTTCTAGCTGGCAAGACATTCTCGTATGCATTCACATTCACGTATGCATCCACAAGATACTGCATACACATTCCCCATGCGGAAAATCTCGAAAAATCCCATGCAGCGGGAGGGCCCGCCGGGTGAGCGGGTTGCGCCGTCTTTATTCACGTATGCATCTACAAGATGCTCCATACACGTTACACATGCGGAAAATCGCGAAAACACCCACGCGTTCACCGAGATTCGAAAGTTGGACCGAACTACCAGTGTTCAGCGTTTTTTTCTAGCGGGCTGCGCCCGCTTTATTTACCTATGCATCCACGAGGTCCGCATACACCATACATATGCGGAAAATCACGAAAACACCCATGTTTTCGAAGAGATTCGAAAGCTGGACCGAACTACCAGTGTTAAGCGATTTTAACCGTTCAGCCGCTAATGAAGCTCTGAATGCCAGAGGATACACGTCCAGCCGGTTTAGCTCATACACGTTTCATGAGCAAATTATTTCAGAACTACAGAACTTAACTTACTTAATACTTACTTCCTTTAAGTCTCTTGTTTTCAAATAAGTTGCTTCTAAAACTGCCCCAGTTTTATTTTTGATTATAATACATTTTATAACAAAGTTACCTAAATCTCTAAGTCATGGATTATCAGTTGAATTTCGACGCACAATGATTAAATTGCATTATAACTCATTAAATAACATCCAAATTAACAAATAACTGGTGCAACTTTCATTCATTCTTGTGGTTGGTTGGTTGGTTGGTATTTTTAATGGCACAAAACCTTGAAGATTATTATGCGCCAGACGAATGATGAATAAAGTTCAAAAGTACAAACACATTGTATCAGATGAATTGTTGAAATGAACCTGGAATGCTGATGAAGGCATCCAGAAATGACTTTGAGAAGAGCTCTGGCAACAGGTAGAGTACGTTAAAAGGAAAAACTTTAAATCATATGGTAAAAGGAGATGTCCTTTAAAAACTTATGATGTTGATGAGGGTTTCTTCCAATGAGATCTGTTGAGTTAAAATTCGTAGAGTTAAAATGTAATTCACGTTTCTGACTAAAAGCAGGACAGCAGGTAGAGTACGTTAAAAGGAAAAACTTTAAATCATATGGTAAAAGGAGATGTCCTTTAAAAAACTTATGAGGTTGACGTGAGGGTTTCTTCCAATGAGATCTGTTAAGTTAAAATTCGTTGAGTTAAAATGTAATTCACGTTTCTGACTAAAAGCAGGACAGTAGGTTAAGATGTGATTCACTGAAGTAGGAACGTTGCAGGTGCCACAGATAGGCTCATTATCTCCCTTCAAGAGATATTGATGAGTCAGCCTGCAATGTCCAATTCGTAGGCGAGTCAACAGTACATCCTCCTTTCGATTCCCTTTTGATTCCCAATACTCCAGATTGGGTTTTACCTGCCTTAATTTGTTCAGAGTCTGGCATTCCCAGAGTTCTTGCCACCTGGACAAGATCTTTGTTCTGATGTACTTCTGTATGTCTGTAAAAGGGACATCATTATCGAAGGGAGTATCAGCAGATTTTGCAGCGATATCAGCGAGTTCATTGCCTTTGATGCCAGCATGTCCAGGCACCCAGCAGTACATTACAGAATATCCTGCATTTCTCAAATGGAGGTGAGTCTTTAAAATTTCCAAGATCATAGGGTGGTCAGTGTTTGCATTAATTGATTCAAGGGCGCTCAGTGAGTCAGAGTAGATGATGAATTTTCTGCTGTTCTGCTTGGAGATAAAGATTAAGGAGTTCAAAATGGCAAATGTTTCTGCAGTAAAGACAGATGCAGCCTTATGAAGTTTACTACTCCTGATTACTTTATCGCAAACAAAAGCTGCCCCGACATGATCGTGATTCTTTGAGCCATCAGTGAAAATTGCTTTATAGTTAGAATAGCTGTTTCTATGGTCCAGGAAAATTTGTTGGTATTGGACGTCGTTGGTACTGCTCTTCTTAAGTTCTCCAAAGATGTTGAGTAGGTGAATATTCACTTCTTGCCAGGGAGCAATACCGAAAAAGGTAGAACTTTTGGGAATCAGATCTTTTAGGTTGAATTCTTCAATGAGTGAGTGAATGCGGAGATCAAAAGGAGGGATACATGAAGGGCGTGCATGGTAGTTACGCCAGTACTGATCAGATGTCATGAATCGTGCAGGATGTTCGGCATGCGACATTATTTTATAGTGAAGATCTATGGACAACTGCTTGCGTCTGAATTTCAGAGATGGTTCGAAACAGATGGCGTATAAGCTTTGTACTGGAGATGTTCTGAAAGCTCCGCAGCAAATCCGTAGCGCTTGGTGATGGACTGGATCTAATTTCAGTAGCGCAGAAGGTCTTGCTGATCCATAGATAACACAGCCATAGTCAAGTTTGGAACGGATTAAAGCTCTATAAATGCGGAGCATAGAACAACGTTCTGCTCCCCATGAAGTATTGGCCAGGACTTTCAGAATGTTGAGAGCTTTAGCACATTTTTTCTTTAGATTTAAGATATGTGGAAGGAAGTTGAGCTTTCTGTCAAAGATAACACCCAAGAATTTTGCTTCTGGCTCAACGCGGATCGGAGAGCCGTCAAGATGCAGCTCTGGATCAGGATGTAGATTTCTTTTGCGGCAGAAGTGCACGCAGACGGTCTTCTGGTTGGAAAATTTGAACCCATTGCTGTTGGACCACTTTACAATTCTGTTAAGAGCAATTTGGAGTTGTCTCTCAATGTATCTCATATCTTGACCGTGACAGTAGATCATCAGGTCATCAACATATAGGGAACCACGCACTGTGGGAGGAAGTTCTTTTAAAATGGAATTAATTTTTAGGCTGAAAAGAGTAACACTAAGCACTGAACCTTGGGGTACACCTTCTTGTTGTATAAAGGTTTGAGAAAGCACCGGGCCAATCTTGACCTGGAAAGAGCGGTGTTTCAGAAAGTTTTGAATAAAGATAGGTAAGTTACCTCTCAACCCTGTGCTGTGGAGGTCATGAAGAATTCCATGCCGCCAAGTTCTGTCATATGCCTTCTCCATGTCAAAAAAGATTGAAACCAGATGGTTTCTTTTTACAAATGCATTGCGTATTGCAGTTTCTAAAAACAGGACATTGTCCAGTGAAGATCTTCCCTTACGGAAACCACTTTGGTGGGGCGATAGGCAGTGGTTAGTCTCCAGATAGTAGGTGAGACGGTGATTTACCATTTTTTCCATGATTTTACAAAGGCAGCTAGTGAGGGCAATGGGGCGGTAATTTAAAGGATTTTTCGGATCTTTGCCGGGTTTTGCTATAGGGATTACAAAGGCCCTGCACCAGGCGGTAGGATAAAGTTGTTCCTTCCATATCTTATTATACAGAGCGAGAAGGACCAGTAGAGATTCATAGGACAGATGCTTTATCATCAAATAACTTATGCCATCAGGGCCAGGGCAGGTCTTATCAGTGCGAGATATTACACTTCTTAATTCAAACATGGTGAGATCTTTATTATAGGATTGTGCATTAGGATGGGAGAAGTCGATTTGGGTCTTTTCCAAGCGCGTCTTTGTGGGCAGAAATTCTTTTGAGTAATTGTTACTGTCAGATACAGCAGCAAAAGTATCACCTAAAGCATCGGCGATTTCTTCTCTAGTGCTTATCAACTTTCCATCTTTTTCTAGAGCAGAGAGGGGATAATCATTGTAAAGTCCAGAGGCTTTGCGGACTCTTTTCCAAACCTGTTTGCTAGACATTGAGGAGGTAATAGTAGACACGTAGGCTGCCCATGATTTTCTCTGATTTTGCCGCCTCACTTTCCTAGCATTCGCCTTAGCTTTTTTAAAGGCCAGAAGCTTTGCCAGTGTTGGGTATCGGCGAAAGATACGCCAGACTTTCTTTTGCTCTCTCATAGTTTTATGGCAATCACTGTTCCACCAGGGTTTAGGGAACTTTGGGAACTTTGTCGAGGACTTTGGAATACAAAGTTCAGCTGCTTGTACAATAGTATGAGAGATCATTTTTACACATCATTGACCATTTCTTCTGTCAGCACAGCGCAAGAGACAAAAAGATCCCAGTCAGCTTTATCATAAAGTAAGCGGGGTTGTCTTGAGATCACAGACTTTCCTGCGATATTTACAATCACAGGGAAATGGTCACTATCGTAGAGATTCTCCCCTACACTGAAGGAGCAAAGGGGGAGTAGAGATGGAGAACAGAACACCAGATCAATTGCATGAAATGTTCCTGTCGGCTGATGAAAGTAGGTGT
>KK116467.1:67616-104148 GCA_000611955.2 Stegodyphus mimosarum
CCCTTGAATTAGTGTCTCTGCTTCCCCATAAGGTACTATGTGCATTGTTGAAGTCACCTAAAAGCAGAAAAGGTTCTGGGAGCTGCTCTGTTATATTGTCTAGATCTCGCTGATCTACATGCTCATGTGGGGGTAAATAGATAGTGCATACTGAGATTGAAGAACGTAAATTAATCTGAATCCCCACAGCAGCTAGGGAGGTCGTCAAAGGAAGAACAGTGTACGGGTGATTGTGGGAGATGGTAAGGCCCACACCACCACAGGCACGATCCCCAGATGGGTTGTCCCTTCTTACTGTGGTGTATCTCCGTATCTTAGCATGGCTGCTTGGTTTTAACAAGGTCTCTTGAAGTGCAAAGCAGGCAGGTTGGTAGATGTTGATTATATCCTTGATATTATCCAGGTTTTGACGGAAACCCCGGCAATTCCACGAAATAAATGTACCCATTATGGATGCCTGTTTTGGCGGTGTTGTTTTTTTGATTTTCGAGGCAGAAGGTGTTTCGGGAGGGATAACCCTTCTTCAACATCCATTTCATCTGAGTCATCTAGGCGTCCTGAACTCATGCTTGCGATAGAACTTTGACTGGGGGTCCTGGGTTTTTGCTTATTTTTCTCCTTGATATCATCTCTTTGTTTGTTCTGTTGGACATCCTGTTTTCCCTTGGATGTAGTCACCGGTGCACTAGTTTCAGCATCAGGTTTTTTCCCTGATTTTTGGTTTCTAGGATCTACTGTCACTGCTAGTTCTTTTTTCTGTGCGGTAACTGTAGTTTGCGTTGATATTGATCTGAATGATTTAGTTGCAGATGCGTAAGATTTATTAAGTTTTGGCTGGTTAGAGAGAACAAGTCTTCTAGCTTCTGCAAATGATATCTTTTGTGTAACTTTAATGTTTTGAATTTGTTTTTCTGTCTGCCATTTCGGACATGATCTTGAAAAGGCTGGGTGTTCGCCTTTACAATTTATACATAAGAGGGCAGCAGAGCAGCCTTCACTGGCATGTCCTACGATGGAACATCGAGCACACGTGAGGCTGCCGCGACAAGAGGTCTTTCCATGTCCAAAGCGCTGACATTGGAAGCAACGCATTGGATTCGGTATATACGGCCTGACTGAACAGTTTAGGTATCCAGCTTTGATGTTTTTCGGCAAGTTAGGAGACTTGAAAGTAAGTATGACATGTTTAGTGGGAATGAGTTGACCGTCTTTCCGTATTTTGATCCTACGAGCACCGCACACGTTTTGATCTGCCAACTCTTTAACGAATTCCTCTTCAGTTACTGATAGTAAGTCTATTTCAGAGATTACTCCTCGGGACGAGTTCAGAGTATTATGTGGTTTAACTTCAATGTTTGCTTGTCCTAATTTGGTTAGTTTCAAAAGATTTTCAGATTGTTTTCCGGACGCAGTTTCAATCAAAAGGTCTCCAGATCGAAGTCTCTTAATATTTTTCAGTTCTCCTACAGAAGACAAAAGATGTTTGTTTATTACAAAGGGTGACATTTTTTTCAATTCTTCGGAGCTGGTAATAATTAAGAAACGTGGACAAGATAGATCTGATACAGTGCTTTCTATGTCACTTCTTAGTCTTTTGGTCACAGTCGGAGTATCGGATACATTGTTGGAGCAAGAAGGTATCATAGCATTCATATTGAAATGGAAAAAGATTCGGGTCCGACCGCCCCACCCACCATGGAGCCCAACAAGGGGACGCAGATTTCTACGCCAGGGCTAGCCGGACCTATACGCAGACTGAAGTCCCACAGTCGGCTTTCCCGAAAGCGGGTACTCCCGAGAGCTTGTCCCCAAGCCACTGACACTAAGGACTAGTGACCAGCCGGTTGACACCTGTGAGGACGACAAAGTGCCTCCCGTTTAACTGAAGCGGAGGCCAAAGCAGTGTGTTGGGGACAGTACCTCGCCCCTCAACTACCAGGACCCTCTTTTCCAGTGACACGGGTCTCCACGCACGGCAAACACGTGGGCAGTTTTCTCGTCACTCAAGAACCAGAGACAAGGGCTGTTCCAGTCTCTCATAACGAGCCCCAACCTCCGAAGAGGAGAACCACAAGGGAGAAAGAAAGGAAGAAAGCTTCAGCTCAGAGCAGAAGAGACGGGAAAGAGGATAGATCACTGGGGCTCCAGGATTGTGACACCCGTCTCACCAAGAAGATGATCCCCTGAAGGGCTAGGGCACCTCGGGATTGCCACACCCGTACTCACAAAAGTGAGCCCCTGAGGGGGCATTCATTCTTGTGATACTACTGATATAAATAAATAAATAGTAATATCTGTAGTTTAACTGTATTTTATAACACATCCTTTTTTTTGTCATAAATTAAAAATCCTTAAAACTTTCCCTATTTTTCTGTATTTTTCATTTGCATGCAAATAATAATTATTTGTAAACAGTTCTATAATATCTTTTTACCTTAATTATTACCTATAATTTTAAGATGTTGAGCATAATATTTGAAAAATTATTATAAAAAAATACCTGCTTTATGATTTCAGCCAAATTTAATCAACTTAACTTCTTTATGTGACTATTAAAATTGCTTTTTAAAGAAAATCTTTGTTAAAAATTAAGGAGATATGAAAATGTATGCTGATATTTACTTTTTTTTAAAAGGAGTGTTCTTTTCTGAAAGAATTTTGTCTTTTGAATGAACAACACATACTTGAAAAAAGTATACAAACATGCATTTTTTAATAAATTTAAATATTTAGTGACGTAAAACTTTGTGACTGAATATCTTAATTTCAGGAGAGAAAGAACTTTTAGATTATACATAGATTGCTGATTTGAAAAAGAATCGGTATTAAATGCGACTTCTTTTTCACGCTATTTATAAAAATAAAAATTTAGATGATTTAAGGACATAGCATAAAAAAATTGTTTAATCAATCAATTGTTGTATAAGCATTATCAGTTGCAAAACAATATAGACCTCTTTTTTTAAGATTGCATTTTGAATGGTGTTCATGCAGAAGTGGAGCTTACAAATTTATTATTAACTAACTGAATTTTAAAATTTTTGCTTTTCTGTTTTTGAAATACTAGTAAACTTTATCTGAAATAAGATTAAAAACATCACTCTATAATTGAAAGCAGAAAAGGAAAGATGAGACTAAGTTAAAAGGAAACTAAACACTGTTATTTATCAGCTTACATAAGCAATATGATTGTTCAATATGGTGTTTTTGTAAAGAAAGGATATTATCCCACATTTTTGTAATAAATAAACACTATTTAATAACAATAATTAACCATTATTTAAAAATTATCACAATATACTTAGTAATTATGCATTTCATTATAGGAATATGATTAAATAAATATTTTGTGTGAAATAAACTTCTTGGAGATATATTTTTTTCCCTAGGGATAATTTTCCCAGCATTCATTTTTTGAAGCATTAAATTCTTGTTTGATACAACATTAAATATTCACACCACACCCTTGATCAAAGAAAATGCTTTACAAAGTAGGATTACTAAACAAAAACTTCTACTAAAATAAATATTTTTATTACTTTAATACTGATAATAATACAGGGCATCTCAGTACTACATTTCAGAGCTTTGAGCAGGGGTATGGTGCACCCCAATGATTTGGAATCATATAGCAATGAAGGATCAGAAATGTTTCCTTGACGTGCTGCTGTACACAGAAATATCAGAAATTAAAAGTATTATCCGTGAACAAATAGCCCATAACTATTTTAATAATGGTAAAAAATAATCTATGAACATTTTTCATTATACAACAACATGAGCAAAATGATTTTTTTTTACAACAACATATGAATCAGGGCTGCTTGTTGTGACAGTTAAATTAAATATATTGTTCTTATCTCTAAGAACACGTTCTTTTTTGGAAGAAAGTTTTGCCAGTAAAAAGTAATATTCGTAATCTGTTATTCTATTTTGTTCCTTTTTATAAAAATAAGATACATATTTCTTAAGTTCAGAAAGCCTATTATTGATTGAGCAGTACCGCCAATAATACGGCCCAGCTTAAATTCTAGCAGCTACATGGGAGTTTTTGAGGGTTTACCTATGTGCATGAATGAATGTTCCTATGTGCATGAAGCCTGTTTGCCTTAAAAATTCCACCAGTACGATCCCCCCTTCTCAGGCAGATAGTCCCTGTATGGTTTACCTTAAACCAAAACCTTACAACTTTTATCATAACCAAAATTAGTTGATGATGATAATCTGTTTTCCATTTGATGTATCAAGTTAGCATATACCTCTTTCTACAGAAAACTGTTTGGCATATGTGGCCCTATAATGGTTTGGTTTAATTGGTTTATTTGATTACGGTAAAGAACTCAAGGACTATCTGCATAAGGGAAGGGATGCTTTAATGGAAGTCTTTCTAAGGGAAACTGGCTCATACATATGTTACATATGGGGAAAACCACAAAAACACCCATACAGCCAGGCCGTTTGATGGGACTCAAATCCTGGACTGAGTTGCCAGTGGTCAACGACTTTACTGCTTAGTCAGTTGCCCTATAATGAAAAAGATTCAAGTACGTTTTTAGATTAAACAGTACTCTCAGTATTGATGACCTTATAAATTACACTAACAGTGTTCTCAATATTAATCAGAACTATGTATTCATAAATATACACATAAGCTGCTGCTAATAATTATGATTAATTTTTATATGAAATCTTATATCATACAAATTTAGATAAGGATTATTTACAACAAAATACTTGGACTATATGCCAAAGAGGAGTTATGTCTCATAGAAGATATTTAAAGGAAAACAATTTGTATTACATTACATAAGGGAAAAGCATGATTCACGAGTTTTGATTTAACGATTTCATGGGAGAAAACCACAGAAAACCCCCTACAATCAGCCCATTTGTTGGATTCTGATGTGTCATTCATATCTGAAAAAGTATTTGTTTATTATAAGAAAAGAAATTAAATTAACTTTAAAATTTAAAAAAATGTAATACATTACAAAAAGCACAATAGTACTTCCTACACTTTTGTAGATATACAGAAAATAGACACATGTTTTCAGCTGTGTTCGTTCATCAGAGAAAAATCTTTCCATATGAAGGTATTTTTTTAAATGTTTCACTAAACTGACAAGTTATAGAAAGCATCATGAGTTTTCCCCCCCCCTCACATGCAACCAAAGAGCTGAGAGGACAATTAACACACAATGTGTGGTTAGAATTATTTTGCTTTACATACAGTTAGTTCCTTGTATATATATGAAACAAAATAAACTTTTCTCCACTTCTCTATTTAAAGATGTCACAAAGAAAGAGAAGAATTATCTGCGACAAATTTGATTGGTATCTGAGTGACTGCTTTTGGAACAATAGTTCTTTCGGTTGCTCGAGCTTCGAAAAATTCAAATAAGAATACAGACATTCAAACAAATTACAGCCAAAGAAAAAGGCTGCATCTGCTTTGTTAGAGAAAGTCTTTCAGTGGTAAAATCAATTAGTATCCACTTCAGTGGTTTTATCTGACAAAGCAATTCAGTGGCTTCTGTTAACCACTGATCCAGTTTCCTGAACAAATTCCAGGTTGAAACCTTTTGTAAGAAAAGACAGGTTTTATACAGCAAGATTTTAGCAATTTTCATACATACAAGAACAAGCTGTAGTTAATACAGAAGCAACCTCTAACTACTTCCAGTTTGACAGCAAGACTTTAGTAGTTTTCATACATACAAGAACAACCTGTTTTTAATATAAAAGCGAAAATTAATAAGCGCTATACTTAAATTGTTTTACACAGCCTCCAGTAGGGAGATAAAATTTAATTTTCTTCACATATATTTTTCTCGAATATTATTTCAAAAGTTATGTTTTTTAAGTTACAAGAATCATGTTCATGCATTTTTAAATCAGATTTATATAATATATATGAATATGCTTAACAAGTACACATTCACACACATGAAAGGTATATTAATACATATATAAAAATGATATAAAATTTGAAATAATGCAATGTAGGAATTACTGTATTCAAAAGTAGTTACAATTCTGTTGTGATCTCATTAATTTTTTTTTTCATTTACACACATTTACTTTTTTTTTTGTATATTTTGTTAAATTATTTGTACATTACCCCCCCTCAAAAAATGAGAACTATCTGCCTATAAATAAAACTGATTTCTTAACAACTCTTTTTCCATTACAATTCTGATTTTTTCCAGTTTCTGCTAAAATTCAACAATGTACTGTAACAGCAAGCAATTATATCTGATATTCATTAGCATAAAGTATCATAAGGCAAAGAACTGTAAAACGATTTATCTCCATTCACAAGCTTGCAGTCATCAGATGGATTACAGATACCTCTGTTTGATAATGAGACTTCACTCGCAGGACTCTTCCATAAAGTGCTCTATTCAAACAGACTTCACACCCTAATAAGAGTTTTGGGTGAACATACACATACTTGCATAAAAGTACAAGAACGAAGACCACAGTGTATCGTTTAAACACATCTTAAACATTTACAGAAATGTTTTGTCTAAAGCAGTGATTCTCAACCTTTTTTTCTGTCATAGCATACTTTTAATGATTTCAAAATTTGGTGCCACACAAAGAAAAAGATAAGTTTTAAAGTTGGTTACTTACCTATAATACACTGTGTAGAATAGTTTATGATAATAATTTTGAATGTAAAATAAAATAATATGTACTACAAAAACAGCAGTACGTTTATTAAGGGATTAATTACAAATTAATATGTTTAATGAGAAATTTGAGCTTGGTGTTTTTTGATAATTTCATTTACATTTGGTCATAAGAACGACAATGCTACTCTCATATCCTCTTCTACATTTAACAGTCTCAATCTTTCATTCATTTTTATGTTGGTTAGTACTGAAAACCTGAATTCATACATATAAGATGTAGAAAATTTTAATAATATTTTTAAAGCTTTTTTGGCTATCATGGGATAATTGCATCTAATGTTAATCAAAAATGAATTAATTCAGTCTTCCAAATATTTCAAAATTAAATCTCGATTATTAGAAAGCGAAATTGGTTCTTCCTCTTCATTCAAAGTTAATTCAAATACAGAAATATTCATTATAACAAATGAATTACGAACTCAATCAAATTTTTTATATCTACATTTGGGAAATAATGAATAATTCTCTCCTCTAATGTTGGAAAATCATCGATAATAAATTAAAAAAAAAGTGAAACAATAATTTAAAATATTTAATCATATTATCAAACTGAATAAGAAGTTCAACAATGTAAAATTTTAAATTAAGTGAAAAAGCATTTTTACTTTAGCACTGATTTTGAAAAAAAAACTCACTTTCGAGGGCGATCAGACACAGATCCCTTTCCTTCAGGAGCAAAAACACTTTGTAGTTTTTAATAGGTATTGTTATTTTAGGCGATGGCCTCAAATAAAAGTTTCATCAAAAGAAAATTTCTTAAAAATTTCTGTTGTTATAACAAAGATTATCAGTTCTTTTTATCATCCAAAGAACACATGTTTATTATTTTATAATATACATTTAAGCTTCAAATTCGAATACTGTAAGTGCTTTTAAGTGCGCAATTATAATTTTGTAAATATTTAATACTGCTTTAACTCAATATACACATAATGACAAAATCTAATATATCATTCACAGAACAAATACACTCACGTTTGTGAAAATTGCAACACCATGAAGGACTTACGCGAGTGAGCTGAAATTTTCAGGAAATGCAAAGTAGCGCATGATATGCAAATGATTAGAATTGCAAATCCGTAGCGCATGCGTATGCTGAGCAGCGCCCTCTGAACGGGATCCGAATAAATAGACGGCTGTAGCGAGGCGTGTATGGTTATCGGTGGTTATCTGCTAGTGGTAAACGTTAACTCAATCTGTACTTATGCCTCGTCGACGAAAGAGAGCGAGATTTGAACAACTTACAGAGTTTGAACGAGGCAGAATCATCGGCCGTCGTGAAGCTGGATTGTCGTATCGTGCAGTAGCCTCTCGTGTGCAGCGTAACAGCAGCACAGTGATGCGCGTTTGGAAGCAGTGGACGGACGAGTGTCGGACAACTCGGAAATCCGGGAGTGGACCCCGAAATGTGACGTCAGCTCGCGATGATAGACACCTGGTCCGCATGGCGCGGACGGACCGTACAGCTTCCTCTAGACAATTGGCAGCACTGTGGTCAATAGCTACAGGTGTTTCATTGTGTGCTTCATCAATTCGTAGACGTCTGCTGCAGTGTGGACTGCGCGCACGGACTCCTTTATACAGGATCCCCCTAACGCACGACCATCGCCGCCTGCGGCTACAATGGGCCAATCAGCATAGAGACTGGCGTGCTGATTGGCAGCATGTCGTGTTTTCTGACGAATCCCGCTTTAATTTGTGGTACCATGATGGCCGCATTCGTGTCAGACGCTATGCCGGTGAACGCCACCTTCCGGAGTGCATTATCGAACGCCACAGTGGACGAACACCCGGAGTTATGGTCTGGGGCGCCATAGCATATCATAGACGATCTCAATTGCTACGAATTGTGGGCAATCTGAACAGCAACCGGTATATCCGTGAAGTTCTACAGCCCGAAGCTGTTCCCTTCCTTCAAAGCTTGCCAGGCGCTGTATTTCAACAGGACAATGCCCGCCCTCATACTGCTCGGATTGTTAAATCCTTCTTTGCAGCGCAGCAGGTACAGCTTCTTCCTTGGCCTGCGTGTTCCCCGGATATGTCGCCAATTGAACATGTGTGGGATGTCATTGGTCGGCGTCTTGCTCGTGATCCTCGTCCTGTTGCGTCTGCAGACGAACTTTGGGTACGCGTACAAACGATATGGAATGCTCTTCCTCAGTCAGACATTCAAACTTTGTTTGACTCCATGCCACGTCGTGTAGCAGCACTTATTGCGGCGCGTGGTGGCCACACAAAATACTGATTCTGATCTCTTGTTCTTGTTTGTTTGCTTTGAACATTTAATCATTTATTTGTACCACTACCACTCAACTGTGTATTAAATTGCATTCAATTATGACGATTCCTTCTTGGTGTTGCAATTTTCACAAACGTGAGTGTATATCTACTGGTGATGAAAAATTTGAGTGAATTGATTCTACAATCAAAATTTGATTTGAACAAATATATCTCCTGGTGATAATTTATATTAAAATAGATGATATACTACTATATGAAAAATTCGAGGTTTTATGGCAAATCTTGAAAAAAATGTTTTTCTGCTGCAAATAATGGCCAAAAATTATTTGGATATCATAATTCATGATATATTTCAAGATTATAATAAATTACACACATCAATTCAAACAGTAATTAATTTAAGAAATTAATAATAGCTAATAAAACAGTATTAAGTTAAAGGTAAAAAAACTGTTTGGAGAGTTGAATAATTTCTTGTTTAAAGCATCACAGGAATTAATGGTTACATATTTGATGTAACTCAAATGAATGTTTAGGTTTAATTGAAGTCATTAAAGCAATAGCAATCAATGAGCTTTAAACAGTGTGGTTTTGAACACACACTATTCAAGTGTATTACTTAAACCAGTAGGTGTATAGCTTTATGCAGTATAACAGTTATGAAACAAATAATTGGCACAGTGCAGGACAATCAAAATTTCAAAAACAATGGATACCTCAGAAATAAATACAGAATCAGATACTAAAAAGAAATCCACTCTTAATTCATATGCATGCATATCATAAGGTGATTTCACTCTTTCACCAAGGTAGGCTAATCAAAGCTTTGTGGTATAAGTTGCAGTTGTCCACCAATATGATCAAAGTATGAAGATCCTTAACACTAAGATCTTCAACTTTCCAGAGAATGTCATTGCAGAACAGTTTTTCCAAAGGTAAGCTATCCAAGATCAGGAGATTTCAAGAGAATCAGGAGAACACCATCAAATTCTTAGAAATACATCAACAACTAATGGCTAATATCATATTACTATTAACATATGCATAAAGGATGGCACACAGACTGTTTGGCAGTAACTTTTTAGAGAGCACATGTGCATAATTTTGCACATGGACAGTATCTTCTAGAACCTCTTGCACACAACAGATATCATTTTGAACATGCTGGCACAGTATACATTTCATACATGGTAATACTAATGATTAATCAGCTACCTATGAAATAAAAACCATTACTCATTTTCCGATACCAAAAATTATGAGTGGCATCAAATCTGTGGCAGAGATACGATTTAAATGCCATGAGGGATATATTCAAATGACATTGGGATACAGTTGTAGAGTACAAACCAGGCACCACTAAACTACCATATGAAAAAGTTCATCATCAGCAAGTGTTTCCAAACTGATAAAGAAGTGAAAATAATGGTTCAAGAATGACTATGCTCTTGAAAAGCACACTTCTGTGGCATACAAAAAATGTCCGACACTACAACAACGTTTTCACAACAATAAAAACTAAGAAGAAAAGCAGCCAAGGGGGTTAAAATTTATTCTACAGTACTACTTGGCAAATCATTACTTTTTCGATGCCAAGATCAGCACTATGAAGGATCAGCACCAGTTTCAAGATGGTGCCCATCCTTCCACTTGCTACACAAAACCAAAACAAGAACTCTAACACTTACACAAACTTGGTGTCCATGTACACATCGACCTATTTTAACTTAAAAAAAATCACACAATTGCACAAACTAGGCATTGTGCAATGCCTTAACTTTGTCCATGTACACATCAATCTATTTTTACTTGAATAAAATCAGGAAGCTAAAACAAAGTTAAAACTATCATGTTAACCAGAAAAAAATTTGCCGCTGTCTGTAAGCAATTCAATTAAATTTTTCGTTGTTTCGACTCATTTATATCTATCAGCAATTAAACTAGCTTTCATGCAAAAATCAAATGTCTTTCGTCCATCATCCAACCAATCAAAAACCTCCAATTTACAATAGTAGCAAGCAAAATAATTACAACTTCAAAATACAAGACCATCATGCAACCAAACACAGCAATTGAAAAGAATGCTAAAAGCCAAAAACCTGGGTCCATGCAAAAGGGTTACTATTACAAAAAATAGCCAAAATCTAAATGTATCAGAGCATGTTTGGCGATATTCACAGAAATAATCCCTTTTTAATAAAAAAACTAAAAAAAACCCAAAATTTTCCCTAAGGCTAGTTTTGCCAACATTATCAACATTATGGTTACCGAAAAACCTATTTCAAGCAGCAGGTTCCATATTTCATGAGCAACCAATACAACTTGGTGATTTTTTCAGACAGAAACCAAGGGGTACTGTACAATAAATTTCAACTGCCAAAGGTATATAGAATCTGAGGAAAAATACAATATATTAAAGGCTAACTCAACTTATCTGGAAAACTACAGAAATGCCGATTACCAAATATGTGAAAATTCCAGATAGTTGAGCATGTAAAAAGTTCAATTCATGGTTGAAAAGCTAAATGAATGAAAGAAATTGCATTCTAAAATTATAAAAACAATCACCTTATTTATTATAAACTTGAATTTAAAATTATGTATAAGACTTTTAGAAAGAAAAATTGATTTCAGACATAAAAGGAGATGTATGTTGTAGCCTTGAAATATATGAAAATAAAACATCTTATCCCATTATGGCAGCTGGCAGAGATGTCGCAAATGATGTTTTACAACAATCATTCCAGCAGAACTTTAAATGAACAGATCTTTCTATTGGGTTGGCAACTAAGTAATTGCGGATTTCACTCATAGATGGCTTCAGTTGAAGTTTTAGGTTTGTAAACGTAATACAAATGTAAAACACATTTTGTTATTTGACAATTGGCAATTCAGCTGAGAATCAGTAAAAAATGCTTTTTGATCGGTTGCATAGTTTTCATTTGGTGTTCGTTGAAAAATGGAAAATCAAAAGGAACATTTGTCATATTTTGCTATTTTATTTCCGCAAACGGAAAAACGTATTGCAAGCTCATAAAAAGTTATGTGCTGTTTATGGTGACGAAGCCTCAAAAGAACGGCAGTGTCAAAATTGGTTTGCCAAATTTCGTTCTGGTGATTTTTCACTCAAAGTTGAAAAACGCTCAGGTCGTCCAGTCGAAGTTGATGACGACCTAATCAAAGCAATAATCGATTTGGATCGTCACAGTACGACACGTGAGATTGCAGAGAAGCTTCGTGTATCACATACATGCACTGAAAATCACTTAAAACAACTTGGCTATGTTCAAAAACTCAATACACGAGTTCCTCACAAACTGAAAGAAACGCATTTAAAGCAACGCATTAACAGCTGCGATTTGCTACAGAAACGTAATGAAAATGATCCATTTTTAAAACGACTGATAACTGGAGATGAAAAATGGGTTGTTTACAACAATATCAAGCGGAAAAGATCGTGGAGCAGGCCAGGTGAACCAACTCAAACAACATCAAAAGCTGATATTCATCAAAATTAGGTTTTGTTATCAGTTTGGGGGATTACAAAGGAATTGTCTACTTTGAACTCTTACCACCCAACCGAAGGATCAATTCTGATGTCTACATTGAACAACTAACGAAATTAAACAATGCAGTTGAAGAAAAGTGGCCCACATTGACAAATCGAAAAGGTGTTGTATTCCATCATGACAATGCAAGGCCACACACATCTTTGGATACTCGGCAAAAATTATTGGAGCTTGGTTGGGATGTTTTGCCACATCCACCATATAGTCCTGATCTTGCACCATCCGATTACTTTTTGTTTCGATCTTTACAAAACTCCTTGAATGGTAAAAATTTCAATAATGATGATGATGTCAAATCGTACCCGATTGTTTTTTGCTAATAAAAACCAGAAGTTTTATGAATGTGGGATTATGATGCTGCCTGAAAGATGGCAAAAGATCATTGATCAAAATGGGCAATACATTACAGAATAAAGTTATTTAGTTCCATGAAAAAATTGTCTTTGATTTTCTAAAAAAAAGTCCCCAATTACTTAGTTGCCAACCCAACATATTTAGATAATAAACAGATATAATTTATGGTCATCACCACTGTATTTATCCATTTTCAAATACAATCACATATTGTGCCTTTCACTGCATACTTTTCTTCATGCCAGGATTCCATAATTTTGGAAGCACGCATGTTGTTCTATTGGGAAAGGTTCCAAATTTTTATACGTTTTTTAAAATGCAAGGGATAAATAATAGTTAATTTTTATACTTCTTTAGAAAAACTAAACCGGCTTATCAAGAATTAATTGACTTTACATAAGACCAAGATGAAGATCTTAAACTTGTGGTGTGACATCACACTAATAAATTACTGATGCTAAATCTGTTTAGTGACAAAATTGGGGTGTGGCATCACACTAATCAGTTACTGCTGTTAAATTTGTTTAGTGACAATGTCCTGTACCTACTTTATAACAAACAGTTTAGAAGACTCTTATTTGCTTAATATTTTTGGGGGTGGAGAGCTTCTAAAATTCCAAAAAATATTCTGGTTACTTGAGACTTCTAATTAGCTGAATGCCAGATAGCTTGGCTTTGACTACACCTAAAACTGATTAATTTATTTTTTACTGTAAAATGTTCTTTACTTGGAAACAAAATATCCTTTCAGAAAAATCATTTTAATTTTAAAATTATTTAGGGATTGAAATATTAGCAATAAATTACTTTTTAGGTAAAAAAAGTATCTATAAATTACTTTCTAAGCATTATAAATTAAAATAACATTTCTCAGTGCATTTTCAGCAGATAATTTAATTAATATACAGAAAAAACCCCAATGTATTAAGACATAATTTATTTGGATATCAGATAATTTAATTGGAATCCACACTGATTATGAAATTATGTATTCACAGAAAAGAAAGGCGTGCTATTTCTGCTGAGAACAGAACAAACACATTGAGCCAAAAAACATATTTTTAGTTAAAAATTATTAGTACTAAAAATAATGACATATATATAATTAGAATATATAATTATAAAAATACTATATATAATTATAAATACTGATAAATACAAAAAAAAATATATAATTTTTACAGATTTTAGAAATAGGGGGAAAAATGAAAACCTAAAATTTTAATTATCCTAAACAAGAGAAGAATGGAACTATGCAATCAATTTTGAAAATAAAAATAAAATATTGTATCACATATTTAAAAAACTGAAAAGAACCTTAAAATTTCACATGGAGAATCACAAAGCAATACATAATGTACACAGATTAAAAAGAATAAAAGTATGTATTTATGCAGACAGACAATATATTAAACCGAATAACCCATAATATATGACAAAGAAAATCATTTTCTCCCTCCTTATCTGCATTTCATAAACAAAAGCACCTAATCTTCAATGTCAATTCTTCAACTATGTTGAATTATTTTCTAGCATTCTACAATTTTAATACTCTGTGGACTAAAGAATTTAAGTATTTACATAAAGTTTCTAAATAATCTTACCTTTTAGCATGCTATAATTTTCAGGAAAATAGATGCTAATATCAAGCAATTATATTTCCACCTGAAATAAAAAACAATATTTATATTCAACATGAAATATGTTTATGCATGGAACTGCCTCATTAATACACAATATTATTTACATCACACTAAACTTATCTCACTAATATAGTATTTCACACCATTTCTAAGCAGAGAGTTACAAATATAAGAATTTGACAATGATTTAATGAATACATACAATTTGAAAATATTTTAGATTAGAAATTCAATTACTAAATTAAAATCTTAAAGGACATGTATTTAATTTTAATGTTTTTACTATATGTAACTACTATTATATCTAATTATATTTTGGAATCTAAAAGCTTATGAACATAATTTCTGCATTGAACAAAAAGAAAAAGAAGGAAGTCATTGCGAATGAATATAATGGCATTAACATTTCACTGCAGATATATAAACCAGTATATTTACTTTTAACATTTTAGAAAGTCTCACTCGTAATACAGGAGGGTACATTAGTAAAACCTGACTGGAAATATTTTAATTATGTATTGCTCCTACAGTAACAAAAGAATACCATAAAAATGTTCTTAATAAATGAAGATCAATCAAAGAAACTAAAAATTTACTCAGAGATTTAATTTCTGTCACATGATAACCCATTCCCTAATGCTTTAATAAAAAAATAATAATAACTTAATTTGCATCAAACTTCTTATGCTAGGTAGAAATCATGCATCGAATTAAGCAATATACATGTCAGAATTTTAAAATGTATAAACATTGTGTTTGTTCCGCATAACAAGATCAGTGCAGCTGTATTTAACTAGGTCATCTCTTTTGCTCTTAAACTCGGAAATAAAAGTATACACCTAAGTAGTTACGGAAATAAGAAAATATGTATACTGAAACAGATCTGATTTTATACCAAATAATTTATATTTATTTGATATAAGTTATGTTATAAAAGTTCCAATTCTTTTAAACAACATTTATTTACATGTTATATCGGAAATAATACTGTTTTAGTAAATAGCACCTGCTATTTAAATAGCTACACACATTCCCCAAAATTAAAAATACCTTTCATTAAAAACAGACTAACCATTGACAGGTTACCTTTCAACACACACCCGTAAATGTTTGTCTTCCGAGTAGTAAGTAATTTTGATGATATGTAGAAGAGGTCGCCTTCTACTGCTATGTGGAAACAGCAGGTGGTTTGGCTTGGGAATAGCACATACAAACTATTCTCGCATTTTTAATTTAAATCTGATCTTAAAATGTATCATAATCAAAACTCATTAAAATATATACAGTCAAAAAGAAAATTTAAACTAAAAACTAACAGGAACTTCAAACATTTTATGAAAAAGAACTCACAAAAATATCTATGAAACACCTAGCCAAAATTATCAGGGGCATTTGCGTATTATTACTTGAAATATGACAAATTTTATTTAAAAAAATCATATTGGGGCTGTTGCAAGCACTGACGGTATACATGTTATAAGCACCCGCATAAGACATCGATTTTTGAAACTTTTGCAGACCTCTTCATAACAAATAAAGCTTATTCTTCTGTCCTTTCCACCGGCTTAACCCAGGATGCGCTAAATGAAGCCAAGCAAATCCTTAAAATTCTGACTTGAAAAAAAAAAGTTCTTTAAAATGACTGATCTGATCTTCATGATCAAAGCCTCAGGTTTACCCTACTCACTGTGTCTTAAGAGAACAAAACCACCTGCCTCCAACACTGAGAACGACGTTAAACTGCTCCAGCTCGTGCAATCAAAAGTACTATATTATATGGAAAATGCACATTATTTTGTACGTAATGAGGATTCATGAGGATTTAAAAATAAATTCATGAGGATTTAAAAATTGATCACATCAAAGACTACCTGATCAAGACAAACAGTCCTTTTTTCAGTGATGCAAAACAATGTGAGATGCTTTCTTACTTTGGAACATTCTCTTATCATTCACTCAATCGTTACGTTTATTGCCGGGATATCACTGTCATTAACGCAATGCTTCCAGCTCGATGATGGTTCTTCCTGGGTATCACCTACACTGTGTGTACTACGTGAAACTTGAGTATAGCATTGTAGTGAAATAGTGAGCAACTTTTATATTGAGAGTATTTTATTGTGCGTCTGCCGTAAAGGCGCATGACATGGAAAATTCCGGAAGGAAATGTTTGGCAGGGAAGCGTAGCCTAAAACGTGACAGGCGTAGAGATCGGAACAAGTGAGAGTTCATACAATCAGATAACATTGTCATGGATACTAATCAGCTTGATGAACCACAATGTAACGCGGCTAATAATAACACACAACCTGATAAAGTAATTAAACCCACCAGATTGGTTCCAGTTATTCTCAAAGAAACAAAATACACATAGGGCAAAATAAAACAATTATTTCTTAAGTATAAATTTGATTTTATTGGTATAAATATCAGAAATGGAATTAAAGTAAATGCAAATAATGCAGATAGTTACAAAGGAGTTGTCATACTGCTCAAAGAACTCGATATTGAGCATCACTCATACATTTTACCAGAAGACAAAAATCTCAAAGTCGTGATTGAAGGGCTTGATATTCAGCACCGAAATTGAAGAAATAAAAACTGATCTTGAGAGCCTAAATTATACAGTTTTAGACATAAAACATTGGACCAGAAGCACGGAAGGTGAAATAATTAAATTTCCTTTATACTTAGTTACACTTCAAAGACTGAAGTGTCCAAACAAATTTCTCCCAAAAACTATTTATGTGACTTGAAGATCAGGGTAGTAGAATATAAAGGAAGACAGGGGCCTATCCATTTCTTCCGCTTTCAGGGTTTCATTCACACCCAGGCTTGCTGCAACTACCAACCAAAATGTGTACTCTTCGGAGAAAACCATTACATAAGTGAATACCCTGACAGGGGAAATAAGGAGAAACCCCCAGTGTGCGCTAACGGTGGCAATTCTCACACCTCAAGTTATAAGGGGTGTGAGAAATTTCCCAAGAATAAAGCTGATAAGCAGACAACAGAATAGTAATATTATTTCAACAGAATAGTGGAAAGAAAATCTTATGCTCAAGCTCTGTCCACTGGAATTTATTCAACTACCACCAGCGAAGCACGCAAAATTTTTAATGATTTAGCTGAGCGTATCTCAGTAATAAAATGCGCTGGCGGTTCACAATTTACTGAACAGATCAGACATATAAATCAAACCAACCAGGAAAATAACACTCCTAACAGTTCAAATAATGGGCCAACACAACATTAACAGGGCTCCAATTCAACTAATTTAGAATGCACATAGTTTATTAAATAAAAACCACCAACTACATAATTTTATTTTAACCTGTGATATTAATATCACTCTGATTACAGAGACTTATGCTTCTCTAAGTAATAATATGCATATACCCAACTATAAATGTTTCAGGTGCGATCGCTTGACTCAGAGGTGGTTGGGGTTGCAATCTTCGTTGTAAATTCCGTCCAAGCTTGCTTCGTCAGTGACAACACAAGGAATGGGTGCGAAATTGTCACCGTTTCCTTACTACTCCCATTATATGGAGTAATATACTTCAGCTCAATGTATAACCCTCCAAATAACCCACTTGACGAAGAATTACTTGCAGAGATTCTTCCAACTGACAAACAGATTATAATAGCAGGCCACTAAAATGCCAAGAGATGTAAATAGGGTTGTCGTAGATCAAACAACAATGGTGATAAACTACTAGATTTCCTTAGCAACTACCCAATCTCCTTTTATGCCCAGATATTTGCCGAAAAACTCCAGAAGAGGAGATATACTGGATATAATATCTACTGCATCCATTCCTATGTATTTAGAAGTTAAGTTGAAGTCACTTCCGAACAGGTACCAATCATTGCAACACTAGGTACAAATAAGTGCAAATACACAAAATACAGAAAATCCACAGTTTTTAGCATTTATAACGATTTCCTACTCAAACATCCCCCTGAATTTAAAAATCTGAAGACCACAAGTTATATTGACCTTTCTATTGATATTCTCACAAATAGCATTCTAGCCGCATATAATAATGCTACAAGAAAATTCCCAGCTGATCAGAATGCTGACAGACTTCCACGCTACATTAGAAATCATTAAGGAAAGTAAGACATTAAGGAAAGAAATAAACTTAGGAAAAGGGGGAGTATATCCTGGGACCCCAGCATCAAAAAGGAACTGAAAAAGCTTAACAAAACTATTAAAGAGAACATTTACAAATATCGTGAAGAAAAATGCAATGACGGTTTTAATGAACCTAATACATTTTGGTCATTCTTAAAAAATCTGAAAAGAAAATCTACCTGCAATAAGCCTATTTACGAAGAAAACAAAATCGCTCTTACAAACAAAGTGGATATAATGGTAGAACACCTAGAAAGAAAATTTACGCCCGATCTAGAACCCTGCCATCGTTCATTTTCCTATGATACAAGATATTTTGTGCACGCCTGGATCAACGGATAAGTCCAAGAAACAAGCATGAATTAGCCATTCAAAACGAACTTAGTGATATAAATAGAAAATTAAAGAACAAAAAAGCGCCAGGTTATGATGCAATCACAAATACTGTAATAAAAAACTTGCCGTTAAATATTATTGCAAAAATACCAGTATACTGCCTTGTAAATAACTATTTCCCCAGCAAATGGAAAGTACTGAAAGTTACACGCTAACAAAACCAGGGAAAGACATGACGAAACCTGAGGGTTTCAGACCAATTAGTCTATTACCAGGATTAGGGAAGATATACGAACGGATTACACTATGCAGAATGGAACTCTATCTGGTAAGTTCCCACCCGGGTTTAGGAGAATATTATCTACGGCCAAGCAACTTGTCCGCTTGGCAGAATTCATAGGATCAGGGCTTCATAATAATCAACGTGTTGCCTTACTCATGCTAGAGGCAGCGAAAACTTTCGACCGCGTCTCGCATGAGGAGTTCATCTTCAAATTAATCTGCATTGATGACCTAATTCTATTCATTTAGTCGTTTATAAAAAATCGGAAACTTTACTTCACTATTGGTAATGAAAGCTTCACTTGGAAGGGATTAAACGCTGGCGTAGCACAGGGTTCAATTTTTGGTCCAATTTTATACTTATTTTATATGGCGGATTTCCCGCGTGTTTGCACAGATATTAACAATTTTCTAGGATGCTATGCCGATGATAAGGTATTAGTTATCAAGTCACTAAATGATGAAAACGCTATCAATAAACTACAGAAAGTAATGGCACAGATTTCGTAATGGTGTACTGCACAAAAATCACAGTTGTTAATTATCCAGAAAAAGGCTCTAAGAGAACTCCCATAATCGCAGACTTGAAAAACTCGTCTTCTACAGGCTGCTGAGCTGTCGAGCTGGTAGGACGTTATTTTTTATCGCTCCTGTTATTTCGGTGTGATTCATCGTGCGAGCCTCGTGCTCATGTGAAATCCTTCTACATCGTGTTTATTTCTTTATTAATTCGGCTTTTTATAATGTTATTTTTATTTATGATGGTGTATTAAGTGCTTACTATGGATTATTTCGCCTTCCCCATGGATGACGAGATTGAAGCAAGGGAACTTGTTCGTTCGATTGTGCAAGACCTACTTGAGGATATTTCTACTTTTGCTGATGGATTACTTGACAATGAATGGAGTATACTGTTACTTAAGGATGAACTTACTCTTCCAGATATTGTTAGTGTGCTGAAATGTACTGAAACAATTAAATCTTTTCTTAACTAATTCGAGGATGAGTGCAAAGTGCGATTGAGCAAAATCGCTAGTGATCAAATTATTTCGGAATTCGTAGGATGGGCCGGAAGGCAACGTGGAGTTGCAAATGAACTTCTGCAGTTATTTTAAGGTAAGTGCGAGTCTGTTGGTAAAGTTGATCCTAATCTTGCTAATGTTACGATATAGTACGATATAGTTGATAAAACTGTTATTGATAATTATCGATCTGGTATCCCCAGAGATGCCAAAAAGTTTATTGAAATATTATGATAATTATCGATCTGGTATCCCCAGAGATGCCAAAAAGTTTATTGAAATATTATGTCATGATGCTCCTACTGACATTTTGGAAACTAAGGTTTCTCGTAGTCCTGTAGTTAAAAATGTTCTAAATGCCCCAAAAGTTTCTGTACCTGTTACTGTTAACACTGTGTCTAATGTGTTAGTTAATAATACTGTACCCACTGTTTCTAAGCCTGTCAACTCAAATAATGTTAACTCCAGTAATGCTGCTCGACCTGAAAAAATCATGATTCTTCTGATACTGATAAAATAAGCCGAGCGGTCTTCGAAAAAAAGTAGCAAACGTTCTATTACCCAGACTCAAGATGCAGATGGGTTTACTTTGCCCAGCAATGTGACTAGACCATCTAAGCTTGTTAAAAATAATATCGAAGTCAAATAGTAACAAATTTGAAAAATTGATAAATGAAGAAAATGTTGATAATGTTATGGACACTGCCCCAGTTATCGAGGTTGTACCTCCTAAAATTAGGCCTATTATGGTCAAACCTGATCTTAAGTTTTCTGAATTTCTTAAAAAATTGAAAACTTAAACAAAGTTGAATTTTGCCGGTAAAGTTTCTGGAGAGTTTCTCAAGCTCTTTCCAAAATCCGAAGACGACCACAGAGGTATCAGTAGTTATTTGGATAGAAAAAATAATGATCACTACGTAATTACTAAAAAACTTGAAAAACCTATCAAAGTTGTAATTAGAGGTTTGCCGATAGTCTGTCCTATTGATGATATTGAAAGTGAATTATGTAATTTAGGCTTTACTGTTAAAAAAGTCTCAAATGCACCAAATGAAATCTAAGGTACCAATGCCTTTATTTCAAATTCAACTCGCAAATGTTCCTAAATGTTCCTGGTGTTGAAAAAATCTATGATGTTAATTACTTTTTGTTATTTTATGTTCAAATTGTAGAATATAAGGTGAAGGGGGTGTTATGCAATGTCACAACTGCCAACACTTCCGTCACAACTCTGAAACATGTAAACTAAAGCCGCGCTGTGTTAAATGCGCTGGCCCGCATAAAACATCTGACTGTATTGCTAAAAGAATTCCCAATGTTAAGTGTTGTAACTGTAATGAAGAAGGCCACACGGCCAATTATAGGGGATGTTCCAAATTCCCCAAATTACTTAACTCAAATGCAGATAATGTTAACAAATCTGATACCAAAAATGTACCTGTTAAATCTAAAAACTCTAATAACTTGGCTGACTCATCTCATGTTATTCCTGGTATTTCCTATTCAAATGTCACCGCTGGTACTGTTACTAAAAGTGTACCTAATTCTGCACACAATGGAAAAATGTCATTAGTGATAACGTATCTGGTTCTGGTTCACTTATGGAAATTTTTAAGTTAATCAAAGAATGTTACAACATGTTCAAGGGTCTTTCTATATCTAACAGACTTCAGAAAATAGCGGCTAAAATGCCGGAAATCCAAGCTACTGAACATGCTATAGACAAACCATTTCTACTTTTCAATCTTTTTGAGGAAATCTTTGCCAGTGGCAATTAATATACTCATCCTTGTAAATATATTTTAAAAAATAAAAGGATATATAGAAAGGGTATATTATTACTTGATTATACTTCTACATGTTTGAAATAATAATTCCCACTTTCTCGGCCAGATGCTCCTTATATTATTATGCCTTTGTTTATGTTTATATGTTTTTTCACTACTTATTTTCCTTCCCTGTTTTATGCATTTTTTCATTTTATGTACCTTATCACCAACAGATTCGTACTTCCAATTCCTATGTCTGTGTTATATTTCTTTTACAGCATTTTCTGTCACCAGCTTGCACTGACTACCAGATGCTTGATTGCTCTTTTGTTTCCGATTTTTTGGACCGAGTACATCATTAGTGCATTTTTCTTGTCTCACATTACTACACCTCTCGGAGCTAGTTTTAGGACTATTCATTTGATTTATGTTCGAGTTCCAAATTTCCTCTAAATTTTTCAAATTACTTATTTGTTTATTTTTGATATAATTAAGAAGAGCTCAATTTTTGTTCGATCAGGGGTAGGGCCTTCGGCCCAGGTACCCTGGTGACTATTACCACTCTCACACCTGTCTCATCTAATCGCAAACTTGCACGTTTCAACGACGAAGTCCACACTGTGCAGAAAGCTATCTTGGAGTCACGATTAATAGCAAGTTCATCTGGAACGATCGCATAAATAATGCCTGAAGAAAAGCACTTTATACAATTAAGAACTTTTTCCCGTTAATAGGAAAGTACTCTAAACTGGATCTGCTAAGAAAGAGATATATATACACAGCAATCATCAGGCCAATATTCACTAACGCCTGGCTCGCCTGGGCAGCGGTCAACAAGAAAGATATTAACAAGCTAGAAATTGTACAGAACAAGTACTTAAGATTAATCCCCCAGACCGTTTTATGTTTCAAACGGCACTCTATATTATGATCTAAAATTAAACGTTTGAAGGAGTTAATAGAATGAATAAGAATTTCTTTACTAAAGCTAAAAACAGCTGCCCGCATTTAAACATATTCAAAGTGTTCGATTATATAATTCTACTAGCTGATACCCGCCGGCTTTGCTGGGCACACTATATATTTGAATGTAAACCTAGACTTCTTGTATGGACGAAATGTCTTAATTCGAGCTGATAATTAATGTAATTTTTTTAAATTACAAGTCAGGAAATACGGTGCCACTCAGTGAATCTGTCATACACAGATTTCCACATCACCCATGAGCTACTGCGTATTGGGATATATCCCCATTATTTAACGTGGCGGGATCCCCAGTAGGCCTACACCACGAAAAATTGCAAACATAAAACTAAGGACATATTTTGAGAATTTTTTAAATGTTTCTTCATTTTTTAATTTATTAAATCAAATTTAATCAATTATGATTTATCTTTGATTTTTTATGTATGGCAATTTTTATAAATAACAACATTTTTATTTTTCATCACAATAATTTATTTCCCTTAATAATAACATTTATTTTCATGAAACTTATAACAGTTAAATATATATATAAAACTGTAAAATAATATACTTAAATTTATAAAACTTCTCTGTAGACAACATTCTTCGTAAGTTTTTTTGGTTGAAGAACGATGGGATTCTCAGATAAACTTACTTTTGAATACGCCAATCTCTGCTCTTAGTCATCGCAAAGCAAACTCTAACTGGAAACTGCAAACGTTTAAAGATGTACGTAAAATTACGTTACTAAATATGTAATACGTTTTCAGTATAAGTAAAATTACGTAAAATCCGTTCTTAGTGAGTATCTACATCGTGGAATGAGTAACTATGCAAAATTTCAAGTCAATTGGGTGTATAGTTTTGGAGATCTCCTGATAAGTCAGTGCTATTTCGCTTATACACTCTTAGAGAAAAAAAAAACGACGCATCAAGGAGTTATCCGAATGGGACGAAAAGTGATGTACATGTACACAAAACAAATGATTACAGTTTGAGAAAAACTGGATGTTTTATTGGAGTAATATAACTTCCCAAAGTGAAAAGTCAGTAACGCGTTTGTCCACCTCTGGCCCTCATGCAAGCAGTTATTCGGCTTGGCATCGATTGATAGAGGTTGCGGATGTCCTGAGCGATATCGTATCAAATTCTCTCCAATTGGCGCGTTAGATCGTCAATATCCCGAGCTGGTTGGAGGGCTCTGCCCATATTGCTCCAAACGTGCTCAATAGAAGAGAGATCCGGCGACTTTGCTGGCCAAGGTAATGTTCGGCAAGCAGTAGAAACATCTGCAGTGTGGAGGCGGGCATTATCTTTCTGAAATGTAAGAGCATGGTGGCATAGCATGAAGGGCGACACAACGGGCCTTAGAACTTCGTCGACGTACCGCTGTGCTGCAAGGTTGCGACGGATGACAACCAAAGGGGTCCTATGAAATGGCATCCCAGACCATCACTCCTGGTTGTCGGCCTGTCTGCCGGAAGATAGTCAGATTGGTATCAAACCGCTGTCCGGAGTGTCTTCAGACTCGCCTTCGCTGATCATCGGGCTCAGTTCAAAGCGGAACTCATCACTGAAGACTATTCTACTCCTGTCAGTGACATTACAATGCGAATGAGCCCGATACCACTGCAAACGGGCTTGACGTTGTACAGAAGTCAATGGTAGGCGGCGCAAGGGGCGCCGTGACCTCAGCCCCCTTTCTGTGAGTGGTCTATGAATGGTCCTTGCGGTCACTGAAGCACTAGTTGCATGTACAATCGATGATAATGATGCATCTGGGGCTGTGAGTGCCGCTCTGACGATTGCTCGGCCTTCACGTTTCCTCGTTTCTCTAGGCCTACGGCTTCCTTCTTGACGCTGTGTGCGGCCATGGTTCACAAGTTCCTGCCAACATCGTCTAATAGGGGCATCGCTCCTGCTCAAATGTCGAGCTATTCGCCGATAAGGCCAACAGGCTTCTAAGCCCAACTACAGGACCTCTCTCAAATTCTGATATCTGCACATATAGTTCGCGCACCTGTATGCGAGGCACAGTTACTATCTACCAGAGTACATGGAATGAAATTCGTGAAGAATTTATGACCTCTAATCGTAATTTCTCCTCTTTAATATCCTGCCAGTTGCGAAGATCAGATGCGCTGTAGCGACTACCGTTCATTCATTGGCAGCCAAAATGTAAAATTTTGCATTTTCCGTCGAAACCTGTATGCGTATCAATTTGTGTCCGATTTGCTTTATATTTTCTCGGTGCGTCGTTTTTTCTTGTCTAAGAGTATATATATATATATATAGATGAGAGGACGCAAGCATCAGACCTTACGCAGCCCACCTCATCCGTGACTCAAATTTTCCGACCTAGCACATTAATTATTTTATGCAGCTTTAACTGTATGCATATTTTGCGCTGTATATATTTTGCATTTGTATCACAAATATTACATTTGTTTTCATTGTATGTATTTTTGTATCTTCACAGTAAATAAAAATGATATCCTATATTTGTATATTTTTACTCTATGTTTATATTATATCCTCACTCTTTCAGATTACTTTGCTCGCTCTGTCAAGCCTGTTATGGTTTTTCTCCTTTCCTCATTGTTTGGTTTGCAATCTTGTGGTGTGCGGTCACCCCGCTTTTCTTTACCTCAGTTCTCCTTTTACCCCTTCAGATTTACTACGTCATGCGCCTTTAAGGCAAACGTACCAGTGAGACGGCAACATCGCGCAAAATTAGCTATAACCCGGCGATACTTGCATTGATTGATTGAATGGGATTTCATCCATGAGAGCGAACGCGGGCACGCAAATTCATAAAGTGGCGCCATCTGCGGAAGCCCCGATACACTATAAAATAAGATCTAGTATTCATCATTCAGTGAAGCAGCAGAATTACAATTTCATTTGAATCAGCTGTTCGACGATTCCAAAAGCAAGTAGCACTTTTTCTTGGGGGATTCAATCTTCTTGAATTTTTGTACAAATTCAATAAATTTGCAGACAAGTAACTGGAAATTTTCATCAATCTCGAACTCCGGAGAAGTTTGCTTCAAAGCATCCGAGTAGGATTTTGGAAGAAAATTACTTACATTTTTCGCAGGCTTTTCAGACGCCTGAGGAAAATTATCTAGCTGTAACTTCGTTGCTGAAGCTGACCTCTCAGTAACTGACATCTCTCAGTAACGTCGCAACTCTGGTTTTTCGAAAAGAGCCGAAGTTTCCATGACTTCGATGATGCGGTGTGGTCCAACTTGCAATGCACACATGTTGATTTTTCATAATTGAGTAGCTTACGAGTGTAAGTTAAGTGATTTTGCTCACACTTGAGACATCTGGGTGTGTTGTTGCAGAACATTTGCGAATATCCATAGCGCTGACACTGGGAACACATCATAGTATTTCTGTTGCTTCTGTATTTTCCAAAGGTTACTCGAAGATGGAATAGCGTCTTTGTTCTACCTTTGTCGTTCCTCTTCAAAGAAGCGAAAAAAACAGGGAGTTTAGCTTCGATATTATCAACTTTCTTGAACTGGGAGACATGATCACCGGAAAAATATCCTTAGTGAGTTCAGCTTTGATATCAAAGGCGAGCCGTCGGAAAGGCCGAGAATCATTTCTTTGAATGGCGTTTCTTTCTTGGTTTGGAATGTGCAGAACTGCATCTCATCTTTCATCCTCCTATTAGGAATTCCTCAACAAGGACCGATGCTTAAGGCCTTTTGCAGTTAATACGTTCGACGAAAACCAAATTTCCCAACTTAAGTACTTACTACTTTTTGTGATGCTACACCGAACTTTTAGTTTTTATTTCATGACTTTATCGTGTAAACTCAATTTCAACGCTTATTTGTATGCTGAAGAATCACATGTGCTTCCTATGCAATCTGACCGTCGAAAATGCTGAATATAGCACTCATTGCCACGGTATGTTAAAACTTATGGATATTAACTTACTACCACTTATTTCTGCCCATTTTAAAACTGTAAACCAAACAAGCGTGAATTAATCTGGAATGAAAGGAAATTAAAGAAACAGGATATCTTATCTTTGGAAAAAATTGGAAAAAAGTGAAAATTAATAATAGCTAATTATTTAAGATGGAATCTACAGGAAAATCCGTACATCTAAGCAATGTTTTTTCTTCTTCAACAATGTAGAATCCCAGCATGACTAAAATGTGTATTATTCTTGCAAAAATAATTTTAATCAAAGTATGGTGAGGTAAAAGTGAAATCGAGTTTCTGCTATGAAAGAAAGTTAACGCTTGTAAGGATTCTTAGATAATCTCTATAAGAGGTTGACGAATTTTTATATAATCACAAATTTCGCGAAACATTTCCTAAGAAAATTTGCTCGTTTCGAGATCGTGATTCAGAAACCCTTCCCGCTTTTTTTTCAAATAATCGGTGAAACAAATTGCGTACAATGTGAAGAAGTACTGAGCGTCTTCTGTAAAATGAGAACGAGAGAAAATTTCGAATAGAAATTACTTGATTGTAAAGCTGGCATTGGCCCCCATACAACCGATCGGTCCTCATGAGGAAATATAATCAGTGCACTTGAGTTCTGCAAAAGAATTTCGGCTTAAATTCTTTTGCAGAACTTAAAGACGACAATATATTCAAGATAATGAGTGACGATGGACATGGAAGTGAAATATCTCACGCGTTTGTCATTGATTATTACTTTCAGTGAAAAGTAGGTCATGAAGAAACAATTAGGTATCACATTACATTTTTGAGACATATAAGATGTGCTAAAAACTTATCTTTATGATTTCATGCTCATAGAATCAATTTACTTCACTTCCAGCAAATTTACAAATGACGAATAAAAGGACATCTGCAGGGCAGACAAAAGAGCTGGAGAAACTCGTGCGGGAGCACGGACGGCAGACTATATAGGAGGACACTTTTTTAAAGGTACATAATTAAAAGTCGCAGAAATTGCAATGGGCGACGAAAAGCCTAGCGCCACCCTTATATATAACATGAAAACATTTGGAAAAATCTTAAAAATTAATTTTTGTCGAAACGGCTCATTTATTGATGTCATAATTTACGAGCAATATGATTATTTTTTTAATCATCCTAAGAAATGAAAATAGAATATCAGAAGAAGTTGGGAGCAAGGTATGAAATATCAGAAAGGTTTGTTCCACATCATGAAAAGGACCCAGTTCAATAAAAACCGAGTTTGTAACAAACATGAACTACAATTAATTGCAAATTTATATTTCAGCAGATTTATTTTTTGACCTCTGAATAATATCCAGAAATTCAACTGTTTGAATTATATCAGCATACTTTAAGATATTTGACACATTAGCTAAAGATAGCCTGAGGATATTTGACATAAGAAATTGTAACAGTGTAGCTTAGGATTAAAACTTTGCAACATCTCATTATCGATATCCACTTTATTATGTTCATAGATGCTGTGGGCATTTTGGAAATGAGAGGCCTAATGTTCTAGCAAAACGTGATTTAAAATTCAATGTTCCAATTCTTATTTTAAACGCTTTTCTAGAAAAAATGGTATTTATATTTAGAACAAGGTATTGGGACCGCCAACATTCAAAGAATCAAAACCTTATCTTTGGCATGCTTCATAATATAGGGCTAAAGTTTTACATTTTGAAGAAATTAAAGATATCAAGTTAAATCGAATGAACAGAGGTTTCCTTGACTGTAAATATAACTCTAAACCTTTTATTTTGCACACTTAACGTACATGTATAATGCGGAAAAAAAAGGGAGGAGACAGTTCTATATCTCCCGTTCCGATTGACGAAATTCAAATTGCGTATTCCATGTCTCGAAAGCGCGAGTTAGGATATGTATTAGATTTATATGTAGTATTCTTCTAATACTGTATTTTGACTCGAAATCGGACTTTTTTCTGGAAGTACATGCCAATTTTTTTTCCATATTTCGAATCTACGACTCAAATTATGCCAAACTGCCAAGTTTGGTAAAAATAGCAAGAATAGTTTTTAAAAAATTAGCTCTCAAAATTTTAGCTCCTCCATGTTAATTCAATTTGGTATAATAGCTCTTTTATGAAACTTATTTGATTCCTTCCTACACAGTTCGAAATTTATGTTCATTCCAAATAAAATTCACCTATCTTTTACGATTTATTTTAAAAATTTGTATTTTTAAATAATTTTTATAAGTCTTTCAAAACATTTTGAATTATAACCCATAAAATTTTTACCATCATCTTAAAGTAGATGTATTTCTAAGCATACCTGCAAAAAATTAGAGCTTTTTATTCAAAATTTCCGAAGATATACGTGAATTTACATATTGGCGCGTTTTGAAATTTGGCATATTTGTTGAAAGCGTTAATAACGAAAATGTGGTTTACGCACTTTGCTAAAATTATTTGAAATTAGGAATCATGTAACTTTTTCCCTCGCAGCCACAATGTAAAAAGGCAGGAACGATATGACTTTTCCCCCTTCCCCTGAACAATGGAAGGGAAGGAAAATAGGGTGCCACATATTAAGAAGTTCGCCAAATGAATTATTCTTGGTTCAAACTGAAAACAATTTGCCAAGTTAAATTTTTGAATTTTTCCGTTAATTTCACACATTAATATTTTCCCGAAATTTAATATTTAGGAATAATTCGATAGTCGTAGACTCGAAATATGGAAAAAAAATTGGTATGTTATTTCAGAAAAAGTCCCATTTTGTGTCAAAATACCTATATTAGGACAAAGCTATATAAATCTAATATATATCCTAAGTCGCGTTTCCGAGACATGGAAAACGCAATTTGAATTTCGTCAATCGGCCCAGTAGAACGGGAGATATAGAAAGTCCCTCCCCCCCTCTGCAGTGTACATAAAGTATTCAAAACTGATTATTCAGGCCGCAAACAAAATGCAACTGTCGAAAGTTTTTTTTTACTTCTTTTTTGTTCTCTAGGTGGCACTGGTAGAGGTGGAAAACACGGTAGTTTTTAACACAAAGAATATTAGTAGAATGAGTCAGAATGGACAAAAGTGCTTTTTACAGTTCGGTACCCGCGGAACCAGTCAACGCTCGCAAGTTTGAGAGTTGAATTACTTGAATTCGCCACCTAAGACGATGAGATACCAAACTGATTATCTTTATGATGAGGTATTCTTATGACCCAGGTTCCGTCTTGAAAAGGACTAAAGCGATACTTCGTATGGCACTCCTGATTCGACCCATAGATGTCTCCACAAGCAAGCCTCCTGCCTCCCAAAGACAGCGGCCATAAATCAGCAGCCGTCGCAACAAAGCAGTGTTGCCAAATCTTGCGATTTTTTTCAAATTTGCTACTTTTGACAAACCCGTGGGACTAAAATTTATGTGTATGCGATTTGGCGAAATTTTTAGTACTCCATGTCCTATTTTGTGTTACTTTTTACAGCCTTAATTTTTTTAATATATCGTAAAACGTTTATATATTAAAATGATGTATTTACTAAAATTAATTTATTATAAATAAATAAGTAATTAAATGTATTTAGTCTTAATAGAAGTTGACATCTGCCAGTCCGTGGATCGAACAGTTTTCATCGTCTCTCGCAGCTGTGTTTGATAGATTGCTTTGTTTAATCTTTAAAGTTTGCCAATAAGTAATGCAAGTGATTCGATCCATACTTCCAAGAGTCACTTCAACCAAAACCAAACATCGAAATAGAATATGTTTGGAACTCCTAGACTTCATATTCGAATAAAGATGTCATTGAAAGAAAAATAAATGTACTGTATTTACTTTGTGCTCTTCCCACTCAGGCATACATATAGCTCAGATATGTACAAAAAGAAAGAAATGAAATTAACAGACCAAAAAAATCAACGAAATGATGAAGAGTTGTTAAATTAAATTTTCTTTAAAATAACTGTAAAATAAAAAAATGCACATTTTATATGATTTTTTCCCTTTCTAAGCACTAGTAAATTAATCAAGTATGTTATGATAATATATTCAGTTATATATTTTAGTTTAAGTACCAGTTATTTTAAAATGAAGAAACATTTTATTAGAATTAATTACATAGATCAAACAAAATGGAATAATTGCATATGAAAGATATATTATCTCGTTTCATTGAAAAATATATCTTCACAGTACAGTTTCAGTACAGTTGTATATGAATACAGCAGTTTCTTTCGAAGCAACCACTTCTAAAAATGGTCTGTATGTATAGGAACACAAATTCACATTTGCTCTATAAAACAGAAATCAAACAGATAATCAAAATTATCTGAAATTATGCGTTTTACAGAGCACTCACTGTGTTTCTTTAATATATTTTATTTCAGATGTTAGGTTAATTTTAAAACGAAATATTTTTAGAATTCATATATAATGTCTAAGCAAAACAGAATTAAAACTCTAGAAGTTAAGACATGAATGGTTTTTCATAATTATGATTACTATTTCATTGTATCTAAAATTGCAAAACGTCATTTCTTACATTTTTTTCTTAGTATAATTCTGTCAAAAATAATTTAACATTAGATGTAAAGGACAACTTTTATTAGCCCAAAGGGCGTTAGCCCAGTAAAGCTATTAACTTCGTTTTGCCATATTACTCTGATTCACTATAAATGGCGAATCACTTTTTAAATTGTTGCCACCAAATCTTAAGAGCCCTGCATTATATTTAAAGAAATTAAATAATGAAGAATCTGCATAAATGTATATATCTTTCTCGCATTGTGATAAAACAACGGTATCTAGAGCCATCAACGTTTGAAAAACGTACGTCTAAACCCGAATATGGGAAAAAAGTAGACGATTTCAAAGCGAGCTATGGCAGCATTGTACGAAAAAAATTATCTCCAGTACGCGAGATTGTGCATTGGAAATTCTAAAGATATGCTCTTTTAAATATTTTGCGATATTACTGTTGGATTGAATTTTATGGTTTAAGGGCGAAGAACATAGGTTGGGTTATTCAATTATGGCAAAGCACACGAGGGCCATCTGCCCAAAGGGAGGGATGCCTTCGTGGAGGACTTTCTAAGGGGAAACTGGCTCGTATACACGTTACACATGGGGAAAACCACGAAAACGCCCATGCAGCCAGCCCGTTCGCGGGATTCGAACCTCGGACCGAACTACCAGTGTTCAGCGTCTTTACCGCTCGGCCGCTGGTGGGCCTGGCAAAGAACATGATATTTCATAAATAAAGGTAACATACAAAACGTTAAAAAAAAACGCTCTCCGGGCGTAATATAAAATTTGAAAGATTTCAGACTTTTTGGATTATTTTGTTTTTATTTATTTATTTAATTAGCATATACGTTAATAATTTTTCTCTTTTCAATCCTAAATAATTCTGCTTAGGTAGGGAAGATTATATATATATATCGGCTAGGAAGAGGATGTAAATATTATGCCTAAAAGGATGACTTAGAAAAAGCAGCAACGACTGGCGGCGGTTCTTTGCATTGTTATAACTGGGAGAGGTTTCACAGCGGATTAGAAAGATGACACTCGAAGACAGACATACCCGTAAATTTCACGCATAATTTTACTCCTTGATAATTAATTTTTGGGACACATATTCTTTTTCATTGCAGATCATCAATCTGTGTAGTTCGCTAAGTATCCCATAGTTTTATACAGATTATATTTTTAGAACAATGGATTAATAACTAGCACAGCCTAAGTGACACATCACGGAGCGAAGTAGTGTCTTAACAGCAAGAAAGCTAGAAGCAAAATTGTGCAGTCAATCCAACAAAGAAGCTCACCAAGAAAAAACTTTCAGTTCTGAAAATTTTGAGTTCAAGTTGCTAATTAGCTACGTCATGAGCGTTACGCAAGTCATATGGTATGGACTGATCTATAAATAGCGCAGTCCAGAAAAGCCCTTATTATTTTTAAAATAGAGAGAGGGAATTAAGGGGCTATCACTAGTTTAAATTATACTTTTGAAATATACATATTTTTATCTTACATATATATAGGTATTTCAATGGTATATGCAATTTAAAAAATTAATACTAAAATATTGCACAAAAGAAACGATGTGTACTCGAGTTGTTTGCCTTTTGTGTAAAGAGCAATTTAAATTTTTTCATTGAACTCATGAAGCAAAAGATTGTATTGTATTATTGATATATATGCGAATCCCCGAAAGACAATAATAATAAAATGGAAAATATTGCAAAAGAGTGTAAAATAGAGTTATATACCTTAATACATAGATTAATGATTTTATTGCTTTACAAATTTTGTTTTAAAGTTAGTTTAGCCCGCAGTTCTACGGCGATAACGAAGCCATTTATAGCTGAGAGTCCACAGTTATTAGACCACATATTAGGCACACAAACAGAGGAAGAAAGGAAATTCATTTGCCTGGTTATAACATTGCTAAGAAGTAAACAATTAAGATGACTTTAAAGTCAAAGTAAAAGCAATTTTTTTAAATAACAACGCAAAGAAAGTTTAACAATGAAAGTGAGGGAATTTTATTAGTAATCAGAATCTGACAAAGTTAAATCAACCAAGCAAAACGGAAAATTCACTGGAAAGCATGTACACTGCGGGGGGGGGGAGGACAATTCTGTATCTCCCGCTCTACTGGGCCAATTGACGAAATTCAAATTGCGTTTTCATGTCTCGAAAGCGCATCTTAGGATATAAATATAAGATTTATATATAGTATTATTCTAGCATAGGCATTTTGACACAAAATCGGACTTTTTTTGAAATGACATGCCCATATTTTTCCATATTTCTATTCTACGACTCAAATTATGCCTAAATATTAAATTTTGTAAAATTTGGTGCTAAATTTGCGGAGAAATTCAAAAATTTATCTTGGCGTCTTTTTTTTCAGTTTTCTCCAAGCAAAATTTACTAGGTGAACTTTTTAATTTATAGCAACCTATTTTCCTTTTCTTTTTTTCATTGCAGACGAGCGCAAAAAAAAGTTATCGTTCATACTTTCAAATAATTTTAACAAAGTGCTTAAACCCCATTTGCATTACTATCGCTTTTAAGAATTTTTAAGCAACACGTAAGTAATAATATAGGTTTAAAATTTTTGTTAAAACTAAGATAATAAAATGATTAAGAATTCAATTACAGTCCGTAACTTCTGGAACCAATGGAGACTGAATTTGTGACGACGTCAGAGGTCACGTGAACATAAGAACCTATGACGATTCCAAATTCATGTAATCTCTGATGTCATGTGTTACTTTTTGAGACTTCTTGATTAATCTCGTTGAACTAAACGTCCAGTTGTAGTGAGCTTCCGAGCTAGGCCTATCCCAGTGGAACAAATTTTCCACTTTTCGAGTTTTATATAGCATATTGAAGAGAGAAATTTGTGAGAGTTCGTGAGATAAGCATAGGAATACGTCGATGTTGTGACTAAAGTTCTAAAATTTGAAGATACGAAGACAGGCCATGCAGATATTCTCTCTCGAGAGGTTAGCAGGAGCTGAGTCAAAGAAAGTCTATGTAAAGAAGGAAAGGTTCCATAGACATAATGTAAACCAGTTTGCTATTACGCCGCTGCAAAACGGAGGGAAAATTCGCCAAGGATTTGGCGACGAAAATTTCTCCCTCCGCGATGTGTACAGGAACTTGATGAACACGTGTTACGAAGAAACGTTTTTTGACAAAACATTTCTTTTTTGACCTTTCGCGATAAATTAAACTTGGATTTTCTTACTTTTTTTACTCAAAATAACTAACCCATTAATTAATTTACTTGCGCGATTAAAGTTTAAAGAAATATAAAACGATATTCGGCTTATGATCTCTTGATAAACTGACCTTCGAACTTCGAGGCCGGCTTCGAGCTTTGGAGCTTCGCCAACAGATATTTAGCGCATGCGCAGCTGTTTCCCTCTGCGTTGGACCGTAGCCACTCTGCGGCTACGGTCCAACGCAGCCGCAGAGTTTCCTTCTTAACATTCTCTCTTTAACTCTGCGGAGACGTTTTCCTTCTTAACATTCATATTTGGCTGAGTGGCGAGCTGGCGGTAGAAGCGGAGTCTTGACTCTGTGCAGGGAGGACGAGTGAGTAAAGCGCATTGCCTGTAGAGGAGAAGATGATTGGTTGGTGTGAGATCCACAGTGTGCTGGGGGGGGGCTCTCTTCATTGCCATACTAATTTAGAAGGGTAGCCGAAAGTAAGGGGGCGGGGGTTGATTCTTCTCGTGCTAATTTAGTTGAAAACGTTCTGGCAACAGAGTAAAGGTAATAAATTTTCAACAGATATTTAAATTAACTAATTTGGATTCCAGTGCTTTATGCAGCTGTGGTATCGATGATGAATACATTAGTCATAATCTTCTTGAGGGTCTTCACCATCAGATCCATATCATCCAGTAGAGAAAGATATATCAAGCTACTTTAAAAGACCTGGTCTGCATGTTGACTACCAATTTTTTCTGAATTTACTGAGTAAGATAATTTCCCCTTTTGGAATTTCATTCTGAATTAATTTTTGTGTTTTTAAATTTTAACTTAATTATTATTTAATTTTCGATTTTTTCTTCTTTACAGTGTTATTATAGTTTTCATTTAATTATATTGTTAGTGCTATAAATTACTCGTGGAAAAAGAAGAACAAAAGCCCTAAGTCTACTTGTTTGTTAGATGGGCAGATGGCAGCACAATATGCATTACTTTAGATACCTCTTCTCCGTTCTTTTAGTGATGGAAGGATCTTAAAAATATTTCTTGGGATTTCAAGAGTTCCTGAGATAATACTGTAATAATGCAGCTTAACAGTAAATAATAATAAAAAAAATCTGAAATGTTTCAGATTTTAAATTAAGTCCAAGGGTTTTTTTTTTAAAATTTTTTATGTATTACCTTTATTTATTAAATATCATATTCTTCGCACTTAACCATAAAATTCAGTTCAACAGGAATACCGAAAAATAATTTTAAAATGAGCCTATCTTTAGAATTTCCGATACACAACTCCGCGCGCTGGAGATAAAAAGTTTCTTTTCCCCCGTAGAGTGTTGCTATTGCTCGCTTTGCAATCGCTGAGTTTTTTTAACCAAAAATTCATTAAAGTTTTACAAAATATGAAATAGATAAACAAATTCCAAACGTGGGCTTCCAGATGCCCATATTCGGGTGGAAACGTACGTTATTCAAAATTGGATGGCTCTAGGTACCGTTGTTTCATCACAATACGAGAAACATACATACATTTAGGCAGATTCTTCATTATTTAATCTCTTTATATGTAACACACAGCGATAATGTTTGGTGGCAACAATTTGAAAAGTGAATCGGACATTTATAGCGAATCAACGCAAAATACCGAAACGAAAACAATCATTCAGGGACAAAACTCCTTTGGACTAATAAATTGCATCTTAAAATATCAAATGGAAAAGAATCACGCCAATGTATAATTTAATATTATGAAAAAATGCAATCTTGGATCAAAATTTAATTTTTAATTAAAATTCAGTCAACTTCGAGGCCGATCAGACACACGTGCCTCTTCTTTTTCTACAAAAAAAAAAAAAAAA
>KK116467.1:104234-133843 GCA_000611955.2 Stegodyphus mimosarum
AAAAAAAAAAAAAAAATTCCAAATTTGGGCTTTCAGATGCCCACATTCGGGTGGAGACGTACATTATTCAAAATTTGATGGATCTAGGCGCCGTTGTTTTATCACAATGCGAGAAACATACATACATTTATGCCAATTCTTCATTATTTAATTTCTTTAACTATAATACAGAGCTCTAATACTTGGTGGCAACAATTTAAAAAGTGATTCTCCGTTTATAGTGAATCGACGCAAAATGCCAAAACGAAATTAATAGACTTTCTGGGCAAATTGCCCCTTTGGGCTAAAAAATTGCAAGCTCCGTCACAGGTTTTTCATCCACATTTCTCAGTTTCGTAAATCGGACCCTGATCCAGGGTATTCAAAACTTGATAAAACGGGTGTGGGAAGAAGTATGGTAACGGGTGAGAATTTAAAATCAGTTCCCTTAAGTTGCAAACCTGAAACAGAGTTTTGCTCAAAATATAAAAATAAAATTAAGTTGTTCATTTCATAAATTAGTCTTCGTGGAAGAAACGAAAATAGATTGGTGTTAGAATTAAGTAAAAATACACTTCAAATGGAGAATGTATTTAAATTTAATTTTAGTTAAAAACTGATTTTAGTAGTGCTACTTTGGTATAGATGGCAGCACTAATGACGGTCGGTCTCAAATCAAGCTCAAAATCGTCAAAATAATTTTGAATGGAAGGTAAATCGTTTTAGGGTGATATCATAGTAATCGAGTATCGGCTTTTGTCGTTGTTGAGCAAGCTGGATAATTATGTTTGCTTATTCCTCATGATATATGTATTGTCCGATAATAAAATAATTTGGTATGAAAATATTAAAGTGCAGACATCTGGCATTCATATGTAAGAAGATGAAAGAGACAGTTTTACAGCTGATTTGCAAAATGAGCAGATTCTGTTTGTATAAGATATTAAGTATCCTCTCGCTCAGGGGTTCTCAACCGCGGGGGGATTTCATAGGTTCAGGGAAGAGAATATGATGTGCAGCATAATTTAACTGTTAGGTATATTGTTTTCATTCACGTAGCACATAAAAATTCTTTTTATTCAAGTTTTGATATTTATCAACATTTTCTACACGTTTTGTTGTATTATTTATAAAACATGTTAAAAAATAATCTAAATCTAAATAAATTTTTGCGTATTTTTCGACTTTTGGAAAGGAGAGGGGTTAATCATCTTTTACCAATGTTGAAAGAGTGCATAGGGCATTTTGTGTTAACAAAATGAAATACAATTAAATAAACTAAACATAGAATAAAAATATGAAAAATGCTTTTAACTATACTTTAAATTTCCCTTACTAAATATTTATCAAAACATGTATGAAAACTAGTAATAAAACAACATAAAGAAAGAACTTCAAATTCGTATTTATTTTCTATCTGAAATCTAAAGTTTGGTACGTTGGAGAAATTTCTACTGGTTAAACTCTAATTCAACTCTAATTCAAACATATTGACAGCTAATTAAATTTTCAGACTTTTATTTATTTCAAATAATTCTAATGTGTTGAATTAATCACTTAATAATTTCTTTTTAATTTAAATTAAAAATAAACGAATGACGAAAATTTCTGAAGTTTGGCACGACTTGAGACCAAATGATGTCAATCTAATCTCTTTCTTTTATTTATTAAAATTTTCTTCAACACATGCAGAAAAAGTGCAACTTCTTTATTTTTTTAAGAAAAAGTTAAACTTCTTTATTCTTGCTACAACTTAATATTTCATGGCGTTTCGATTCTGATAAAGTTTGCAGCTTCGGAGAAAGATTATTGGAAACGTTCTTCGTCACGTATTATAGATGTTCATCGGTCAGACGAATTCATTTTTTAGAATAAATTATTTTCAATTATGAAGGAAAAAACTTTTCAGACATAAATATACTTTCAAACCAAGCGATAATTCTTATTGCAAAATATTTTTACTCAGTTTATATTTACACAAATATGAATGCAAATTAAGCATAGCTGTATCTTTATCTGGATGATATCTGTATCTTTTGAATAAAATTTACATCACACTGCAAATTAATGAGCTCTATTTGTCGGTTTTCTGGTGCGTTATTCACGTTTTAAATGATTTGACAGTAATGTAAAATTCGTCAGCCAGTCATTAAATATTTCTTCAAATTCCTGTGTTACTAATGCTTTTTTTTCTTACATATTCTTGAGATTTTTTATTTGAAATAATAGGGCAGGATTTAAGATGCATAAATATGAATTTATTTTTATTCCAGTTGTGTTTTCCATAAACGCAAAGTTGTAATATAAGCATACATATCCGTGCTAAGTGTCTTCTCTTATTTTAGCTGTTTATTGACAATGCTCAAATGGTCGGTTAAGTCAATAAGAATGGCTAAATCACAATTCACGTGACCTGACAGACAATCATATAGTAACAAAGATAAAGACTCAACCTATTCATTCCACTTCTTAACTTTTATTTTCAATAACACCTGCATACATAACCTTAGAGATCCAGGCTAGTGGTCACCGAAGCTGTCCGCAAGTCCTGAACTTAGTTCGTATCTTCATGTCTCTAAAACTATAAGCACCATATTTAGAGCACATACATCATTGAAATCCGTGCCGCCAGTTTCAGAACACTAAGTCTATTTAACAAATTTTACACTATTTTTTTTAATAAAGAAATTTAATCCGCACTTAATTACAGTTTTTTTGGTATTTCATAATCACAGAATCCAGAACTAAGCAGAAATTAAAACATTAGTGAAAGAGGCAGATACGAAATTTACAGAGGGTTTCAACGTGATTAGTTAATGGGAAGGACAAAAATGTTTATTTTTCTCTGTTACCTTTCAACAGGCATACAAAAGTTTGATGAATAATTAATGCATAATTATTAATAATTCTGTAACAGTGATATGTTATTCTACACATAGGTCTCCGTAAGTTGCTATAACTATAATTTAAATAATTTGCTAACATTTTTGTGATATTTTTTATTCAATTTGTCCTATATATATTAAAAATTAAATATTAAAAATTAATTAAAGAAAAAAGTTCAAATATATGGTTGTCTGAACCCTCCGGTTGACTGTAGACCCAAATAAGATTACCTCTTTATTTTAATTTAATATTCAACTATATGATATTGATTTAACTTAATTTTTTATCAGTATACACTTCTGCAAAAAAATCGAAGCACCATGAAAGAACTGGTTATCTTTGATGAAATTGAATATGTGTATAGCTCATACACAGATAATAATGATTAAAAAATTAAAGTCATAGTACTTGTTCACGGCTCACAATCACACATTGAGTGTTCAAATAATAGTTGGTCGAACTGCCCCTGGCAGCAATGCATGCTTGAATTCGTCGAGGCAAGGAGCGGTAGAGGTTCCTTATGTCATCCTGCGACACATTCTGTCAGTCATCAGTTGTCGCTCCAGATCTGCGATATTTTGTGGCGCTCGACTCTGGCAGCCTACCATGTCCCAGACATGCTCGATTGGCGAAAGGCCTGGTGACCTTGCTGGCCAAGGAAGAGTATCAACCGCACGGCGACAGTCCAGAGATATGCTAGCGGTATGCGGCCTGGCATTGCCTTGTTTGAAAATGGCTCCAGGATGACGTGCCATTAGGGGTAAATGCAACCGGCCACAGGGTGGTATCAACATATCATTGAGCTGTTAAAGATGTACGGAGGATGACTAAAGATGACTTGCTGTCATAAGAAATAGCACCCCACACCATCACACGAGGAGTTATGGCTGTATGGTAAACAAAGGCTGATTGGGACCGCTGGCCCCGTCCTCTCCAGACACGAACACGGTGGTCATCTGCTTCAAGAGTGAAGCGGGATGAACACTATACGATACCAGTCTGATGGCAGCCATGATGATCAGCTGTGACACTCCAGACGACACCGCCGATGTTGTGGAGTCAAAGGCAAACATCTTAAAGGCGAGCGTAACCCCGCCTCAAGCAAGCGCCGTGAGATGGTGGACGGTACTACGGGAGGTATAGACGTGACTGTAATGCGTTGAATAGTCGACAGCGATACCGTTGGGGCGGTTCGGCCCTGGCGAACAATCATCCTATCTTGCCTCGCCCCCAGTTGTGCTCCTTGGCCTTCCATACCCTTCATTTCGTCGGCAATTTCCTTGCAGCAACCACTGCTGCCAATATCTTTGCACAGCAGTGTCTGTACGCTGCAGGTGGCGGCCTGTTGCTCAGTATGACCACCCAGCTTCACGCAACCCTACAATGCGACCACGTTCGAAGTCGTCAGTTGTCTGTAAGGTCTTCGATATCGTCGTAATGGCATCTTTAGTTGCTTCTTTACGGAATTACAATGGCAGTAACAAAAAAGTTAAACTTTTCCGCCTCTGTTACTGGTTTTATACTTTGCGAAATGCGTACTAGAAATGCGGGCTCTGATCGCAATTCCCATTCACTTGCTTTGAAACTTTGATCATTTGCATGTACGATCAAGGTGTTCTTGCATACCAAATTTCGTCAGGATCGCAAAAGTCTTTCTTAGTGTTTCGATTTTTTTTTGAAAAAGAGTGTATTCTTCATTCAGTTTTAATCATTCGTTTTTCATTATTTTATTTATTTATTTTTACTTAACTTTCTTGATGGCCTTGCATAGAGCTTCGGAACTTCTAATTTGAGAAATTAAGCTCTGGCTGCAAATTTACACTTTCCATCGCTTTCGCTGGTCCGTTCACCAGTTTCGAGGTTGGAAATATTCATAAAATACAAAATTTCTTAAGATCAGTAAGTAGTTTAGATCATTATATCAGAAACCAGTTTTACTTGATTTAAGAAGACCGCATTGTACTATACATTCAGATATGATCAATTTTTAATGCGTGTTGAAAAAAACCGCTCTACTAGTACATTTGATGTTGATATCGGCAGAATTAGATAATCAAATTTCAAGTTTTCTGCAATACTGAAGATGTTTATGCATGATATTAATTCATGTTTATTTTTTATCGCAAGGGCAAACTAGAGAACGATCAATTCAAACGTGTTGCAACTCAGACTGCTAAATTTATTTAACAATTGTTTAAAGTTCAATTTTCTAAAAATTTTTTGCTTTTGTTTCAGTTCTTGTTTTGCTAAGAAATTTTTAGTTTATCAGTTCATTTAAAATGTCATTTACTAAAGTTTTACAGGTATTTTCTTAGCTGCTCGTGTTGGAAAGTTCTAAACTTATTCAAATACATTGTTACGAATTTTGTACATATGTAAATAATTTTAGTAAAATTATAGTATTTTTAATAGAATTAACATGAAGTGCTTGAAAGAAACGAATCTTAATGTAATATGAAATGTTGCAGAGACGAAGCTCCAGGAAAAATACGATTACAGAGAGCAATAAGTTCTATTTAACATTAAGCAAATGGCTATCTCGCTAAATTGGCGAGATATCGCCAAGCTGGCAGTGGTTTCGGCGACTAATTTTTGTCACCAAATTTGGCGAGAAATCGCTAAAACTCGCCCACCCTGGCGACCATTTGGTCCAGTCCTTGTATAAGTAAAACTGGTATTATAATTAATCCCTATGTGTAACTGTAACCGTATCCGGCCCTTACATGTAACCCTGTATATGCCTTTCAGTAATTTTGAGAAATGAGAGGTATCGGCGGTGGGGGAAAACTTTATAAAAGATCGGAAAGAGCATCATTTTTAAAAATGTTATTTCAAAACTTCGAATTTTCCAACTTTTACATGCGGATGACTCACAGCCATTGCAGTATTTATCCTTCGCTCACGTAACATCTCACTTGAACTTGCACTTATGAGATTTGCAATCGAATACTTAGCTGTTTATCTGTATTTGTAAATATGTATTTTATTCACCGAAGTACGCATCATTTTCTTCTGTATTTTCATCTCGCAAGCATTATTTTGTATTATACGGAAAACTTTGATGCTGAGTTACGTACACTGCCAGAAGACTGCCTTGCTTTCACGTGACTTGGACTCTTATTTTTTACACTTTGCTGTTGGACTATTACCTCGAGAAATGACGTGCAAACTTGTACATAGCCATAGCTTAATCGGATTATCTGTAGAATATTATATTTCTTATTATTGTGCTCCTATTAATTCTAAAAAGTATGTTTTCTCAGCACTTTTGAACTGAATTCTCACAACGAATCAGATGGCGGTGCACCTGTCATGTGACAAAGCAGTCATTCCTTTTTTTTTCTATCATTGGAATTCCTGCCGTATGGATTTACTTAAGTATTCCATTACTTTTAGCGCTCACCAGTAGCACCATATTTTAAGAGAACTGGCAAAAAGCTTGCAATTCATGCAAGCTAAGCACAGCATAGAGAGGAACTTGGAACAGTTTTCCAGCTGTTTAGTTCAGTGTGAGTTCGGAGTATTGAGAGATCTTCGTTGGAGCTCTGCATTTTTAGACGCGCTTTGCATTGCACTGCATTTAACGTTTTTAGTAGCTTGAAGTTTACTATTGATAGTACTCTGTGATACTGAGAAGAGTTGTGCGAGTATTTTTGTGGAATACTCCAGAACTGTAAAGTGTTTCTTATGGTAAAGATAAATTTTATTAAACTTTCATTGTTTTTATGCGCATTCAATCCGTTACAAACCCGTACGCACACATCAATATCAAACATATTTTTCCTGTTTTGAAATACATATTAGTAATTTAATGAAGGTGATAATTTTATTTTTAATCTAAATACTCATTCTGTTACTACCAAACACCGAAATTGACTAAAGGAAAAGTCAATTTTTAACATCATAAACTATTAAACAGTTGATTTTCTTGTACTATGTACTTTGAGGTTGCCTTCTATTCCTGCCGTTATATCAACTGTGTATGTTCGTTAAAGAAGGAAGTTATATTAACAATGCATGTTACTTAAAAAAGAGCAAGATCTATCATTTCTAAGTACTTTCTTTTCTTTTTCTTTTCAGATAAAGATTAAAAACTAACTAAATATCTTGTTGAATTAAGTCCTTTAAAAATATGAAAGCTTTATTTTCATCCATGCTTCAAATTTCTGGAATAGATATTCCATTTAGTCTTAAAATATCATCAATGCAATCTGAAATTACAGTAATCATAAGAGTCCTAGAAATTTTAGTTGAAATACACACTACTATTTCTGTATAATTTTATCTCCCACTAATGGTTAAGGCTGGTGAATACTGATAGTTCGATATGGGTTTGAACCCATGCAAACGGACTGGCTGCATGGTTGATTTTCATGTAGTTTACATTGTGTAACGCGAATATGAGCCAGGTTTCATTCGAAAGTTTCCTACGAAGACATCCCTCCTCTCAGGCAGATAGCCTCGTGTGCTTTGGCCAAATTAGAATAACCTAACCTTAGCTTTATAACTAATTTTTTCCAAATTTGACTTTCATTATAACATTTATCACTACTTTATTTGTTTATACAGGAGTAGCTGTTAACTTTAATAATTTTTTAAAGAAAATTAAACAGTGTATTGAAATATTCATAATTGTAACTCATATTAACGCTTTTCACTGCATACGAAATTTACCCAAATCACATCCTAGCTTTTCGAGAAATTGAAAAGATATATCAGTAGTAGCTCCCTATATCAAATTTTCAAAGAACAGAAATATATAATTTGAAAAGAATTTAATGTATCGAAAAATGACAGTGCTTAGGAATTCCTAGAAATTTGCAAATAGTTTAATATTCTAAAAATATTACTATCTGAAAAAGTTGGAAGTTATACAGTTATCGTAAAATTAGAACACACTCGTGTCCATAAATTAAGGATAATGCCAACTCCGGCAAATAAAGATTCAGAAACAAAATAAATGTGACTTATTTATGAAGCCCATTTATTAAACAAAAGATAAAGAAAAAAGATGGTAGATATATGATACCATTCATAAAAACTACGATTTTTGTTCCCAGGAGCAATCACAAAAATTATCTCCCTTACAAAAACTTAACATTACATGGTTGGTATGATGGTTAATACATTGTATGTCTCTAAGACGATGAAATACGGTCTGTACAATGCTAGGCATGCTGAGTATCAAATTATCCAGCTGAAGTTGGGGAAGATTACTCCACTTAGCAAGCAATACCCTCCGAAGTACCGGTACGCATGTAGGAGGTGCTTGACGAGCTGCAATTCGTCGGCCAAGCATGTCTGACAGATGCTCTATCGGATTCAAATGAAATGAAAATGCTGACCATTCTATACGGATGATATCCTCAGATGGAAGCATTCCTTTACAATATGTACACGATGAGGACGGGCGTTGCCATCCATAAACACAAATTCTGCGACTATGGCACCTCTAAACAAGCGTACAAGTTGTTCCAGAATAATGTCCCGATAAATGTGGCCAGTCATGGTTCTGATCTGAACATGCAGATCTGTTCTGAAGCCCACTGTAATTCCAACCCAAACCAGCAATCCTACACCACCGTAAAGCTGTCGTTCAATGATGTTGTCTTGGTGGTAGCGGGTACCTGGAGTTCTTCCATATGAAAGTCCGATGTGAATCAGACTGCAAGCTAAACCTGGACTCGTCGGAAAACATCACGCAAATCCATTGTGACGATGTCCACGATGCATGTTTTCTGCTCCAGGCCAACCCTTGGCGACAGTAAGTTGCCGTGAGCGGAACACATCTGGCAGGCCTGCGAACATATAAACCAATCTGTCCCAAACGTTTGTACACGATTTGCCTTGAAACTGTCGTACCCGTGGCCGAAAGTAGCTGACGAGACAGATCTGATGCTGTACTCCGTCTGCTTCTTTTGGCAGTTACTGCCAAATATCGGTCGTCATTCGGCGTTGCAACTCGGAAGCGACCTGAACTGTAACTACTGACATTTCCGTCATTTTGGAATCGTTACCGAAGCCTAGAGATGACACTTTGGGCTATTTCAAAAAGCTAGGATACTTCCGTCGAAGTACGCTCACATTTCAGACAGGCGATAATTCTACCACGTAAAAATATCATCACACGCGTCCTCTTTGTCATAACTATTCAGCTGCGGTACTAAGCGGTTTAAGGAAGGCTTGTGAACAATTTTACTTCTTTGCTACCATTCCTTATATACACTTCTCTTACATTCTTGTCAGTGTGACGTATTATCGGTGTCATCTGATGGCTTCCTGTAATTTGCACATTATTCTTGAAGGTGTATTCGATAATTCTACAGGTGAAATTTTTACTCCAGAGTTCGATTTTCGTGTGATTCTGAATTATCCCTAATTTATGGACATGAGTGTAAAAACATTTAACAGTTGTATTCTTTAAAAGAAGAGAAATGCTCTTCTTTAGGAAATTTACCACAAGTTTAAAATTTAGGATCTTAATTTAACACTTAGTATCATATGGCGTAAATAATAATTGTGAAATTACTAGATGTGTTTATTAGTTATAAACGAAAATAAGGGAAAGAATAGCTTTAATTTGATGGGACGTTTGTTGAAGCTACGAAACTTTATCACTGTTATGTCTTTTAACCTTTTCATCCTAAAATTTTATCTTCGAAGATACTGCTTTATATAACAGTTCAAGAATGAATTTGCAGAGGCTTCTAAAATAAACAATAAAAATTTAATTTAAACATAAATTATTTTTGTAATAACAAATTGACTTATTTTGATCTCTGAATAATATCTCCCCCCCGCCATTTTTCAATATTGAAACATAGTATTGAACAAACATAATACTGAAACACTGTCTTAACCAAATGTTGCGGTAAAAACCCGAAGTCTGGTAAATTCTAGGTTTTTACCGGTAAAACCTAGCTTTTACCAAAATGGTTTGGTAAAATTCCGCAGTATGCTTTAATATCAGTCCATTTCGGCCTTTTACCAAGCCATTGCTGTAAAACCTAGTAGTTACCAACGCCTGGTAGGGATTACTTATGATCAACGTTGAGGGATTACTTATGACAGAATTTACCATTCGCAGATAAATTGTATAGAGTGTGTCCCTAAAAGGTTAAAACACACTTTATTTTAAATTGGTAATACAAATTGTAAAAAAGATCAAAATAAGGTATGATTTAAGATTATGTCGATGGAACTGTCTTACAGTTACTTTTCAGAGAATTAGCGGAAATAAATATAAAAAAATGCAATAGTTATGCCATTTCACAAATAAGATTTCATTGAAAAGGCTGAACTAATGCACAATTCTCTCGATAACAAATGAAGAGATTTCAATAATTTTTAAAAATAATTTTGTCAACAGTTAAAAAATAAATTGATAGCTCAGAAAAAATTAAAAATAAAAATTATTAAATTTAAAAAATATGAAAAATGTAGTATGTTTTGCTTTAATATTACTACTTAAATACTTCTTACTACCTGTTACAACAAAGTTGACTGTTAGGGCAGTTTGAATTGCAAAGTAAATCAGCTGATATAGACAAACACATCTTCGTAGTACACGTTTTTGAACAGTTGCATTTTCTGAGTCCTTGTCCGGTAACTAAAGAAAGTTTTTTAACTACTTCACATACACTTATTTCACTTGCCCCAAGTTCTTCGATGTTTAACAAAATTTCTTTGCAAAAGGTAAACTGGTTTCTTGAGTACAACGATTTTAATTTACCAAACTTAGTACCAAGAATGTAAAAGTCGTTATCTTTAATGTCTGTAATAATAGTTATTATTGATCCATTTTCGATCCATCAATATCAGTTACTTTTATTTTAACATTTTGTCTGAGAGTAGGTTTCGGAAAGTTTTTAGTAGACGCAATCTTCATCTTCTTTGCCTACTTCTCAAGTCCTTCCTTAGCTGCCTCTCGAAACACTTTCACATTTTGAACTTCGTTGATAATCGCACTGTGTCAGAGCATATATCTAGTTCTTTTTTTCCCCAGTTTGAACTTCAGCATCTACTTCCGTCGTTACTCATGATTCTTTTTCACATGTATTATTATTAACTGGCTGTTCTAAATCAACTGTCGATTCGAGTGTCTTCACCTTCTGTATTATCCATGCATTCATTATTATTATTAATATTATTTAAAATTATTTTTAAGCCCTCTTCAGTGGCCATGTGACTAATCAAATTAAGTGACAGAACTGAGTTAGCAAGTTCCAGCTTCAACCAAACTTAGCTTCGTAAGGTGAACATTTGATTCCTTCATGATATGCTTCGTTTTTCGTTGCTAGAAAAATTTTAATCCTTCTGACCACTTTTCTGTCTTTTTTGTTTTCATACATGTTGTCAACATATTTTCAACGACTTGGTTCGCCCGTTTGACAGAACCTTGCGATTTACTGTATGTCGGTTTATTATGAACTATTTTTATATTACTCGACATTTCATATAAACTATTTATGATTTGGTTGCAAAATTCCCTCCCATTGTCGGATCGGAGAAAATCTGGGGCTCCAAAAGTTGTGAAAATATTCTGAAGGTGATATGCTACTTTATCAGCTCTTTTACTGTGCAAACTTCGGAGTATAGGATGAATTTTATAAGATGATCTTGATACACTGAAATGAATTTCTTACCACGATCAGGATTGGACTGCATATCTAGCATATAGGACTGATCTATAGCACACACAGAATTTTATAAGATGATCTTGATACACTGAAATGAATTTCTTACCAGGATCAGGATTGGACTGCATATGTAGCATGTAGGACTGATCTATAGGACTGCATATAGGACTGATCGACTATACAGAATTCATTTCACTATGCACAACTTGTTTACTTACAGTCGCCGTTTTCATAGTTTTTTTTCTGCCATGGCTCACATAGTCTCAAATACGAGACGATAGATTCCCTATTATATTCTTATACTTGCGATTCAGTTCCTGAATCATACGGGTTCTTCCACCATGGCCAACTGTGATATGAGCGTTGTGTATGACGTTGAAGACTTCATCAGTTGTACAATAATACAGGATTTTTGCTTTTTCTTCAGATAGAGGTGCCATAAGTTTGTCTTCTCCTCCAATATTTAGAATATCAGAGTAAAAACTTTCTGTAATGAATGTATGTTTTTAATGTTTTTTTCCGCAATTTAATGTTTTTCTTTCATACATTTTGCTTCTACACTTCATTTTTTAAAGAAGTGCATTTCTCATCTGCTAAATAGAAGCTGTTATGGTACTTATTTTTTACAGATTCAGACAAAATGTCGTAAAACTTTTTCCGCATAACATGATTCATTTCCTTTCAGCAAAATAAAAAACGCAAAATTTGTTAAAATGAGAACGAACTGCTTCCGTTTTAGATCGTAGCCGCTTACACTTGTTTGAATTCGCTCGAAGCCGAACTGAAATGGCACAAATAAGAAGTGGGCAGAGCAGAAGAAACTTGTAGCGACGAATATATGTGCGCAGGTTTATTCAAGGTCGATTTAAACCCCTCGTTTCGGGCTTAGAGGGAGGTGTTGGTAATTCCTAGATTTTACCGCAAAGGCTTGGTAAAAGACCGAAATGGAATCATATTAAAGCCTACTTCGGACTTTTACTATAGCCGATTTACTAAAGCTCGGTTTTACCGGTGAAACCTGGGATTTAAAAGACTTCGAACTTTTACAATACATGTACCGTTAAAAAGAGCATTTTTTTAGGAACTTTGAGGATATTTTTCATTTTCCCACTACACAAAATAAATAAATGAAAATAATAAATGATAAATAAATAAATAAAATTTACAGATGTATCACCGAAACATGATAGCTTACCACTTAACCGAAAACAGAGAATCTTAGTTTCGACTTAATAAAATATACAAAAATAGCTATAAAACAGGCAATTTTGAGGCATCATAAATTACACTAAAATAAATATTCTATTTATTATAATAACAATCATTAATGCATTTTATATTGATAAAAGTCATGCGTCCTTTTATTCATGTCGGCTTTTATAAATGTGGGCTTATGGGCTTTATGAAAAGGATTTTTATCTTCATGGACTTACATTTATGTGCGCTTTCATCTGTGTGGGTATTTGTGGAGTGAATAATTTTTGTGAGCTTTTGTCGAGTGCGTTTTCGTCCAGTGGACTTTTATCAGGTCACCGTTACATTCGACAGTATGCGTAGACGTCTTATGACGAGGGATGTGCAGAAAGACGGGGAATTCACAGCTCGCAACTTTGTTTTTGATTTTGAAATCGACAGTTCAGTTCACAGCTACAGATTAAATTTAGCTACCAGGGATTTTATTGAAAGAATGAGTTAGAAAGCAATAATTCGTTTCCCCCCAGCTTTAAATTTCATATGTATGTGCAAGCATTGGTATGTTCTAAAACCTCCCCTCTGTATACTTCTGAAGTTTCACTGAATTCAAATGTTTAAATTTGTCTCTGGAAACCAATACACACAAATACAGATGCAGGTAGAAGTGGGTAGTACACCAAAATTTTGCCAATGGATATATATAGAGAGCCCCACTGCATTAACTGTGCAGGTCCGCCCAAATTTTGATGGATAGCACTCCGGAAGACGGATTCTAGGGTCTTTTACCATTTTTCAGATCAGCGTACTACTCGAGAGGACTTTCGGTTAGTTCCCAATGACAAGCAGACCCTATACACTTTTAAACATCCATGCCTTCTGCGAGATTCGAACCTATCGCAAAGATACGGCAGCGAGTAGCACTAATCATTGTTCCTATGAGGGCGGCTACCAAGACACACAATGAGATTTTTCTTGTGGAACACTTATTTTCATAAATTATATTTCATTTCATAGAAAAAAATAGCAATTAGAAAAAAACAAGAAGCGCTTTCCTTTTATGTGGAAAATCTGCATCAACACATTTCAGAAATCGAATTTTTATATTTGTAATTATAATTTATGACTCATTTATTTCCTATATTAGAAGGTTGACCCAACTTCCTACCACAACCAGCCGTATGCTAAATTTCGAGAATTTCAGGAAAACTGAAGAACCGTAACTCGATTTATTAAGGGGAGCAACTAAACACCGATATCGTTTTAAAGCCAATAAAACAATTTTTGAACTGAAAGAAATGTTCTACGTGGTTTAACTATGCATTTAACAACATTAGATTTTGAAATTAATGAAATTATCTATGCACGCACGCACACACACAGGCGCACACACGTACACACGCACATGCGCGAACACGCCCACAGGTATATACTATATATATACAAAGATGAGTGTCCATTTATAATTCATACAAACCTACAGTTTTATTCCGATCTTGATCAAATTTCGCACACTTAACCTTCAAAACAAGGGACGATCACGGTCTACGATTTTGAAAAAGCGTCCGGCAGGCTCCCCACTCTTTATATAAATTTTGTGAGAATTTAATGAATTTTTGATTTGCTAACTCAGCGATTTAAAGGCGTTATGTTGACACTGTACAAAGTTAAGATATTTATGCTTCAAATTTAAGCAGAAGACTCGGCGATGTAAAAGCAGTGTGTTGCATTCGCAGAGTAATTATCTTTTGAATTTAATAAACAAACTCTGGGATTTAAAGGAAAAGCCCTGCAACTGATTGAATTTAAACATTTTTATCTTCCACAAGACAGTGCACAGTCGTTCAGTAAAATATTTACATTTTCTTTCAAATTTATTCGGTTATTAGTAAACAAACTAAGCGGTTCAAAAGCAATAAATGAGTCTGAATTTCAGACTCATTTCAATTATCGTTCATTACTAGCTGGTACCGTGAAACTAAACTGATTGGATTCATTAAAATCCTCTCTTTATATAAAGAAGAATGCATGTTTGTGTGTGCGTGTGATTTATACAATTCTGCAGTTTTACTCCGATCTTGATGGAATTTTGCACAGTCCAAAATAAGGGTAAAATGGCTGTGTATGCAACAGTTCGAAAAACAACCCACGGGGGTCCACGTTTAGGGCGCTCATATTCAATCACAAAATCTTTAAAAGTAACATATCTTTAGAATTCTCAATAGAATGTTGAGGGTTGCCATTCATTTTGTGTTCGCTATATTACTTATATTTTCTATATTATTTCTTTAAAAATAATACGTAACGATAACATATGAAGGCAGCATCCTTTTATTTGAATAATGATTCTACACAAAAAGTTAAACGGATTGAAAATTGAGGAGTGACATTACTAGTCTCTCTGGGTTATTAAAAAACATGGAACTAGCTAATTAGACGCCACTTCAACCTACCAAAATGCCATCAAGGAAGCGAAAGAGTACTTGTAAAGTGGATGGAAAGTAAACACATACGTTTGTTATTGCGTTTATTGACCGTGGGAGGAACAAGTTGGTATAATAGATATAGTTCGGCGTTCGCAGGCGCCCTCCTGCTGAGAACAAATTCAAAATTTACATAAAGCGCGAACATGCCGCTCACCTTGAAATACTGTTTCAACATTCAATGGTTACAATTCAGAAAATTCAAAAAAACACAACACAATATTAAAATCATGATATAATGCTTAATTTATGATACATATGAATTTAAACTCAAATTAGTAATGGGTACAATTTTGTAATATTTCTTTTGACCACGCCATCTGAAGTCCTAATAGTCCACAAGCCTAACAATGTTATCAAGACCAGGATGTAACTGAGTAATTCTATCCATTTTTCATTTAGTTGGAGGTAAGTTATCATCCTTTATGAGACATAGATCTTGGAAAAAGCCATTTTGGTCCTTGTTGTAATCGACACAGATATTCTTCGTGCCAACGCTTCCAAAATTGTTGAACCATTTTTTGAATATACTGCCATCTAGTGGGATCGGAAACATTAACTTATATGTAATTTGGTTCAAAAATACTTGTTAATGATCTACCAATAAGAAAATGACCAGGCGTCAATGTTGATAAGTCATGGATCATTAGAAAAATTTTGTTAAAGGTCGCGAGTTAAGAAAACCTATTTGTGTGAGAAATGTTTCCAATACCTATTTGTGTGAGAAATGTTTCCAATTCTTCATACGCCAATCTCGCTTCACCAACTACTCGTTTTAAATAATATTTTGTTAATTTTATACCAGCCTTCCAGAGTTCACCCATATGTGGCCCACCTGGAATGTTTAGATGCCATTTAATGCCATTATCAGCCAAATATCTGCTAACGTTTTGGTTACAAGTTGTAGATCTAGCGAGTCTTTCAAATTCCACGAGTTTGCGTTTTGCTCCAACAAAATTGGAACTGCAATCGCTGTATATATCACTGCTTTTGCCCCTACGGGAAATGAACCTCTTAAGGGCTGCAATAAAAGCACTTGCTGAAAGATCAGTTACTAATTCTAAGTGAATAGCTCTTGTCGTAAAACAAACAAACAGAGCTATATATGCCTTAATATAATGATCTAGAGCCTCGAGTCTTATTTGCTTTAATTTGAAAAGAACCTGCGTAATCCACTCCAAAGCGCAAAAACGCAGGAGCAGGGGAAACGCGACTAGATGGCAAATCACTCATCAATTGATTAGTGACAGATGCTCTAATTCTGCAACACTTTATACATTTTCTAACTAAATCTCTGATAACAGCTCTAGGGCCCATGATCCAATATTGTTCTTGAATACAAGATTGCATCAGTTGTAGACCTGCAGCTTCAGTATTTCATGCAGTATTTCATGGTAATGTCTAACAATGAGATGAGTTAAAATGTGCCTCTTTGGCAACAAAATGGGATGCCTAATGCCATAAGGTTTGCATGTTGCAAGCGATTACCCACCCTGAATTATACCCTGAATACCTGAATTATCTAAAAATGGATTTAAAGATAAAATTTTGTTGTACAAGATAATGATTGATTTCTGCTTAAAGTGTTGATTTCATTCTAAAATTCAACATATTGCACTAATTTAATTAACACATGCATAGCTTTAGTTTTTAAAAATCCATTTACCTTATCTCCAGAATTTATACAGTTATTTACAAACCTCAGACATAAAGCTATAACATGCATTTCTTGAAAGCCAAATGAAAATTATTTGCTTCTTCTGTTGCTAACTACTGTAAACATTTCACTGCAAGGTACGGTGCTGATGCAGTACCGTAAGCAATCCTAGTTAATCGAAAATCCTGAATTGGTTGAAAGGGTGAATCGCGCCAGACTATTCTTTGAAAGTCTGCATCTTATAGTATGATTTTGAAGTTTAGTGAGAGAAGAATATTTATAAAATAAATCATGAGCGTCTATCAAGTGACTGACAACAGTTGTTGAATGTAAAGCACATCTTTACTCGGGCACAGAATCATTCAATAGTGGTGCAGATGATGTTGGCTGAAAAGGAAATAAATTATACAATAAATCTGGACCAAGTAGCCACAATGAAGTAACCAGTGTTGATAATGACACACCACGAGTTGCAAGATCAGCAGGATTAGTATTTCCACTCACATGATGCCACTGGGCAGGAGAAGACAAAGTCTGGACTTACGTTCCAATTGAGGAAGTGATATGGTTTTTAGTGGTGCAACTATTGTCTTGGCTATCAACAACTGAACATTGATTTGTCCAGTATCTAACACAGAACGATAATAAATTGCAGCGGCGTACGCCTTCTCTGAGGAGTCACAAAACCCGTCCAGTTGAAACTGGTTATCTGATTCAACCAACAAGAATCGTGAAATTTTGATACTTTTAATAAATAACATATGTTCTGTAAGTTGTTTCCATTCACATGCAATATCTGGAGGAATCTTTTCATCCCACTGCAACTGATGTTTCCGCAATTTTTGCATGATCAATTTATACCGAACTATGATCGGTTCCAACCATCCAAGAGAGTCAAAGGTCTTGACAAAGGTTAAATTGTTGAAAATAGTGTTTGTTTGTTTAAGACTTCAGGATATGATGAATTGACTTCGAAGAAAAACATATCTGAAGCTGGATGCCACAGGAAACCTAACGTTTTTGCAGTATCATCATTGCTTATGTTCAAAGAAGCATTTGATAAGCACAAATCTGGATTAATTGAATTCAAGACTTCCTTGCTGTTAGAAGCCCATTTTCTTAGAACAAATCATGCATGTGACAACATCTGATTCGATTGCATTTTTAATTCTATAGCTTCAGAAATTGAACTGGCTCCGGACATCAATTAATCAACGTAGAAATCTCTAAGGCATGTCTTGGAAGCCAAAGGAAAATTATTTGCTTTTTTTATTGCTAACTGCTGTAAACATTTTACTGCAAGGTACGGCGCTGATGCAGTACCGTAAGCAACCCTAGTTAATCGAAAATCTTGAATTGGTTGAAATGGTGAATCGCGCCAGACTATTCTTTGAAAGTCTGCATCTTATAGTATGATTTGTCTGTTAATTATGTCTGCATCTTATAGTATGATTTGTCTGTTAATTTTCTCTATGTCAGCAGTTATAGCTATTTTTTCAACTCTGAAACGAATAATTAATGTTGTCAGATCAGTCTGTAACTGTGAACCAACTATCAATTTCTAATTAAGAGAAATACCGCTAGAAGATTTAGTAGAACCTTCAAATACCACTCGAAATTTATCACCATTTTTATCCGGAATCGAATGTTGCGGAAGGTAAAAACTAGAATTACCTGGAACATCAATTTCGTTTTCTGGAATCAATTCCACATAATCAAGTTGTCGATAGTCCTCCATAAATTTGTGGTATTGACTGGAAAGAGATTTATTCCTAATAAATTGACGTTCAGTGTGTTGTAAACGATGTACAGCAATATACCTAGATGACTCAAGCTCACTGCCAGACATACGAAATGGAAACTCAACAACAAATCTACCTGTTGAGTCACGAGAAGGCTTTGTTTTTGAAATTTCTTCTAATTTCTCAAACCTTTCAAGCTGAAATTGAACATTGATACAACTAGCATAATTAGATATAATTGTTTGTGATACACATTTCGTTTTGCCGATAATGACCCAACCGAATATTCATTCTAAGGCTGTTAACGAATGTCCCGAAGCAGTTAAACGTCCATGAAGCATACTCCAAATACATCTGCGCCTAAAAGAATATCTATTGAACCAGGCTGGAAGCAATTTGTATCTGCCAACCACAAGGTGTTTAAAGGCTATCAAAACAGACCTATCAACTTGATATTGAGGAAGGTCGCATGTGATGTTGGGTATAATTAATGAATTAACTGAAATGCTTGCGTTTTTATAAAATGGAGATGTTACTTGTAATTGAACTGAATCTGAAACCTTACCAATGTTTTGCGAGCTCGAGTCATTTACACTTATGTTTGCACTAGTGCACTTTAGCTGCAATAAATTTACGTAGTGCTCCCGAATAAATGAGTCCTGGCTACTTGAATCAATTAGCATCCTACATTTTTGTAAATCGCCATTAGTATCTTTAACATAAAAAAATTGCAGTAGGCAACAAAATTGCTTGCGTGACAGGCACCGTGGCGTTATTGCTACTAACAGTAGAAGTTCCGTGTTCCGTGGGTATATAACATTTTTCATCATTTGAATTTTTTGAACACAACACTGTATTATGTGGCTTTGAACAAGATTTACACATGCCTGCACGACATTTGAAAATGGTATGCGTTTTACTATCTTTCAAACATTTAGCACATAATTTATTCCTTTTAATAATATCCCATTTTTCTTTGGTAGGAAGTTCTAAAAAGCTATCACATTTAAAGATATTGCAATTTTTGACTGTCACTTAATGTCCAACACTGGCAAGAAATAAATCCCGAAATGATATCCAATCAACGTAATTAGAAGTAAACACTGGCAGTTCTACATGAGGAAGTTTTAAACCATTTGCATTAGCATTCATTATATGTTGACATGCTTTAGTAAGTTTTCTTGATTTTCCCTTTAAAGTAATTTTTAACACATCCAATTTAGAAAGCAGTTCATGCATTTCTAATTCATACTTATTAAACTCCACGTCCGAACAAATACCAAGAATGTTATCGTTTAAACTGTTCACTTCAGCATCCAATACACTAACATCATTTTCATATATTTCAATGACAGAAAAAGAATTTTCTTGATTTTATAAACTATTTACTTGTGAAATTAAACGAGTTAACTTACCATTAATGATTCTCTTTTGCTTTAAAAGGGTCTCCATATTTCGGCTGCTATTCTCACAACCCAGACACAAAATATAATCCATTTCCTTTCCACGAAATATCCTGCTATTTTAGAACGTTTAAAATGTCTTGACACGTCATCCAAAAGTATTGCTTGTGACTGTCGACAGACCATGTAAAGTGGATGGAAAGTAGAGACACAAGTTTGTTATTGCGTTTATTGGCCGTCAGAAGAACAAGTTGGTACAATAGATATAGTTCGGCGCTAGCAGGCGCCCTCTTGCAGAGAACAAAATCAAAATTGACATAAAGCGCGAAGAGTGCTAGTGAAAAATACCCTACTGCTAAAATATAAAAGCAATTCGGAAATACTGAACAGTGGGAACTTCGTCAACAGTAGAAGCATATGAGCGCTTATAGATCTAGGGCAAGAGGAACTTGAGCGGAAAGAGAGCTCTGTCAATAGTAGCAGCATGTGACAATCTACATCTACGGCAAGGAAATTTTCGAAGAAAAGAGACATGCTTAATAAGATCGAAGTAGAAAGGAAGAATCGTAAATGGTGAACTGACAAACAGACCTAAAATTAGGAGCATTTAACTGCGGCTCGCATTAAGATTACTGTAATGACCTTGAATTCGTAATAGAAGGATGGATGTCAAACTATTGTCAGGCAAAGAAACATAAATGAAAATCATATGGAATGTGTTGCTCCAATAGAAAAGTGACAACGGCGTCACTTGATCTAACAGAGCCACTGCTATCTTACTTACCTGATAGCCCAGCATATTCAACGCATTTCCTAAAAATAAAAAGGCATACAATTAGAGCTTTTAAATGACGTCGTTTGCCACATCAAGGTAAGATGGTCGTTTCATACCTACTTTTAATGTACAGGGCTAAATTTACCACACAGCTGAATCACTTCTTCCAGATGAAAACCAAAAATTCTTACGTGTTTACTTCATGAGCGATGAAAACATAGAGGCTGATCAACGATGTGCTAGCACACAAACTCTTTAGTCAACAAACTCTTTAGTCAACAGAGCCAATCATCAACACTTCAACAATTGAAAACTCTTTTGAGAGCTACGTTTTTAAAGTAAAGTTATATGTAGATACATTGTTAAACACTTTGTAAGGTTTATCCTAAATTTATAACAGTTACTTTTAAGTTTGTGACACTTTCCTGTCTCTCCTAATTTCAGGTTGCAATTTCCTACCAGAATGTATGTTCAGAAACGCGTTTCATGCAAATGAGTAAGAGTAGTATGCAATGAGTAAGACGATGTTTCACTGACTTCAATAGAGAGCCAGATTTATGACTAGCGCTCGTTTGGCTACGTCTCTCTCTAAAGCTATTACCACGCTCAGCCGTACTTCAGGCCTTCATAGCTTCGCCTACTTAATTAAGATTTAGGGGCCAATTACTTAGAATCTTGATAGCTTCAGCTGTATCGTTTAGTTAAGCATTAGTAAGCTTTATTAATTTGAGTTCAAGCCCAAGTGGGGGCTTTGCTGAACGCTCTGAGATAAGAGCCGACTGTGTTGATACTTATTTTGAGAAATAAAGGGTAATTAACCCTTCTTGAGTCTTACATCTCTGTTCACACACTCAAGCGATTATTCTCTTATCGGTGTAAAAGAGGTCCAACATTTAACTGTTAAACAAAAAGGTGGAAATCCAAAACTTAGTTAGGGTATTCTTACTCTGGCTTTTACTACGAACGTCCTCAGTCTGATGAATATACCCTCGCTGAGGTCGACCCTCTGCCAAATCTTCCATCTACACTTATACGTCTACTGGTTTCGTGTATCTTTTTTCGTTCATTCTCTCTGTATGTCTAAACCATCTTAATATACCTTTCTGAATTCTCAACACTACATCTTTTTTTTTCACTCCACAACACTCCCTAAAATTAATTTAATACTTCAATTTTTTGGTTAAACTAGTATATAGGTATGTAGAATAAAACTTAATATTACACTTAATCACGATACTAAAATAAGATTATAAGGTATCCAAAAACTTAAATTATGATAATGACGAACAAACACTAATGTGAACAATGGCCTAGCATCTCCTTGGAAAGTTTGTGTAACTCAGGTGTACGTCGTTTTTAATTTTAAGCAGGATTCCAAATTCGTGTCAATAAGACGACTTCTCAATTTACTCTTATTAAGGTTTCATGCTTGAATGTCATTGTTCGTATGAATATTTAGGCCCGAATAAGGAAAGAACAGCAAACGCTAGTTTTTTCAGCTGATTATATGAGTCAGGAATACTATTCCATGTGTTAGAAATCAACATATCTTCCTTCTCCAGATTTTTCAAAGCAGACCACTTGTGCTGTGAAATAAATACACATTTGTTTTTCTCCAATGTTTTTATATAAGCACTAAGACGTTCAAACTTCGAGCTCCATAATTCCTTGTTTTTTAAATCCAGGAATTATATTTCAAACTTGCCAATGTCAATATTAAAGGGAGAAAAATTCAATTCTCGTACAGTAGTATTAAGAGGTTTTCTAACAAAGGATAACTTTGCTATTTCGGAATTCCCGGAACTTTCCAAGAAAAACTTCTCTCTGTTGTTTTGAAATAACAAATGTCAATATCAGAATTATTTTCTTGGCGATGCTTCAACAGGCTTGAAAAGTGAATCAAAGTTTCTCCTTCAAAATCTTGAAAAAAAAATAATTTCTTTTCAAATGAAATAACTTCTCCTAACATCGAACAAATTGTGTTTCATTTCCCCTCTAAGTTTTTGATTACCGTATTTGACGGCATACAAGACGCACTTTTTTTCCTAAATTTGGTCTAAAAAAAGTTACCTGCGTCTTATACGTGAAGGACACAGGTTAATTTTCAATACTGAATGCTATTTTTAGCCCGGATAAAGGTCTAGACACACATAACTTTTTCTACATCTACCATAATTATTTTACCAGGTTTAACTAAATTTTTGCCAACAAAAATATAGCTTAAAAGAGAGAACTGGGATGGTTTCCTACCGACACCGCAGCGTTCCCGTCAAAAAGTAAACGAAACTAGTAGCGCTCGCTCCGCCCTCGGTACGGAGAAGCGGGGAGTAGCACATAGTACAACGTACTACTCGTTCAAGGTATGACGCCCGACACTCAGCCAAAGAATATGTATTGTTAAGAAGGAAAGCTTCGTAGCAGTAGGAATGGCTCCCTCCGAACGAAAAGGGACACAACTGCGAATGCGTGAAATATCTGCCGCCAAAAAGCGCCAAAGCTCGAAGCTGATGTCGAAGTTCGAACAGGTTCGCGGTCACGTTTATCAAGAATTTAAAGCTGTGTGACTCCATTTTTTCCCCTACATATTGACAGATATAAAATCAGATATCAAACTGCAGTAAACAAGTTCAACTAATAAAGCAAACAAGCACGAAAATTCGAGTTTATCGCGAAAAGTCAAAGAACGATTCATCTTAACCCGTGTTCCTCAATTTCTTGTACACGCGTCGGAGGTGGAAAATCTCGGCCAGGTACATCACAAAGGGGAAATTCTCGCCAACAGGTTCCGTCGCCAAATTCCTTGGCGAATTGCCCCTCTTCTTTCTAGCGGCGTAGAAGACAAACTGGTTTACATTACGTCTATGGAGCCTTTCCTTCTTTACATAGACTTTCTTTGACTCAGCCGACACACGTGTCAGTATCGGTGCTACTCTGTATAAACGTGTCGGTATCGGTGCTTAAAACTATTTGTTTAAAAAATACGCTGAAAAATATGACTATAGGAAACAAGAGATTAAGCTATACAATTCAGTATAAACTAGGAGTGTTAAACTACGCCAAAGTGCATGGAAACAGAGCAGCAGCAAGGCATTTCGGTCCACCACCTACCGAAAAAATGATACGTACTTGGCGACTGCAGGAAGATCAACTGAAGACTGCTCAAAAACAAAAACATAACCTTCGATGCCCAGCTCCATCTTGGTCTGAACTTGAAAATGTCGTAAAAATATGGGTGATAGATAAGAGTAATTCTGGGATAAGTGTTTCAACCAAAATGATACTTAATGAGGCCAAAGGGTTTGCAGAAAAACATGGGAATCAGAACTTTTCAGGGTCTGAGGGCTGGTGCTACAGGTTCGCTGATGGCACAAAACTACCGCCGTTTTTCATATTCATAAGAAAAACCCATCCGAATTTCATATTCATAAGAAAAACCCATCCGAAAGAAAAACTTCCAACGGGTGTAATTGTTCATGTTCATCCGAAAGGCTGGATGGACGAAGCTGGAATGAAACTGTGGTTACGGAACGTATGGGCGAGGCGACCTGATGGACTCTTAAGAAAACCCTCTCTTTTGGTTTTTGGATCAGTTTAGCACCCATAGAACTGAAACCATAAAGAATAAAGAGAGAGAATTAAAAACCAATATAGCTCTCATTCTTGGTGGACTGACTAGCCAATTGCAGCCTTTAGATGTATCAGTGAATAAGCCATTTAAGGAAAAAGTACGAGAACGATGCAACAAGTGGATAGGAAAGCCACATCACGCCCTCACACCCTCAGGTAGAAGGGGCCCTCTATTTCACAAGTGTGCGAGTGAGTAAAAAGATTTTGGGAGAACGTAAAGGCTGAAGTAATTGCTAAGTCCTTTTAAGAAGTGCGGAATCAGTAATGCTCTTGACGGAACAGAAGACGACACATTGTTCGAAGAAGGTGATACTAGCGATGACGGAAACAGTAGTGATGAAGATATTCTCGTTTTCGATGATGATGAAAGTAAAAAGGATTTTTATGGCTTTGAAAGTGATTAAAGTCTAATTTCATGTTAGGCAACGTTTTCCTTGAATCTGTGTTTCTTGTTGTTTCTGCTTTATTTTGTATTATGTTTGATTGCTTGCCGTCCATTCATTTATTCATTATTGAAATTTGCATATCATACTCAAAATAGCTTTCGATTTGTTAATTTTCCTTAATAAAAATATACTTAGTAATTGAATTCAATGATTGTTTATTTGGCTTTTACGAAACGTGAGAACTAAAAGAAACCACATTTTAAGTTATTGTGGTACCGCGCTGTCGGGCGGACTATTGAAACTTTTTTTCCTTGTGTGTGGCCTTCTAAATAAGGGAGCGTCTTATATGCCGTCAAATACGGTAAGCTAATTTAGATAAGACGTAACCTTCTGCCATGAAATAAAACTTTTGGATTCACTGATCGTTCGGTGTGTGGATAATAAACTCCTTTTTCAAGGAGAAATGTTTTAATTTCTGTTAATAAGAACGCGCAACCTTTCAAAACGTTTCCTCTTGATAACCGGAGGGAAGATCTGCATACTCACTCTTCATTTCAACTAACAATTCTTTAATCTGGCGATGATTAAGGTCTTTAGCTGTAATGAAGTTGATAATCGTAATCACCAACTCCAAAACTTTGCAAATTTCTTCTGCAAACGTTTGCGCACAAAGCGCTTCTTGATGAAAGATACAATGGTAAATATCGTGATTGATTTTTTTCTTTCAGAATAGCAACAAACCTGTTTTTTACGCCGGTCATACTTTTCGTCCCGTGTGTTGCAACTGAAAAAAGTTTATCGAGTAGAATGCGATGCTTTTCAATGCATCCAATTACAGCTTTTGTTATATCCTCTTCACGTGTTTGAACTTTGAGTGGTAATAATCCTGAAAGTTCTTCTTAAGAACCTGTAGATGAAATAAATTCTAAAAAACATGAAACTTGTGCTATATCATTTATGTTCCAAGATTCTATTGATAAAGCTGAAACCAGTTTAAGATCTTCGTCTTACTGGTTGGTTATATTCGAAGATATTTTGACTAATCCATCTTTCGCTGTTTTAGCAGCCCTTTAATTTTTTTTAGAATACCCGCTTTGTTCTTAAAATATCGTGATAGCTCATTGAATGTATTTATAAAACAACTTTTTATGTATTTTCCGTCTGTCTCTCTTTTAGCACTCTCGTGACTAATCACAAAACTTGCAGTATTAACATTATTGTAAAATTGCATTCAGTAATTAAATACAGAACTTGATTTTTCTTGATTCTTCAGAAGTTCCTCAACTGTTTTCTTCCTTGCATCACCGGCAGGATATTTAGTACTAAACGACACGTATTTAGTTGTGAAGTATCTCTCCACATTTGATTTCTTGTTATTAGCCAATTTTCTCTGACAAATAAGACAGGTCGGAAGGCCATTTGAGCTTCGAATAAACGTGAATGAATAAAGTCTCAGTCCATTCAACTTGAAATTCACGGTCAATTTCATTGCTTCTTTTTCACGATTCATTTTTCTTTTTCACGGTTTCTTTGCTTCTTTTTTGTAGTCATGTTGCTTCGAGAAGGAATGAATAGGGTCAGAAATAGCGAAATGACTGAGGACCAACCAATAACATTTCGGCAAAAAAACAGCGGAATTCCGGGACACAAGGAAACAGGAAATACGCGTTTACACCCATGAATTCATTCCCCCTTTTAAGTGGTTTTTAAATAAAACAGAGGGAACCTCTTGCGTTAATTACTCCACAACAATCCTCCTTCGAACTTGTAGTACTTTCGGACAAGTAGCTGAAGCTGGTAAAGTGTGAAACAAGAAGATAAGCAATTATACTGATGATAGAAGCAATTCTTCTGTAGGATAGAGTAATAAATCACATAAAACGAGTGCATCGCATTGAGGCAGGGACACAATCGAACGCGGATATCAATGCTATCCTTGTCAATACAATTACACTGAAATCAGCACAATGGCCGATTTATCAATACATCAGTAAAAATCTTACTAGAATCAGTACAATAGCAATTTTAACTCGATACATCAAATAACGTAAAAATGAAATTTCGTATCAAAGTATTCATCGTTAACTACTTTACGACAAAAATTACCGAGATATTGGTATTAAAATCGGATATTGTTTTCAGGGACCTTTTACAAATTGAACATCAAAATGTTTGTATTTGTAGGCAATTAAAAATAAAATATCTGTTTAGAAAAGGTTTCTGACATTAAGAGATTAGGTAAAAAGAATTTATATGGAGATTATTAAGAAAAGTGTTGATCAATATAATTTTTTTCCGCATGGAGATCCTACCAGAATCTGATAGAGTTCGCTTTCTCTAGAATATACTGCCAGGCTTCGGTATGAGACCATAGCCAACTCGTAACATTATTTGAATTAATTAAAAATGAAAACCATTTGTAGTTTAATGAATTTTTGTATGATTATTAGGTTATGATTCAAAAGTAATAAAACTTGATGAGAATATTCCTAATGTATTTTTAGACATTATAAGTTACATGTGTGAAAATTCTTTTGGCATATCTAATGTAACAAAATCATAAATTAAATACTCTAGTAAATCATAAAATATGCTACTCAGTGATATTTCACTGAATAGCACTAAGAAGAGAAAAAAGTAACCTTGAATTAACTTAATTTATTCATTAACCGACCACTTCAGGTAAGATGCAAATGATCTCAAATATCCTCAGTTTCGAAATTAAATATCTGAGTTATTGTACGAGAATGAATAAAATTTTTCTGAATATAAGCAGAGGTATCGGGTGAACATATTTCATAGAACTGGTTTCTTTTTAAAGGTTAAAATGTCAAAACTTGAATATTTAGGCCATTTAAAATATTTTTGCACCTGGAAGAGTATCTCTACAACCAATAGTTGTCAAAATAAAGGCTAGATAATGATGTGTGTAGACACAGTGTATATACTATGTATAATATTTCAGCTCAAGAAATGGAGTGTCACTTTCGAGTCTTCGACCCTTGGAACTGAAATCAGAATAAATCATATCAAACTAATATTATTTAAGATGGCTTCGAAAAATTCACCAATCCTCTCATACTAATCAAAATTAAGAAAATATCTGTCTGCAGCAGAGACGTGATTGATATTCCATGCAGAATGCAAATGTTTTATGAAGAAAAATGGGTTCAATATGAGGTATATGTACCCATCCCATCAACTAATTCATTTCGAGTATACTCAATACGAGGCTTTAAAAACTGTCAATTTGAAGAAGGGTAACTGGCATTTCATGCAAAACGAGAGCGGTTTATAAATAAAAGCGTTTTCAGAACAAAATCGCAGCGGCGCTATACCAGTGTAATTTTTGGGTTCATCCAACACAAGGTGAGCAAACTATTTTTGAGGTACGCAGTTCTATTTTGTATCAGTTCTGCTTAAAGGGTTAGAAAATTTCTAAGAGATGACGTTTTGCAAGATATCTCACAATGTGTTCCTCACACATTTCAAGCAGTTTAAAAGTTTTCATTGCAGGCGAGGAATATCAACATTCTTAGATTAAAATGATTCTGTGAGGATGTTTTCTATTAAAAACGAGCAAGAATTTGGATACCATAGCATTACCTAAATTACTGACCACTTTTTTTTTGCAAATTCAGTTTACGCAATCCCATAAATATTATTACAGTCAAAAGGTGTTGTTTAGCATTATAATGAGTCCCCCATCCCCAGCCCAAGCAAAATAACGGTACGTGTAACAAGGTTGCATAGGTTATTTGATGAACACTGCATAGGCTGTTTGATGATATATACACGTCTGCTGCTCTGAGAGCATACATCCTGATTTTCTAAATCATCTATATGCAACATGTCTGAAATCATCGTTCTGTTGAGAAACGAGAGGCCTTTGGCAACATCCCATGCTGTAATCTGTCTACATCCTCTGGCAGTTAGTGACATTCAAAGAGTCTTGCTGTTGCATTGCAGTCAATGGATGAAACGTTGAGATGCATTTCTAACACGCTGGAACAACTGCCAGACTCTAGAATGACACTTAGTGAGACATACAACTCCTGGGGCATTGCCATTTGAGTTTGGCCAGTCTCCAGTCGACCGATGTCTACGTTCTGCATAATGTCCTCCATATGGGTTCATTGAGCCACATTTAGCTGCTACACTGCATTGTCGTATTACCGAATGGCACAGAATTTACCCTGCTTTGTAGTTCAACCCTTCCTTTTAAAATTCCTTCGCGTTCTGCTCGATTAAGGTTGTGTTCTTAGCACCGCAGCACACTACTAGTTGCTGGTTCAACTGATAGCTGTTGCTCCAGGCAAGAAATAGCTATTGCATATTTTAGTTATAGAAGAGGTTCGGTGTACATTTCATGAAAATTCGCCTTACACAACTGCAAAAGTTTCTTACGATACACAAGTGTCCTTAGCTTCGAGCATAAGCATAGATATAAAGGATAACTTACATTTATATAATGAGTTCTTTGTTTCTCGTATTCTTATTTTAACCTCAATTTTGATATATCAAGTAGTTTTCCTCTTTTTTGAAGTTATTATAGCAATATTTTACAAGAATATTTGATTTAACTTGAACTTCTGTCTATGGAGACATTGCATAATATGCTTTGTGTTTCAGTTGATAGAAAAATTTCAGGTTCAGTAGGCAGAACGTTTTTCTCTTATATTTTTGGGACAGATTGTTTCTTTTCTCATCTCTTTCTTTCTGTTAAATAACATTATGTGTCTCCTTCTGTTGTTCCTTATAATGAACAGTGATTCATATCAAGGTCGTCTCTAGTATTTTATAAAGCACTGATGGTTTTTTTTTTTTTTTTTTTTAAAAAA
>KK116467.1:133873-205326 GCA_000611955.2 Stegodyphus mimosarum
TTTTTTTTTTTTTTTTTTAAGAAACTGAATTTTTTCTGATTTTAAAACTGACATTGATAGATCCAAAATTCCAAAATGGAATGATCAATCGATAAGTACAGGAGGAAAAAATGAAAAGTTTACGCGCATGCAGTTATTCTCCTGTTTAGAAATTTCGCTCACTTCACTTGGTTTGTGCGCGTGTTCTGCATTAGTATTGTAGAGTCATTAGGTTGTTTTGAAGCAGAAGTACATGAAAAATGAGCAATGCGCTCGCCGGGACTTGAACCTGGACCTCTCAAATATGCCCCGAATTTGCTACCTTCACACCACGAAGGCATGCAGAAAGGAGGGAGAAAATATCTTATACACTAAGCCCTTTTAAAGGGCGTCTGGGGATTAGGGGAATCAGTCGCCAAACCGTGGTGATGAAGATCGCCGGTACTTGAATCTGGACCTCTCAAATACGTGCCGAATGTGTTACCATTACACCACGTAGGCATGCAGAAAGGAGGAAGAAAATACCTTATAGTATTACTTTGGGTTTACGAGCAGAGCATGATTATCAGATAATCCCACAAATATCCGTGGTTACGGGCCCCAAATCATGCTATAAATCCATATTTTCCCTAACACTTCATTTTCTCATATGAAAACAAGGAAAGTGAATAAGTGTGGGGGAACCCGGAAGACTTTTGTGCTTAGAGGCTCAGATTTTTTAAATCTTATCCCATTTGCAAAAGGGATCTGAAAGGAAAAATAAAAACTGTGGCATCTGAAAGCATTTTGTGCCTATGGGCCCCAGATTGCCTGAATCGGGTCTTATCTATGAAAAGGGATCTGAAGATGGAATCCTTCGTTTTGATCAAAAAGGCGCAAATTAAAGATATCTTTCAGCGGTTGTTATTATGCAGCTATTAAAAATAAGTATGAAGCTATCTGTGGAAAATAAGGTAAGCAGAATAACAGGATATTTTTTCTTTCTAAGAAAAACTTATGATAGAAAAAAATGTACAGGCTGAAAAGCAGTTAAGCATATTATTTCATTTTAAGCTTTTCACAGCATCCAAAGCCAATGACAAATCCCTGTTTTCTACATGAAGGCAGGTAGACGTGGGCGGGTGGTCGTACGGGTATAGCTCTGCCGGACTAACTGCAGTTCTGCCTGTCGTACGTGGCCGGAGGCCACGAGGAACGGTTTCTGGGTAGAAATGGGCAAAATCGCTCCTTTAAGGAATCAGACCGTAACCGTTCGGTCATTGAAGTGAATCAGATCTTTTGAACGATTCACTGCTCATTAACAATGACCTTGATGAACGCATTCCGAACAGTCATGGATCAAGAGCGGTGTGCAAAGATGGGGGAAAAGCAGAAAGAATTGAACAAGGAGTGGCATCGCTGGGATCAACTCAACCAAATCGCTCACTTACTGAACTGATTTCTTTCAATTGAACTTTTGAGATTCCCGAAAAAAAACTTTATACATAGAACAACAATAAAATTATGGAATAAAAAATGTTGAAAGTTTAAAAATAAGGAAAATTATACTCACTTTTGCTAAAGATTACATTATTTTATTACTATAATTGATATTTTGTTGCTATTACAAATCCCAGCGAAAAAATAAATGTTTAGATTGGAGGCAGATCCCGAAGAACTGGATACTGTCTGCTGACAATACCGGCATTTTCCTTTCTTTTACCTAATTTAACAAAATGATACCAAATATAGCTCGAGGTTCTTCTATTCGGTACGCCACATTTTGACATTGCAACCTTGAAAAAATACATTAGATGGAAAAATTTATATTTATTAATATATACTAATCCTAAAGATGATTAAAGAAAAATTCACAGCTTTCGATTACAAGACATTAGCAAAATAAGTAAATATATAAAATTTATTATTTTACATAAATATTACAGTAATATTGTATAAAAGAGAAATATCTAATATACACAGCTATACTATGACACAGCATTCAAAGAATCGAAAGGAAACTCAAAGGAACAGCTCCACGGAAGTGAAAAGAGCAAATAATCAAGACTCCGGAGGAGTCAGATTTGAAAGAGCGACTAATGAAGACTCCGTCGGAATCAGGTCCAGTCATGACTCCGAATAGTGTCGAAGCGCTGAAACCTTTGAATCCGAGAAACTAGCTCCTATAAACTGATCCTCGCACTGCCAGATGGGGGGGGGGAACTCTATCCATTTGCAAATAGGGGTGATCAGTTTCGCTGAGATGTGTCGGTTTATTTAATGTTTTGCTTTTTAAATATTAGATGGAACACAAGGAAGCCAAAAGCACACATATTATACATACATAACACATACGTACACAAAAAATAGGTCAGAGTCGTTTCCGGTAAATAATAAAGGAAAGACTGTTAGTGTTTACATTAAGAGGAATCCAATTTTGGCATGTTTCTCAACAGCTCTAGGCAACTGTTAAAGAACTGCAGTTCCGTTTTCGTCGGAGCCTGATCATTCGTACAATTAAGTGAATCGATTCTTTGAGTCGGTTCTGGAGCGGATCGTCCATCTCTATTTCTGGATCGAAGCCCTATTTCAGACTACGAAAAATAATAAGTGTCTTATAACTATAAAAATATAGTTTCAGTAAATCCATAATGAAAAGCAATTTAGAGATGACTAATTTTGAAGACAGCCTTGAAGTCCAAAAAAGGATATAAGTCGCGACAGGAATATTGATGAACAGGCTGGCGTATCTGAAATGCCCAACATGGACGTCAAGGCTCAAGTGAGTAAGGGCAAGGTAGTTGTGGTAGAGAAGCTGTATTGATGGGGTTGCATGGTGTTCAGGAATAATGAGAGCTTAGCTTGCGATTGGGTAGAAGAAAGATTAGCACCAGAGCAAAGAAATGACAGGCTTATAGAATCATTACGTTATTTGGAAGTAAAAGATGTCAAAAATGAACAATGCCCTCGCCTCGACTCGAACCACGTACCTCTTGAATACACGTCGATCGTGCTGACCACTACACCACGAAGACCTGCGAAGAAGGCGGGAGAAATACCTTACATAATCTCCCTTTTAAAGGACGACTGCGGATTAGGGGACCCAGTCACCAAATCCCAGTGGTGGAGAATGATCATCCACCACCTTTTTTTTGTTCGGGCGCCACTTGTAGGGTCATTAGGTTATTTGGAAGCAGGATATGTGAAAAATGAGCAATGCCCTCGCCGGGACTCGAACCACTCGAATACGCGTCGAGCGTGCTGACTTCTTCCAAGTAACTTCGAGCGTGCTGATCACTACACCACGAAGCCATGTAAAGAAGCGGGAGAAATACCTTATAGACTTTTTTTCTAATAATACAAAAATAATAAATCTATCAAAATTGTCAGTACATGACAGCACTTATGCGAACAATGTACAAGTAGCAGGATAAAATAATACAATCAAATTACAAGCAGATTATGAAAATAAAATATATAATAAGAGTGTTAAGTCAAGTAATATGAATGGGAAGACAAAAAGCAAAAGGATACGGAGGATGAAGGTGATTCAATTCAGGGGGCTATATTTTTAGAAGGAATAGCCGAAAATGTGGGGAAAGGGGGGAAGGGTGTTCAGTGTAATAATATACAATCATCAGGCAATTCAAATTTCTAGGTACAGCTCCTAGCCGTCGTCTATTGTCTACGTGATGTGGATAATTTAAAACAGGTGTTGAAATATTTCTTACTAATACAAATTTTTTGAAAAACTTTTGGCATTTTTTGCCATGAATGCAACGATAGGTTTCAGAGCAAGTAAGTTCCCCGTGGATTTTTACATTTTTATAAACCCATCATGCTCGAGAAATCTGTCTCAAAGTCGCATTCTGACTGATTTGTGGTTTATTTAACTTTTATTTTTTTTCAAATAAATCCCCGGACGGGATTGGCCGTAAGTGACAAAGGGATGTATCATGGTTTTATAGATGAATAACTTGTTATCTAATGATAGAACAGAGTGTGCGGTTCCGCCCCAGTTTTTAAGTAAAGCAGCTCGGGGGCCTGCCCAAGAGCTTCCCAAATGTCTTCGCCTATCATCAACCTCGAGAGAGGACTTTCCACTTGTCGTACATTTTGAGTGCCACGCTGCACAGGCACTATATGCTTACAAACATCCATGTCTGCTATGGGATTCGAACTCGGGCCGATCGGGAAGGCAGTCAGCGTCACTAACCACTATACCGGCTGGGCGGCCCCACATGAAGACGTGGAGACATAGTGATGTACCGGATTAGAAACGACTGCAAGATAACCATTATAAATACAGTGAAACCTTTCCTGGCGACTACCTTCCAAATAGTCACTATTCCTGGCAAAATAATTAAATAAAGATACTAAGCATCACAAATTGTCATGTTTTTTAATACGACAATTTCAGCAGATGGTCATCTTACGGAGCCTTCTCTGCATATAACTTTTGTGGACATTCTAATTGGACTTTTCGTCGCATATGCCTTTTCAAAAAGACATTCGTTGAGCATGTCTTTTGCGGACACTCTAGACGTATAACTGGTGCGGACACTCTAGTCGTTTGTATTCCTAACTGCTGAATCTCAGTTCGCCATCTTCCTTGCCATCACTTCTAAGCCATCCCGATGGGCTCTTTAAGTTTCTCAATGCGAAATTATACGTCCTATATTATAAGGTATTTCTCCTGCCTTCTTAGCATGCCCTCGTGGTGTAATGGTTAGCACACTCGGCGCCTATTCGGGAGGTCCCAGGTTCGAGTCCCGGCGAGGGCATTGCTCATTTTTCATGTCTCTTGCTTCGAAATAACCTAATGTCTCTACAGTGGTGCCCGAACTAAAACAAGTGGTGGATGATGATTCTCCACCACCAGGATTTGGAGATTGGGTCCCTTAATCCCCAGTCTCCCTTTAAAAGAGGGGTATATAAGGTGTTTCTCCCACCTTCTTAGCACGCCTTTGTGGTGTAATGGTCAGCACACTCGGCGCGTATTCGAAAGGTCCAAGGTTCGAGTCCCGGCGAGGGTATTGCTCATTTCTCATGTCTTCTGTTCCAAAATAAACTAATGACTCTACAATATGAGCTATATATTCATTATACGGCTCTTAATTATTTTAGAGTTAGCTTACATTTTACGTACTATATCGCTTGATTGAACAAATGACAAGTGACAGCAAGCCGGGAGGTTTGCATAGACTTATCTGGTATCGTCCGAATCCTGTAACTATCTAAAGCTACACTCCGAAATCAAGACATTACATGGCCATACGGATCAGATTAGTATCAAAGTATCAGATTATTCTGCATGCGAAATTAAACATTCTGCTGGTTACATCGAATGTTAATACACTGTACACATACTTATTACACTATGCATTTTATAATATGCATTGCATTGATCTTTGAGTTATATTTAACGCACATTTACAAAACTCATTGCTACACTTAATATACTATATATTCTATCCTACATATTATGCGGAACATTATTCTTGATAACTCAATATAGATTCTGAATAATGTACTTGATTACATAAGACATAATTTGATTATATAGTACATAACTTGGTTATATAAGGCAGAGTTTTTGACACAACAGGCTTAAATAAAGGTCAAAATTACACATTACAAACAAATTACACAATTACACACAGAAATACAAGTTGGTTACTTTATGCTGTACTTATAATTTACAAAATACAGATAACAGATTTGCGAACACAGTGTAGTCCATACCACTTTTGATTAAATAACATTATGTTAAAAGTTCACTGTTGCATAAATTTTACTGTACTCTGAAAACATACCAAAAAGAACTTTGTAATTAAATATTCTCCTTGTCACATTGCACGTTAACACACTGCTATATATAAAACACTCAATACACTATAATACATATTATATTGAACACTGCACTATACTTAAGACACCTTACAAAAGTTATTTCTACACTTAATACACTGTGAGTATCAGCTATATATTACATTGGACATTACTCTTGATTGTATAACAGAGGACATTTGTAGTAATTCTTGATTATATACAACATAATTCTTAATACAAAGAGCTTTAACAAACTGTTAAAAATACACATTGAAAAAAAAATACAGAATGAGAAAACATGCAGTCGTTACTTATTGCTCTGAATATAACATAAAAAAAGTACAGGTGTCTTGTTTGGGAACCCACAGCATTCTATACATGAAGCACAATGCATTCCACACAGAGCAATATTCATAATTGCTTTGCTCGATATCTTTCATCACGTTTCTCTGCATGCACTAGATATATTATATATTGTACTTGCCATACACACTACACTATTTATATTCTATGCTCATGAATACATTAAGTTGTAGTTATTGCAGTTATAGCTACTATGCTTCCTGCGGCTCAAAGCATAGCTCTACATGCTACGGGCAATAAATGTGTCCAGGAACAAATTAAGCTATTTTAGGACCCTAGACTTTTTTTCCTACCGGGGCCCTACACCCAGGGTGTTATGAAATTTTTACGAGAACTTTCTAACAAAATAATAAATGATAGGTACATAATAATAATTAACAAAAACATTCAGTTCTTCCAAGATCTTTAATACAGTTTCCATTGTTAGTATAATTATAAACATGCGTTTAATTATATATCAGTGCAATCAATGGAATTGGAACTTTTTGTTTGTATGTCATAAATTACGAAAACGAAATTTATTCTGTTAAATGTCAATGTTTTGAAAAAATGATTATGAAATTAATTCAAAAATTCTCTTTTCTGGCTTTCATTTTTAAAAAATTATCAATTATTTCTTCGTAATTAATACTGTCCTACGAATTTTATTCTACGTATAGCACAGCTAAAGAAGTTAATTTTCCTTGACTTAATGAGTTTCGTAAATAGCTTTTTACGCGTTTTAACACCGTAAACTATCTTTCATCAGATGCATTTGTTACAAGCAAAGTTAAAAAGATACGTAATAAGATTTCCATATTTGGAAATGTCGATACAATTTTTGTAGTCTTTGTAAATCGTAGCATGTCAGATGGCAACGTTAAATTTCGGCTTTTACGAAGTAATACAAATTGTAATAGTTCATCATCAAATTCTTTTGTATCAATGTCTTCTTCACTGTACTATTTTTTAGTAATTGAGAGAGAGAACGCTTTTACTCTGACGGGTGTTCTAATAATTTTTCCACCGTTCTGGAATAAAGGGACTTCGTTTTTTTTATTTTAGGCAAGGCCTGGTTAATTTAGTGAATAGGAGGTTGACTACACAAATAGAAATATAAAATTTAAATCTAAAATTATACTTTTTTTTATAAAACGTTTCTCCATGGTAATTAATGCAAAAGATTCTTAAAACCAGATCGTTTAAATGCAGTGTTTAAATCCCATCACAAAATGAATCTAATTTATTTTTTATTTACTCAAACCCAAACGGAACTCAGGCTTCCGGTCGTGTTTCGTAGATCTAAAAATAGGAGAAAATAAAAAAAGATTGCTTATCACTCGGTCCCAGAATTAGAAGTGTGATTACATGCACTCAATGGCACGCACCGACAAATAAATGCACTTCCCAACAACCATAACCCTGTGCAAAAGTTCGTAAAATCGCATCAGGTGGGAAAAATAGAACTCATTTTGCAGGTTATCTCCGTTCTTGCCACTTTGCATACAAACAAGAATTGTTTATTAAGTTCCTCTGCTAAGATTCTTTCAGTTTTATTTGATTCATGAGGCACTGCCATCGCTCGTTCAACATTTTGTAATGGCAATTTCGTTTTCCCTCTCTGCTATTTTTACTCCGTGGCAAGAGGAACTGCCTCACAGGCATGACGGATGACATTTTTCTCTGAGGAGCTGCAAACGATTGTCGGTCTACTTTTGTCTGGCCGATGTTGTTTGCAGTACCCCTCTATTCTTTCGCCTCCATCTGTCTTCCGAATATTTTGACTACGAAATTTATTGTTTCGACTGCGCATCAACTCAAGGCCGTTCACGTTCATTTTCTCGTATATCTTCCTTAAGGATTCAAACATCAGGTTTGAATTGCTTCGTTCGTAACACTTTGTGTATCGTCTGGAACCTCATTTGACACTTCCTATTCGAACATCAACAATCAATACTTCCCTTTCATTATTATATTCTGAACCGAATCTGTTTAGCCCATGGTATTGTCGTTAAGGTCAAACGTTTGTCATCTACTTTTTAAACCTACTTCTTGATAAGCGATCAAGCTCACACCCTTTGCAGACGACAAAACTGTTATGCAGTGAAATGGTTCTTTTTCAAAATTCGATTTAGATATTCTAAAATTTAATGTTGAAAATATTTTTTCCATATATCTTCGTTTGATGAATAAACTAAAAATCTCAGTATTTTATTGTTTTCATCATCAGATAGAGAGTAAAAAATGCTTTAAACAAAGTCTGTATGAAATTTTTAACCTACTTTCTGATTTTTTTGGCAAATTTTCCAAAAATATTTGATTTTTTTCGATTATTTGACACAACCGATTTGTCAAATGTCGTCGCCAATAGCGAATTTTCTGATGAAATTTTAAAATTTTGTGAAATCTTCAAAATAACGTTGAACCATCAAATGTAATTAGACCTATTCGCAGTATAATCTCTCTTAACTCGCCAATTCCGAATAAGAAATTTTGCCAGATAAATGAGTATGTATTTCTATAACTTACCTATTGCGATACCATCTGTAGAAACTGCAGCAGCCGAAGTGCATTTTTCTCGTTTTTTGAGCTTCGGCCACAATAAAATAAGTATCGAAAATCGTGCAGTTCATTTACAGTTAAAAACAAAAACACATATTTTACATTTAAAACATTAAAATTAAACAACAGTTTAAAATTAGCGTACCTATTATCACGTAAAAGTTACGAATTTATCACTGTGATGACATACAACTTCAGATGTCTGCTTATTTATGAGTTTGCCGCCGGAGTTTTAAGAATTCAGTTTGTATGCAAAGTTTTATAACATCATGTGTTAACATAAATGAACATCACTTGGCAACTCTTACGGAAGTCTGCATTTCTTTGCCAACTTTCTTTAAACATAACTTTCTTGATCTGCGTATCGTCTTCATCTTCCTTCTCCCCCTCGTCCTTCTCGTATTTCTTCTCTCTCCAGCACATATTCGATTACTTCGTGGTCATCTTGAAGAAGTAACTAATTCCAAGATGTCAGGCATGGGCGCTGGACGTGTTTCAAAACAAAGAAAATCGTTACTCGACTCGTCATCTAAGAACATGAACACAATTATGATGTACGCCAACCGCGACATAAACTAATGTTTTTGATATTTCTCCAGGCAAGAGATTAAGTAAATATCAATAATAATCGTCTTTTGACGTGAATTGTTTCTGAAAATCGTGGGCACCAACTTCAAAGTTTCACACATTGCGAGAATGGTAGAGGAAATCATATTTTGGGTTCGCGTGGACATGTGACAAGCTTTACTTATGAGAGTGCTGCCAGATTGTTAGTATATCATATGTATTTTTATCTCAGAGGGATAAATTTCAAATTCAAATTTATAACTTAAAAAGTGCAGTTATTTTGATATTACCGGTTAATGGAATGCCGGTTAGTGGTATTACCGGTTAATGGATAATGACAGATTTTCATGTATTTTCATGCTCTTATTCACATTAATTTAGCAATTAGCAGTTAACACTGGCTGGGGCACCCGGCTTCGCTCAGAGAGTTGATATGAGATAATGTGGTAGTTAGAATAAAAGGATAAACTTTAAAATATGAGAAGTAACATTTTTTATTGAAATCACAGTCTAACTATTTACAATACTTGCTCATAAACAACATTTTTCATTTTGATATCCAAGGTATATATGTACAAATTTTTCGAATTTCCTACTCGAGAGCAAGCTACTTACAGCTGACCGTGAGAAACGTAGGAGTCTTTCAGATTGATGCCGCAATGTTTGTCCTTGCGTTCTGTTAATTGTAAAACTATAGGCTAATTTGATTGGAAATTGCAGTCTTTTAAATTAGAATGGCAGTTCAGTAGATATCAGTGGTATTCTGGGAATAAATACTGTGCGTCCTTTGTCCTTTCCAGTCATAAGTTCGGCTTCAATAAATGATGTTATTCGATAGCTGTTTGACGACCAACCTTGTTCCATTACATAGTTTGGGTGAGTTGAGATTTCTGAGTAGTATCATCGGAGATGCAATTTTCAGTCGAAGGCAGTGTAATGGCATTCCTGATTGCAAAGAGTTTAAAAATTCTCTAGAGAAGTTAACACTTTCTCCAACGTTTACCATCGTGTCAATCGATTTGTATATTCTCTCTTCACTAGGAATTTTCTTTTGAATATTAAAGTTGATATCGTCGAGAATATTACTTTTAGTCGCCAAAATTGTCCTTTGATATAGCCACTCCGGATTGGTATATAGTTGTGAACAATATTTGGATAAATTTGGTCGATGAGTTCGTTTTCAGTAGTGGCTATGCAGAAATCACTGTTGAGTTCAATGAAGCAGGCCGTCTGCACCTCACAGATAAGAAACTCACTGCTGCTCACACTATTCACTCACTGCACTTCATTGATAAGAAACTGACGTTCGAACCCACGACGGATCTTGCTTTATGTACCCCTACCAATTGATAGCCCCACCCATACAAAAACGTCCACAATGTTCCAGAATATTCCACAACATTCGAACATTCGAGAGTGTTCTGGAATGTTCCATGACAATCTGGCCGAACGTTTCAGGCTATTCCCGAACATTCCAGAATGTTCCGGGATATTTTGGAATGCTGTGGAATGCTCTCAAATGTTCTGGACTGTTCTAGAAATTTCTAGAGGGCGAAACGTCCAGCCTTTATATCTTCAAAAGCACTCCCTTCAGGTAAAAAGGGGAACCATCTTCATGGATGGGGCATACAGGGTTACCACACTATATAACTCCCTTGATCGTACCGCGACTCGTTTCGGAGTTTTAGCGGCACACACAGTGTACACTTAGTTTTATAATATATATTGATTATGTACTTTTACTTTTAAATCAGCAGTTTTTTGTGTATGGCTTTATTTCCAACAACTGATATTGTTACATACGGGCGGGATCCTAACTGATTGAAAGCACATAGAATCGATGATACTTTAATAAAATTTATTTTTCCAAGAGAACACTTTACAGTTCTGAAGCTTTGGACAAAAGTACTCGTTCTCAGTGTGACAGAGCGCAAACAGTTACTACTTTAGACCGATAAAAACGTTAAACACAACTCAATGCAAAGCGCATATAAAAGGTGAAGCTCGCACGGAGATCTCTCAATACTCCGAAGTGAGCTCTGAACTAAAAAATAATCTCTGGCTGGGGGAAAATCTTATATAGTTTTCTCCCAGCCGCCGAGAAATTTCCAGTACCTTCCATTTCTCAAAATAACTGAAAGGCATATATGGTTATAGTTACATATAGAGCCGGATACAGTTAGAGTTAAATATAGGAATTTAGTCCAATTACGGTTAGACAGGGACCCGGCCGAAATACCGCCAAATGGTCACAAAGTTTGGTAGCTTTTGGCGATAAAAATTAATCGATTAAATTAAAACCATCGCCAGCTTGGCGGTATCTCGCCAACTTAGAGAGACAGCCATTTACCTTAGTGTTAAATAGACTTGCCCCTGTAATCTTATTTTTCCGACAAAGCTTCACATTTCTTGAGGCCGTTCTTGTTACATTATTCAAAATTCGTGATATTATGTTTTACTGCAAATGCTACTCAGTTTTTTAAAAACTTGAGATCTGTACTTAACTTGAACTTAATATGTGTGTGCAGAGGACATACGATACATTTAATTTTTCACTCTCAGAAAGAAAACTGTTAAGATAAAAATAATTGCTAAATTCCTGTTGATGAAATAAAAGCAAATTAAAAAGAAAAATTTTAGTTCTCAAAGCCATACTTTCTCTTAAGACTTCCAACGTTTCAATAACTACTTTCTTTCGATAGCCTTAGGAAGCCCTTAGCAGCGTCTGAATGGTTAAGACCGCTGATTGCTAGTAGTTCGATGTGATTTCGAATCTAAGCGAACAGACTGGCTACATGGGTGCTTTTGTGATTTCGTCATGTGTAACGTGAATACAAGCAAGTCTCCTTTATAAAGTCTTTCACAAACGCATTCTTTTCTTAGGGAGATAGCCATAATGTGCTTTGCCATATTCAGGTAACATAACCGATAGCCTCAGATCAAGAAACCTTTGCAGTTAACCGAATTCTCTATGCTTTTTTAAATGAAGTTATGCATATTTGTAATGCAAAATGCCGTCACTACTTTCTGAAAGTTTCTTTTTTCTTTTTTTTTGCGAATTGCAAATAACTTTGTTTTAACTTACAATTAAACTGACTGGCAAAGTCTAAAAATTGAGGAGATACTAGACTAGACTTTTATTTCAAAACTATTTCTCTACTTTGGATGTATGTGATATTGAAGTCATGTGATGTGATATCGATGTCATTTCAAAATTTCAAGTCATACATTTGAAATTACGCAAGAGCATATTAAACTAAAATCCTGGTTTCTGTGATTTTAGAAGAACCTGAAAGTCCAGGAAAAATTACTGTTAAATTAAATGAATAGAAGAAATCATCGCCTCATCAGCCAAGAAGACTGGCTCTAAAAATGAATCAGGTAAAATGTCTGAAAAGGAATTCACGCGTATTTTATGAAATAATGAATCTGTAAGAAACCAAAGTCTCCATCTATCATAAGATTGAAGGCAAAAGCTGCGAAATTAAGGCTTAAACGGGGGGGGGGATGTACTTTTCAGCATTTCTAAAATAAATTTAGGCAGGCGAGAAATTTGCAGCATTTTTCTTAGTGGAAGAAAGATCTCCAAAAGTCTGCTGATGGGAGAAAAAATTTTTAAAGAAAGAAGCATTGTTTAAAGGAAACTAACTTCTGATTTCGTTAACCATTGGAAAATACCAAGAAAATTCCCACACGGCGCGACCATTCACTGCGATTGGAACCCACGTCGAATTACCTGTGCTCAGCGAGTTTACTGTTCGACCACAGGTGGCCATGACTTTCGGAACCTTGTTAATTCGATTCAATTCGCTACTTGCAAACGATGTTACCGCGTCATCAGCGGCCGAGAAGTTAAAAGTCGTGAATACTTGTAGGTCTCTGAGCCAAATCGTACTGTCATCTGTTAGGTGTTCCAACGACAGGCGTAATCTAGCGCTCCTTGCCATGAGGAATTTCGTGGGCTTGGGCTGACTACATCAGACAAGTGAGCATAAGCAACAACAACTTGTAGGTCTAGTTAGGTTAGAGGCCTGGCAAAAAGGGTTGACTGAATGGCTGCTTTTTTGTTGTTTTCCCCGTTCCTCCCCGGGGCCTGAGTCAATCCCCGGGGAAGTACTGGCTAGGATCTGTATTTAGGGACTTATGCAACCACGGGGCTATATAATCAGTCTTTACAGAACTACAATTCCCGTTCATTCGGAGGTTGGTTCAGGCTTCGCAGGGACCGTAATGGTACTGTCGTGTCCGTTCTTTTGGCTGTTATGGAGCTAGATTGGAGATCACTGACCAAGTCCTCAGGGGTTTGACTCCATTCAGTTCTCGTGATGAGGATTGACAGAGTGGAAAGAGCACCTAATTCACAACATTGACGCCGATGTAGTGATGCCCGAAGGCAAAAGTGACTAGCGTATTCAAATTTGCATCGTATTTTTATAGTTTTGCCTAATGCTTTGTATAAAGCCGGGCGAGGACTGCGAGGGTTGCTCCCGCTTGGTTGAGGGTCACAGGACCATAGATATCTCAACCCCGAAAGGCAACTATTTTCAGATCCAGGATGGGGATCTATGTCTAGCGTTCTGTAGTTTCTCCGTGTTTCGTAATGTAGAACCAGGTTTCCTTAGAAAAATCTTCCCGTTAGGCAGAGAGCCCTCTTGTGCTTTGTCATATTCAAATAATTTACATTGATCAGATTACTGCTTTGATTATTATTTTACTGCGCCTTATCTGTGCTTTACATTTAATCCGTAGAAACAACAGTCTCGCTGCCTGAGTAGCATGCTTTCTATGTCGCTCCGTCTTTAGTTTCATAACTGCGGAAGTTTTGCAAATTTCGCTATAAAAGTGGTTTCTCCGGATTGCTTATATCCCAAGGATTGCGGGGATACCTAATTTTAAGCGCTAAGTGTCTTAGTTTATTAACTACGATTTTATTACTAATTATTTCTGGTTGCTCACCACGCGCTATTGTCTGACCATCTTTCGACCCTACTGGAACAGCCGTCGAACGTCGCAGCGAGAAAAGGATTACATCAAGGGAATCACAAACAGCTAAGGATTAAAACAAGACCAACTTCGTTATTTGGTGATAATCAGTTCGCTCATTAGAGTCAATTAAGCGCAATTACCACGAGGTGTTAGCCGTTGGATGACCTCTGATCTCTTCGCTCTTTCAATTTCGCTCCCCGATGCACAACAATAGCAAGGGCGCCCAGTTTATCTACAAAGAGCGAACAATAGCAAGTGGAGTTTTGTTTCTCCTGTGATTACGCCCGAAATATTCACCTGAAGATTACAGTTCCAGCGCCATTGTTCTTAACAACTAGAGACCGGTATAAGTTTCCAAATTCGGAGAAATTTGGTTAATTAGAACAAAAGTTGTTATTTTCATCTCTAATTTATTGAACTCAGGATATTTCGCGATAAGTGTTTGCTATGAACGTAGTACATCACAAGTGAATTTCATTATTTGCTAACATCTGTTTACGAACTCTGACTACGCGATCAGTATCTGTGCTACCAATTAAAGTGCCGTGGTGATAAGTGATTCAATAATTAGTGTTCAAAATTGCTAGCACATCTCAGTGATATATACGGCTTGTGAAAATAGTGTATTTCTGTGCATAGTGTGTTATGCTTCAATGATAGTGCCATACGTATTGGATTACCATGACGACCGGAACAGATGAAAATCTAGCGTAATTATTGCATAACTGGTAAAAATGTCTCCTTTTTATAGTTATTGTTATTATTACTGTGGCTGTAGTTGTTAGTAATTATAGATAATTAGGCGTTAAGATTTATATGTAATATTTAACCATCGTACTAATTGACTAATTAGGCTAGGATTTACTGATCCCACTAGCATCAAATAGTAAACAATACATCCTAATTGACTCTGATTTGATAAATATTACCATATTTGATTCTTATATATGAATTAATCCATTTTCTGTTCATACTTTCTTCATACTTGATTTAAACATTATCCGATTTATTATTGATTGTTCTTACCGTTACATGATTGATTTAATATGTACACCCGTATTTAACTGATTACCTGCATTTAATTGATTACCTCCAATTCATTGATCTTAATTGTATTGCTGTACCACATCATTCAAACACCCACAATCTATGAGCACACAACTTACCACACGCATCAACCTACTGTAACTCTTTAGTGACTGTCAACTAGTACTCCGTGACCTAATGACTTTCAACTATATAGTAACTCTTCAGAGACTGTCAATCAGTGATTCAGCGTCTCTGCGACTTAGTGACTACCTATATTAGTGACAATATAGCACATTAACTGTGACTCCTCAGCAACAGCGCGTGCAATAGTATGTGTACAACTCTAGTGGCTCGACCTCTCAAGCGGAGTGCCTCGAAATCGGAACATCTACACGAAGCCGCAGGAACCTACTGCCAACCAGCTTAAGAGAAACTTCAGTGCAGTTCCTGCAAGCGCTCAAGACCTTAGCTCTAAGCGGCCCAAATCTAAAGACAACAAAATACTGCGTGACCAACACGGAGCACGTCCAATCCCCTCCTCCACCAAGGAATTCTAAGGACTTCGAATCGGCCACCACCAATCAAAACGGCAGGCACCAACCGGCCTGTCACCTAACCTACGCACAGGCTCTGACTCACTTCAACCCCTTCCTACTCTGTTCATACACCTACAAGAACAAATCACGAGCAATACACTACGACAGAAACTCCCGGAAGAATTTCCCCTTCCGCAGATTGGCATCAAGGTGCACAAGATCCGGCACATACAGAACGGAGACATCGCTGTCGAGTGTGCCAAGCAAGCAAACCTCTCCAAACTCTCCACCACGCTTCAAAGCGACAAAGACAAACAGCTCGTCTCAACAAAGTTTCCTGTTACAAGATCCCCATGCATAGCCATACGCTATATCCCGCCCCCTGCAGAAGGAAAAACCCGCCAACATCATCGAATCAGAATTCAGCCTCAAAACATCAGCGATCAAACTATTACATCGACTTAAAGACAAGAATAATAATGCCAAGTGGATCGCCGAATGCCAACCATCTGCCTTCAGACAAATTATACAAACTGGCCGCATCTACATCGGATGGCATGCACACAAGATCACAGAACACTTCAGTGCCAAACGTTGTTACAGATGCCAAGAGTTCGGCCACCTACAACAAGACTGCCACAATAAGGAATACTGCGCCTTCTGCTCCGGTGTACATAACGTCAAAGACTGTACCACGATCCATCGAATATGTATTAACTGCGTAGATTTCAATCATAAGACCAGAGGCATAATTCCTTGCGGACACCCAGCGTACCATTCCATCTGTCCCACCTACCAGAAGTACATCGAGCGGATTCGACGCAGCACCAACTACTAATCCTACCACTCCCCAACCAAGCAGCAGCCACACAAGCCACAGCGCATGCCATCCAAAACGATACTGACATTCTTCTCATTCAGGAGCCTTACTGCAAGAACGGCCAAGTAGCTTCTTCCCGCTTTCCTGGAAAACAATACAAGTGACCAGAAATGAAAACACCCAAGCCCCACGAGCAGCCATCATAATATGCAACCCGATTTGGACTCCCGTAATCGTAACAATGGAAAGAGACTGGGTCACAATCCTCTTCGAAACACCAGACATGACTCTCATCCTTAGCTCCATCTACTCCTCTCCCGCAGTCACCATCATGGAAGCAACGGCCGCAATGGACAAAATTCGTCTCAAATGCCCTTCCGCTCCCACCATCTTCAGTGGCGACTTTTATGCCCATCACACAGTCTGGGGTTTTGCCGACGTCAATAGGAAAGCTCAAGAATTAGAAGACTACATAGCCGTCAACAATCTCCACCTTCACAATTCCATAGATGCTCCCCTACTTTGACAACAAAGGATAGCGAGACCTGACCCTTACCAGCAACAACGCCAGCCACTTACTGCAAAACTGGGAGGTGTCAGACAATCCTAGCCTTTCGGATCATAAACACATACATTTCAGTATCAGTATCAGAACCACCATCCCAATATTTAAACGCTCCAGGCTACCGAAAGCAAAAATCAACCCACTGAAAAGGCAACTCCACGACTTGCTAACCAGAGAACTTCCTCATTGCAAAGCTGCCACAACGTCGCAACCAGTACACGAACCATCTAATGCAAGAGCTACAAAAATACTGTGACATTACGCTCCCCATCCGCACAGCCAAGAAACTCCAAGGCCTTTCATGGTGGTCGAAGGACCTTCGCCAGCAACGCCGAAAATGCCGCGCACTAAAACGCCGTCTCACCAAAGCAGACACTCCAGAGGAACGCGCCTACTTCCTAACACAGTTTAGAAAAGACAGAGCGACAACGAAGCATACAGACTGCCAAAACTACCACCTGAAAGAAATTCTGCAGCGAGAACTCTGATCCCTTTGGCATTCTCCGCAAAATCTCAATAAACAAAGTTTTTCGGCTTCACCAAATCTACTTGCAGGAACAAACAGCCAATTCGACACCAGTCTTACCTCAAATTGCTGCAATTATTTTGAGCACCATCTTTCCGTCAGACAACTCAGATGATGATTCACCAGAGCAAAGGCTTAGAAACAACCACGCAGCACCGATGACCCAAGATGACATTCTCTTCACCAGGCAAGAAATCGCACAAATCTATTGCACACTGCCCAAGAAGAGAGCACCAGGCCCTGACGGCCTGGATTATAACATTCTCAAGGTCACCTGCAAGTCACATCTCATCTTCTTTCTGTATTTTTTCTACACCCTCCTGAAATATGAGCTCTTCCCAAGCGCCTTTAAAACTGGTCATGTACTCTTCTTCACTAAAAAGAACAAAGATCCCAAAGTCCAAGCTCTCTCCGACCGATCTACCTGCTGCCGGCTCTAGGCAAAGTCTACGAAAAACTAATAGTACAAAGACTCTACTTTCATCTGCAAGACAACCGTATCCTAAGTAGCAGGCAGTTTGGCTTCCTCGCTGGCTTCTCCACACTGCATGCTCTTGAGGAAGTTCAACGGATAATCCACCACAACAAAGAAGAACAGCTTCACACGGCCTTTGTCTCAATTGATCTTCAATGCGCCTTTGACACTCTTTGGTGGCCGGCCATTAAACAAGCTCTCTGCTCATTTTGATGCCCCCGTAACATCTATGGTATATTTGACAGTTACCTCCAGGATCGTTTCCTCCTGGTCCCACACAACCACGGGACAACCATCAAACAGCAGAAGAGAGGATGTCCGCGAGGATCCTGTGGCGACCCAGTGCTCTGGAATCTAACTTTAACCAGCATTATCTCCACCAACTGGCCACAGCACACACAACTCGTTGCCTACGCGGACGACGTTGCCTTCCTAATCCAGGGTCGCACCAGAAATGAATTGCAGATCAGAGGCACTCAAATATTACAAAATTTCAGCTCTCTGTGCCAAGAGTTCAAATTAACCATCTCCGCTGGGAAATTAACCGCTCTAATCATTCTCAAGCCAGGAACCAACCCAAGCAGAAATCCATGTATCAAATTTCAAGAGAAAAATCTAAAAATCATCAAAGAGCTTAAGGTTTTAGGCTTAACTTGGGACAAAAGCCTAACATGTATCCCACATCTCCAACAAATCAAAACAAAGACACAAGCCATTGCACGCAAGCCCCTTTATTTTAAAGGATAAATTGGGGACAAAATCCACATATTAACAAGATTTTATGCCACAGTGATTGAACCCACAGCCCTCTACGTTGCCGCAATATGGGCGACACCGATGCAAAGCCGGAAACTTAAACTGCTACAGACCATTCAAAGACCTTTCGTACTAATGATGTGCAAAAGCTTTTCCACCACAGCCACATCTGCGGCCATCATCCTTGCAGGCATACCGCCACTATACCTTAGAGCCGAGCAAGAAGCTACAATAACCAGAGTTCTGCAACTACGCAAAGACGCCCCTTCCACGATACAACCCACAGTCCGACCTTATATGAAAATCCTCGCCCCACTCAAAGCCTAAACCCAAGCATTCAAGCTAGAAACTTCCGAATCGCCATAGACAACAATAGCACTCCTAATATTCCCAACGCTACACATGTCTACTACACCGATGGATCCAAGATTGAAGGCGGAATTGGAAGCGCCTACATTTGCTACCATCAAAATGAAGAACGTACCAGTTGGAAGGCAGCACTGCGGCACTGCAATAGCGTATTCCAGGCAGAAGCCACAAAGGACATACTAAATAACATCCTCAACGCCACAAAGGACATACTAAATAACAGCTACCACCAAGCATGCATCTGTACAGACAGCCAGTCTTTACTCCTGGTAATTCAAAACTTAAGCCATACCTCCCCGAAATCCAAAAGCTACTCTCTGTCAATCACCAGCAACGCATCGATCTCACCTGGGTCAAGGCACATGCTGGCCTCGATGGAAACGAGGCAGCAGACACCCTGGCCAAAGAAGCCACCACCAGTTCCGAAGTCCAGCAAATCCGTATCCATGCACCACCATCGCACTTAAAGAGGCTCCTCAAAGAAGACCTACTCAAAAATGGCAAGAGGAATGGACACCAGACAGAGGACCTTGAATTTCCTACCAAAAGTCTCTATCACGCCTCATAGCCATACCCCAACTCACCCGGTTTATAACGGGACATGGCCCCTATCCAGTCTATTATTATAGGCACAACATCTCCACTACAGATGCCTGCGTGTGCGTCCAGCCTGGATCACCAGAACACTATATCTAAACTTGCCCACTCACAGCAGTTAACCACATTAAGCATCCCACTCCTCCTACAGATGCGGTTCAACGGTTCATTATTAAAAACAAGTCTGCTATCAATAAAAGCTGCAAGATCATTGATCAGCTTGCAGCTATGGGTCAAGATATATGCGACACTGCGTAAATTCCGCAACGTTCGCCACTAACAGAAGTCAACACACAATGTGCTGTCAACATGCCACCGCGCTCACACACTCAGCAACCTATGCGCTCCACAAATACATATATATTCGCCACGATTCTCAGCGTTCCCCATAGCAATGCCTAACAATCACATGTTAATCCCACACCATGGCCCCTCGGCTGTACACACACCCCACAATGTACATAATATGTGGTCATTGCGGCTAATATGTACCTAACATGTGGTATATGTGTATTTATGTGTTTTTAAGTGTGTTTTACGTGTCTTAAGTTTTCAGTGTTAATTAAGTGCATCTTTGTATGTTTTATGTGTTTTTTTGTATATTTCTGTATTTTTGTGTGTTTTCAACATATTTTGTGCATAGCTCTGAGCCCCTCATCTGTAAATCCGTCTCACAAGTCCCACAACTATAATGTCAACCATGTCAATAAGTAGCCCCTGTTTGGACATGTAAACTTCTTTTGCGCTCTCACTAAACTCCCGGTGTGGCCTCTTGAGACCCAAGGGAGTTCTTGTCCCTAGATAGTGGAAGGCGAGGGACACGTGCCTGTTTATCTCTGGTAGCCACCAGGAGTCCCCGTATTTCGTCACCTACCTACCTACCTACATTTAATTTTTCGACGTAATTAATTAAGTAACATTTTTGGAAGTAATTAATTAAGTTTAAATTACCGTAATTTCTGTTAAACCTTTCATTTTAACTTACTGACAAGTAAATCTTTCGCTTCCTATCTCTTCCTTTGTTATTTTATATTTTCAATGCGTGAAACAATCAGCTTGGTGATTTCCACATTTTTCAAAACTGAATTTTGAAAATTTCAGAAATCATTAGAGCGCTGTATCTTAAAATATCATTATCTTTAAAAAATGCCTATCTGTAGAATATTATCAGCTTATTAACTTACTGTTATGCTTTTCTAGATGAGTAATTAACATTACATATGCTTTTAATAAAAATAGAAGTTCAAGGCTGTCTTTCTTTATCAGTTGCACTCTCGCATTTATGAGTAAAATATAATTTTGTATTTCTATTTTATAATGAAAGATGTTCGGCAAAAAGGGACTGGTTATTTTTCGTGTTCTAAACTAAAAGTTATCACTTTTACTGAGTAGTGTTATCGACGGAACACATGATAATATTATCTGAGAGGCGAATGAAAATGATATTTTCAGTGAAATGGAGAACGATGCCATTCATTTGGATCACCTCAAGCAATGTCTTCCAAGAACTGTTCGAAAATTCCAGGATACGTGTTATTGCAAATTTTGTATACATGTAAATAATGTTATATGCGAAATTGTAATGTTTTTTGTATATTGTCACATGAAAATCTAAAAATATGATGCTTTGCCGGCAAAGTCAGAATACAGGTAAGTCTATTTAACATTGAATAAATGGTTATCTCTTCAATTTGGCGAGATATCTCCAAGCTGGTGATGGTGATTAATTTTTGTCTCCAAATTTGGCGAGAAATCGCCAAAAGGTTCCAAATTCAGCGACAGTTTGGTCCAGTCTCTGTATAACTGTAATTAAATATATGTAATTGATCACTATATGCAAGTGTAACCCTATCCGGCCCTTTAGAGAAACGGAATTTACTAGAGAGGCCGAGTGAAAACTATATAAGACCGGAAAGAACATCTGCTCTCAGTGTTGGTTCAGAGCTGAATTCGGGGTATCGAGACATCCCTGAGAGCTTCGCCTTTTACGTGCACTTTGCATTGTGTTGTGTTAACGTTCTTAGTAGTCTGAAGTGTAACTGTTGATTGTACTCTGTGATACTGTGAAGAGCTGTGCGATTATTTTTGTGGAAAGTTCCAGAACTGTGAAGTGTTTCTTTTGGTAAAATATTATCAACCTATCATGGGGTTCTGTGAGTATTCAATCTATTACGAACCCGTGCGCAGGCAACTATATATTGTTGAGAGCTATGTGCTCGCTTATGTTATTTATCTTTAGATAAACAGGAAGAAACTGACAATTTATTATAAAAAATTCGTGACTTAAACAATTTATCCTTAGCACACGGGAAATATAATAATTTCCTAAAACCTCTCGCAGAATAAACTCTAAATGCCATTTCAGTTAACCGTTAAATCTCACAACTTCTTAAGAACTGATTCTGAAGCTCTTGGAGCCGTATTTAGACAATGTAGTAGAGGTTTTTAGAAGCTTCGGGAAGAATCAGTCTTAGGGCTTCGAAACTATGTTTTCCCGAATCTTCCAGAAATTAGCTAAATTGGTTAGAAATCGCAAAAGGCAGCCGTTTTGCGACACAAAATGTTGTCAAGATATGTTAGCAGCGTATCTGCCCATATTTCGTATACTGATTGCGATATTTACAGATATTTATTGTGCTATGAGTCATAAATTTTTATCATATATTGTCGATTTCTTCTTGTTTATCTAGAGCTATTATTTCAAAAAATATAAACGAACTCATAGCTTGAGACAATATTAGGGTTGTAGAGACATTAGGTATTTTTCTGATGCTGAGAGACGTGAAAAATGAGCAACGCCTTCGCCGGAACTTGAACTACGGACTTCTGGAATACGCGTCCAGCGTGCTGATCACTACCCCACGAAGGCATGCGAAGAAGGTCGGAGAAATACTTATATACTTCCCCCTTTAAAGGGCGACTGGGGTTTAGAAGACCCAATCGCCAAATACCGGTGTTGGAGAATCATCATCCACCACCTTTTTTAGTTCGGGCGCCGTTGTAGAGACATAGGTATTTTTGAAGTAGAAGTCATGAAAAATGAGCAGTTCCTTCGCAGAGACTCGAACCACGGACTTCTGGAATACGCACCCAGCGTGCTGACCACTACACCAAGCATGCCAAGAAGGTGGGAGAAATACCTTATATACGCTCCCTTTTAAAGGGCGACTGGAGTTTAGGGGACCCATTCGCCAAATCCTGGTGGCCACTTGTATAGACATTAGGTTATTTGGAACCACGAGAAGTGAAAAATGAGCAACGCCTTCGCCGGGATTTGAACACGGACCTCTGGAATACGCGCCCTGCATCTTGACCACTACACCACGAAGGTATGCGAAGAAGGTGGGATAAATACTTTATACGGTATTTGATTGATACACAGTAAGATTAAATAAAATAAAAGCAATACTTTTTCAAGTTATTAAACTGATACTAACGTATGATTTATGATCAAATTATTAGTCCAAAGGGGCAATTTGGCCAGAAGGAATTTCGTTTTGGCATTTTGCGTTGGTTGACGATAAATGTCGGTTCGCTTTTCAAATTGTTGCCACAAAATGTTAGAGCTCTGCATTATATTTAAAGAAATTAAATAATGAAGAATCTGCATAAATGTATATATGTTTCTAGCATTGTAATAAAACAACGGTACCTAGAGCCATCGAATTTTGAATAACGTACGTTTCCACACGAATATGGGCATCCGGAAGCCCGAATTTGGAATCTGGAATTTGTTTTGTTATCTATTTCATATTTCATAAGACTTTTGATGAACGAACTCAACGATTTCAAAGCGAGCAATGGGCAACATTGTACGAAAAAAAATTGTTATCTTTAGAGCGCGAGATTGTGTATCGGAAATTCTAAAGATATCCTCATTTTAAAATTATTTCGGGATATTGCTGTTGAACAGAATTTTATGGTTTAAGTGCGACGAACATGATATTTAATAAATAAAGGTCACATACAAAACGTTAAAAAAATGCTTCTTTGGGCGCATATCTGAAAGCTTTCAGATTTTTTTTTAATCATTTTGAAATCGTACACAAGGCAAAGCCCAGACTTTAGTAGTAAAACATTAGCTAAATTCCTTGGATCATACAAGGAAATGCACCGTACTTCTTTCATTAGACTTATTATGAATTCTATTATTACTGTAAACATCCTTCATAGACGTAAAAGGGCAACTGCTTTACGTTGACCTCTGCACAGAATCTTCGAAGAAAATTTTATTGTTTTAAAAGCCGCTCCGAATGCTCTATTCTGCATAATCGTCTTATTTTAAAGAGGGTACATAGGGATGCAGTCTTAATAATGTTTATGTACCTCGCAAAAGGAAGCTCCGCAAGTGACAGATAACCAAACACAGTAGAAAGCATAGGTACATTAGAAAGCACTCCACACTTTTATTAAATTTTGCACAGCAAGGACTTTACTAGGAAAATACCGTGAAAGCTTTTTAATGATAACATGATGCACTTTAATCCTGAAATTATGTTTTAGTACAGCTTCACTGATAAAAGGCACGCAGTCCCAGACACACGCTCTCTCAAGATTTGAAACATTCAGCTTAAGTGAACAGAATTAAACACGTTAATTAAAAACTTGTTAATTTAAAATAGTAAGCTTACATAATTGAGAAGTGTCTTAAATGACGCAAAGATTCCCGTTTTCGTATTTTTATGCAAAAGTATGAGAAAATATATTTAAGAAAATGTTATTTTCGAGATAAAATATATATACATATATAAAAAAATTGACACTCATATGACAAAAATTGAACAAGATAAATAATTTCAAAATTTATGATTTTTGACGTCATTTGCAGCCGGTCTTGAGTGGTAGGTTAAAAAGACTGACTGACGTTTTTTTCTTAAAATCGACTGAATATTATTGTGAAAACTATCGACCAATATAATTTTTTCAAACAAGAGATCTGTTTCACTGAACCTTAAGACTGGTTCTGGAAAACAGATCGTAAGCCGAAATAATTTTCATTCAAATAATATATAAGTTTCGAAACCTATTTACGTAACTCGAAACATCTTTAGTTTTTAATGTATGCGCCTAAGGTTACAAGTTGGCAACGTGACAGTGCTGAAGTCTGACAGAGCTTTTTTCTAGAACAAGAGTTCTGTGAAACAGATGTCTTGTTTGAAAAAATTATATTGGTCAATACTTTTCGCGATAATATGCATAGGTCACTTAATCTGTAAACAATAGAAATCTTTCCTAAACTAAAATTTTATTTTTAGTTAGGTACAAATGGAAATATTTCGCTGTTCAATTTCTGTATAGTCCCTGAATACGATGTCCAACTTTAAAACTAAATACACTCTTAGACGGAAAAAACGACGCAGCAAGAAGGAGTTATCCGAATGGGATGAAAATCGGTAGAAGGGATGTACATGTACAGAAAAACAAATGATTGCAATTTGAGAAAAATTGGATGATTTATTGAAGTGATAGAGCAACGCGTTTGTCCACCTCTGGCCCTTATGCAAGCAGTTATTCGGCTTGGCATCGATTGGTAGAGGTTGCGGATGTCCTCCTGAGGGATATCGTGCCAAATTCTGTCCAACTGGCGCCTTAGATCGTCAATATCCCGAGCTGGTTGGAGGGCCCTGCCCATAATGCTACAAACGTGCTCAACAGGAGAGAGATCCGACGACTTTGGTGGCCAAGGTAATGTTCGGCAAGCACTAAGGCAAGCAGTAGAAACATGTGCAGTGTGGGGGCGCGCATTACCTTGCTGAAATGTAAGCCCAGGGTGGCGTGACATGAAGGGCAACACAACGGGACTTAGAACTTCGTCGACGTATCGCTGTGCTATAAGGTTGTGACGGGTGACAACCAAAGGGTTCATACTATTAAATGAAATGGTACCCCAGACCATCACTCCTAATTGTCGGCCTGTCTGCCGGAAGACAATCAGGTTGATATCACACCGCTGTCCGGGGCGTCTCCACACTCGCCTTCGCTGGTCATCGGGGCTCATTCCGAAGCGGGACTCATCACTGAAGACTATTCTACTCCAGTCATTGACATTCCAGTGCGAATAAGCCCGACACCACTGCAAACAGGCTTGACATTTCCCGCTTCGGAGCAAGCCTGTTTGCAGTGGTGTCGGGCTTATTCGCACTGGAATGTCAATGACTGGAGTAGAATAGTCTTCAGTGATGAGTCCCGCTTCGGAGCCTGTGGTAGTCGGCGCAAGGGGCGCCGTGACTTTCTGTGAGCCGTCTATGAATGGTCCTTGCGGTCAGTGAAGCACTAGTTGCACGTAAAATCGATGATAATGATGCATCTGGGGCTTTGAGTGCCGCTCTGACGATTTATTGATCTTCACGTTCTGCGGTTTCTCTAAGCCTACCGCTTCCTTCTTGACGCTGTTCGTGTGCGGCCATAGTTCACCCATTCCTGCCAACATCGTCTAGTAGTTGCATCGCTCCTGCTCAAATGTCGAGCTATTTGCCGATAAGACCAACCGGCTTCTTTGAGCCCAACTACACGACCTCTCTCAAATTCTGACATCTGCGCATAGCGTTCGCGCACCTGTATAAGAGGCATAGTTACTGTCTACCAGAGTACACGGAATGAAATTCGTGAAGAATTTATGACCTGGAATCGTAATTTCTCCCCTTAAATATCTTGCCAGTTGCGCAGATCAGATGCCCTGTAGCGACAACCGTTCATTCATTGGCAACAAAAATGTAAAATGTTGCATTTTCCGTCGAAACCTGTATGCATATCAATTTGTGTCCAATTTGCTTTATATCTTCTCGGTGCGTCGTTTTTTTTGTCTAAGAGTGCATTTTGGTCAAATTTTGTGGTACAGGAATCAAAATTTTTTGTGTTTTAATTTTTATGACGTGTATAAAATCGGAGAAACATATAAAAAGTTAGATATAGCAAATTTTATGGAATTGATTCTTTTTAATTTTAAAATGGTAAAAACATGAATATTTGCGTCATTTAAAACACTTTTGCAATTGGAAGTATATGCCTATGTCCGACGGTTTCGAATAGAGAGACCGGGAAAAGATTTTTATGGGCGCGGTGTATACTGTTGTAATAACACATAACATAATTATACGCAAACTTTCTTACCTGCTGTAATGCCAGTTTAAACTGTTGCAATAAATCTTGAGATATTACTATTTTCTTGAAAGAAAATTCCTTAAATACAAATATTTTTTTGTTTACAAGACGTCTCAGTAAATTGTGACTGTTAATAGAGTGTACTTAGTTTTCAGTATGTAATCTATCATTTGAAATCTTTTCAGTGTCGAAAGGATAAAAAGAACTTACGTTTAGATTTGAACGCAAAGAAGTCTCCCCATCGAAAGGGAATTCAGAAAGCCGTTAACCGAAAGTCTCCACATACAAATACAAACTTGGTAAATCTACTTTATTCACCTGAAGAGGAGAGGATTTCAACACTTCTGAGGATAACTGATTTGTTATCCCGATTCGAATTTCGTTTTCCTTCCCTTTTCCTTCATTTTTGCTTCTTTGCAGGAAGTATAGAAAAATTGTAATAGCAAAAAATTTCGGTTATCATAATTTCAACCGAAATATCCATTTTGATCGTTCCCGAATCCATTTGAAAGACTTTTTCGACGTCTCTACGTATGAACAATGTGAAGAAATGTTTTTTTTTCAAAACGGATTGGATTATGAATTTAAAGTAGATTCAAAAGAGATATTTTTATAACGTCTGTACGTACGTACGTACGTAGATACATACTTACGTATGTATGCACGAATGTAAGATTCATAACTTAAAAACGATCAGCGTTTTTAAGTTAGCAACGACGTTAAAAACGAAGATTGAAATTTTGTATATCGGACTGCTATAACATCTGTTGTGCACCTCCTTTTTTATGACAATCGGCAGAACCGAACGTATGTATATGAATTAAGAGCGATTTCTTACTATTTTTGAAAAGTTCATTATTTATTTAAAGAAGATATAAAAATCATATTAAAATTTATAATATATTATGGATTATTCGTAATTTTATGTTGCAGATCGACTTCTCGAGTAGTAATAATTCGACATCAGAACTTTAATAATCCAAGAGAACTCTATCACGTTTCGTTCCGCATGAACTTTTGAACAGTTAAAGATAAAAACAAAAGAAACAATAAAATTAAGTTAAAATTAAAAAAGGGAAATGAATAATATATACAATATTTACGTCGAGATTCAAGTCATTGCTAAAAATATGGCAAGGTAGAAAGCGATTTGATTCATCTAGCAATCCATGCTCAGCAGTCAGATTAAATCAGAATCTGACAAGAACGGCTTAAATAAATTGCGAGGAATTATCGCATTTCCGCATACCTCTTCTTATGATGTAAGTGGTAGCGCGCTTTGCTAACAAATGGAAGATCCGTACTTTGAATATCAGGCGGGGCGTAATTCGTTTCTCTCGTTTCTCACTTCGGAAAACGATTCTGATGTTTCTAATTCCGGGGGGTAAAGCTCTAATGCTTATCTTCATGTAAATTTTCGTCAATTATTGCAAAATTTGGCACAAGTTATGTCAGAAGTCACCATTCAACCATTATTCGCTTTTTACATTCGACGGGAAAGCCCTTAACAAAAACTCTACGAACTTATGTATCGAATGATTACACGACAGAATGATTACAAGGCAACAAAACATGTATAACAGAAACCTACAAAAACAACAAATATATGAAATGTATTATTGGTTATGAATTTAAAGTGGATTCAAAAGAGATATTTTCATAACGTCTGTACGTAAGTACGTACCTAGATACATACTTACGTATGTATGCACGAATGTATGCTGCATAACTTAAAAACGATCAGCGTTTTTAAGTTAGCAACGACGTGTTTCAAACAAGAGTGGAGGCAAAACTTTTCTTCATATTGAATCAAGTACTTTATCGAATATAAACTGGAATTCACTTAAAAATAATTTAATTATTAAATTTTCAGTAATAAAATTATGCTACCTGCATATGCATAGATGCTTTCATAATTCAGATGTAATTTCATAAACATAAGTAGTACACCAAATATTTTTTAATATGACTGAAATTTACATTAAAGTACGTAAAGAATTTATTAAAAATTAACATCTCAGCAGCAATTGATAATGGTCGACCAATAACAAAAAGATATATATTTTAAATTCTTCAGTTGCCTAGGAGAAAGCCAGTGTCGAACCAGCTGTTGCCGCGCATATTCATAAAATATCGGGTTGGCAAGAATGTAATTTTGGTTTTCACAAACAGATAGCGCTATGTTAGTTTTGTTGTTCTTCTTTCTATCTTGTATTTTTTTTTCTTTTGAGATTTGGCAGCTGACATGTTTCGGCTGCTAGAGAAACAAATTTCGTGTATTTTTGTTGACATTTGTTAGTTTAAGGTCGGTTTTAACACGGGATGCAAAAATAAACATTTTCGATAATTTTTATATTCATAAAGACAGCGGCTGAGGCTCACAAGGAGATATGTGAAGTTTATGATGTTGATTGCTTAACACAACGCATATGTCAGAATTGGTTTTAAAATTTTCATTCTAGAGACTCACTTTATCTCATTGAAGACGACCAACGCTCTGCCCGACCTTCTGGAGTTGATGATGACAAAACTTAAGGCATAATTGAATCGAATCGTCATATAACTGTGCAAGAAATTGCGAAAAGGCTAAATGTGTCACGCACAAAACTGAAAATCACATAAGATGTGGACTCGTTAAGAAGCTCAATACTTCCACATGAATTTTACATGAATTCAAAGAAATTAAAGCAACGAATCAATATTTACGTTACGCATTGCAAATGTAATCTAGTCGACCTTCTTTTTAAACGAAACAAGACTGGTGAGGAAAAATGGATCGTCTAAAATAACGTTAATCAAAAACTATCATGGTCCAAACATGACAAATCAGCGCACATCATATCGAAAGTTAAATTGCATCAGAAAAAGATAATGTGCTTAGTTTGGTGGGATTACAAAGGTGTTTTGCATTTTGAGCTGCTTTCTAGCAACCAACGATTTACTGCTAACAACTTATTAAACTGGAGGAAGCAATCAAAGACACTAGGCCATAATTGACAAATCGAAAAGGAATCGTGCTCCACCACGACACTGCGAAGCCTCATACATCTTTAGCAACACGTACGAAATTATTGGAGCTTGTTTAACAAGTGAAGTCGCATCCGTCATATATGCCGAACTTGCACCACCGGATTATCATTTTCTCCCGAGGTTTACAGAACTTAAATGATAAAAATTTCAGTAATAACGATGGTTTCAAATCACACTTATTGGAGTTTTTTACTAACCAAAAATTCTATGATGACGAAATCATGAAGCTACCAGAAAGATGGGAAACGGCCATCGAACAGAATGGAAGACATTTGGCTTGTAGAGTTCCTAACTCCTTGTCTAAGATGAAAGTCGAGGAACCTAGTGAACTATGTAGCGATTTATCGCTGAGTTCAGAACAACTAAGATGTAGACTTAAGAAGGGTTAAATCACACTTTTATTCATTGAAGAAGAATAACAGTCAGCCCCTTCTCGGGCTTACAGAAAGCGTCTACTCGGGCTTTAACTCAGAATAAGAAATAAGAAACTAAACTAAAATTAACTAAACGAGACTTAGCTGAAGCTAGACACAATTATCTGATCAAGTATCTCGGAAGGAAAACTGCGTCAAAACAGGAGTGAACCCATCACATCGCAGAGGGAAACAGTTGCGTATGCGCGAAATTAGCTGCCTCCAAGTTCAAACCCGGTGTCGAAGTCCGAAGGTTACTTTTATCAAGAGTTCAAAGTTCTGTGACTCCATTTTTTTCGCTGTATTTATGGAAATAAAATTAGTGATCAAACTGCGATATGGATTAATCAACAGCCAGTAAAAGTGAAACTTCACCTAATTGTTCATGACTTCTCAGGTGAGCTTGATTTCTAACTTTTAGTTTTTATTATTAAACTTAAAAATTGGTGTAATGGTTGAATGTAGCAAATAACGTTTTTAGGAACAGCTTTTTATTTCGATGCTGATAAGCGAAATTTTATCTAAATGTACGAATCATGTGAGTTCTATAAAGAAATTTTCATAGATCACACTGCAGTTGTTTCGTGATATCCATCGAAATTGTGTTGTAGTTTCGCAATACAAGCTTTAATATACAGAATTATTTACAATTACAGAATAATTACAGTTACATAGTTTCGTATCGAGAACAAAAGAGAAAAACTCTATTAATGGTTGCCCGGACGATCTCAACTGGCGCGAGCGCGGCGTTGCCACAAAATTTCAAAGAAATAAATACTAGCGGTTTGAAAAACTTCAAATTCGTAACACTCCCCGCCGATTGGAGTCTTAATCCAATACTTCATTTATAAAACAATACAATGTAAAATTAAATGAAAGTTATACAGTAATAAGTACACTTACAGTAACATCAAATATATAGAAGAAACTTAAATACAATAATTAATACACAGGTAGCGCACAAATGTTTCGTACAGATCTTTTAAGTATATTGCCTTGTGGCAAGCGTATGTTTACAACTCTTACTCTCCCATCACTTCCACCGAATATTTCTTCTACTCTTCCTGTTAACCACTTGGTGCCTGATAGGGTTTCTTCCTTTATCAGCACCAAGGTCCCAACCTTTGCGTTGTTCTTACTGCTAATTATGGCGTTGTTGCAGATTATTTAAGAAATCCCTTTTTCAAAGTTTCCAAATCCTTTGAGAGAATTTGGAAACCTTTTCCCACTTGCTAAGCCTATTTTCATTGATATCTGTAAGTGGGAATTCTGTGATGGAAGTGATGGGTATCCCAATAAGAAAATGCCCTGGGGTTAGTGTTTCAAAGTTATCAAAATCAGCTGACAATGGAATCAATGGTCTGGTTTTCAGAACTCCTTAAATTTCCGCTAATACTGTAATGAATTCTTCCAAAGGGAGATGAGAATTTCCGCGTATGCGTTTTAAATGGTACTTAAAGGATTTTACGCCGACTTCGTACAATCCTCCAAAATTAGGAGATCCTGGAGGGCTAAAACACCAATCAATTTTTTCCTCCGTGAAATATTGAACCAATTGTTCATCTGGAGAATTTACGATTTTTAGAATTCGTTTTAGCTCGGCATCTGTACCAACGAAATTTCGTCCATTGTTAGTGAAAATTTTAGACTTACCTCGCCTAGAGGAAAATCTTTTCAAACTAGCAATAAAACCTGCTGATGTCAAATCGCTCACAAAATATAGATGTATTGCTGTAGCACAAAAACATACATAAATTTCTACATATATCTTATTCAATATTCCCTTCCTCTGGTCTTTGAATTTCACGTAAAAAGGTCCGCAAAAATCTATACCGGTAACCGTAATTGGAGGCGAAGGTTTTATGCGTTCCTTAGGCAGTTGGCTCATCAACTGTTGCTCTAAAACTGGTTTGTTCTTTGTGCGCGTGACACAATTATGTATCACCAATCTGCACAATTTCTTGCGGTTTAACGGCCAATACTTTTAATGTATTAGGTACAGCAAAGTCTGAGATCCTACATGTAAATACTTCAAATGAAAATACTCTACGATCATGTAAGTTAAGGAATGTTTAGATGAGAGGACAATAGGATGTTTCATGTTATCGTTAACACTAGAATTGATTATTCGTCCTCCAACGCGAATAAGCCCATTTTTATCAAGAAAACAGTTAAGAGAAGCTAATTTACTTTTACCTTTCACGTTCTCACCTTTCATCAAGGCAGAAATTTCTTCCGAATACTCACTTTGGGCAAATTTTAAAAGAACAAATTCTGAATTGTTCAACTCTTGACTCTTCAGATACCCACCTTTCTTGTCTTTTGGATTTCTACAGTTAGAGATAAATCTGAAAACATAAGAAACTACGCGAATAAGTTTAGAAAAATTATTAGCAATTTTAAGCAGATCATTATGAAACAAAACATTCTGGTTAGTTACAGCAAAACATACAGATACTTCTCCTTCTACAGAGGAACCTTTTTTCAATTCTGAAATATAATATTCTTCAGGAACATAATTCTTACACTTAAATACTGAGAATTCATTTTTTCTTAAGAATTCAGGACCTGAACACCAGGTCTCATTTTTTAAAATATCTTCTGCATTAACCCTTCTTGTTACAGGGTCAGCTATATTCAGTTTACCCGGTATGTGTGACCAAGCAGGGTTGCTAACAGCTTGAATCTCTTTCACACGACTGGAAACAAACTGTTTCCACTTATGATGAGGTCCTTTAATCCAGAACAATGTGATCTGGGAGTCTATTCAAAAATGAACTGTAGGTATTACCTTTCGTTTTACAATTTGCTCTACTTCTTTCGCAAGTCTAGCGGCAAGCAATGCCCCCATGAGTTCAAGATTTGGCAGAGTCAGTTTCTTAATTGGGGTAACGCCACTCTTCGAAGCAATTAAGTTCACTGAGATTTTGTCAACATATTTAACTCTTAAGTATACTGCAGTTCCGTATGCGTTTTGGCTGGCATCGGAAAAGGCATGGATTTGAAGCTGGTTGACATCACCTAGGTTGCAGCCGAGAATCATCCTAGGGACTTGCAAGTTCATAATATTAGATAACTCAAGCCTCCATCGAGTATACGTTTGAAGGTCTGCTGGAAGTTCTTTTCCCACGAACACTTCCTAAGCCACAGTTCTTGTAATAGACATTTGAGTCTGATTGTGAACGGCGTTAGAAGACCGAGTACATCGTACAATTTCCCGGCTGTTTTAACACAGTTCGTTTTGTAACGAACTTATTAAATTCAAGTCTTTCACATCAATAGTGATCTAGTCTTAATGCACGTGCCACGGAAGACCGAGAACCCTTTGTAGTTTGTCAGTAGAATTGGCCTCTGAAAGAATGGAATGGGTTTTTAATCTCTTGTCTTCCCATGTTTGTACCAGTTCCTTGCTGTTAGAACTCCACTTACATAAATTCATTCTTGCATCAGCCATACTCTTTTTGGCTTCACACTACATCTAAAAGGCAGATGAGACGTTGTCGAAAGCTCCAACAAAATCGTCGACATACAGACATTTATTGAGCATTTCCACCGCGGTGGGATGCAACTCTCGAAACTCTTCGATGTGTTTCTTCATGGTGGCAGCAAGCAAGAAATAACTGGCGTTGAAGCCAAACAGAACACAGCAAAATCTGAAAATCTCTATATCATAATGTTCATTTGTACCTGGGTTTTTACTTGGAAACAGAAATCGGAGTGCATTCCGATCCTTATCATGCAAAGATATCTGCAAAAACGCCTTTTCGATATCTCCTAAGAGGACCGCAGCATTCAAACGGAAGAAGACGAGCACGTTGAATATCAGAGGATTAAGGTTCAGACCAGCGTATAAACAGTCATTTAGAGAAAGTTCGCCCTCTTCATGTGCACTGGCATCAATAACGATTCCTTTCTTAGAATTGACAGATTCTGTGTAAACCATTGAAAATGGTAGATAAAACAGGGGCTTGTCACCTTGTACCTTGTCATCTGGAACCTTTTCGACGGTACCCTGATTTTCATAATCATTCAGTATCTCTCGGTAGTCGTTATAAAGTTCTGAACATCTCAATAATTTTCTATTCAAATGATCCAGTCGTTTCCTGGCAACTGTTAAGTTATAACTTAATTCCTTGAAGTCGCACTTCCATGGTAACCCAACTTCGTACTTCCCCTCCTTATAACACACAGAATTCTTAAAGAGTGTTATGGCCCTAGCTTCCTTATCTAAGTGTACACTTTGGAGGACACCAATTGATTCTAACTCCCAAAACTGTCTTAAACTCTCATCAACACGATCTTGTATAAAATAACATTGGGAATTGCTTGGAGACATGCCTGGAATAGAACCTGTCACCATCCATCCGAAAACTGCTTCAATTAAGGTGATAGAATTACCCCTTAATTGGATTTGGTTTCCTCTTAATAATTCGTAAAACACGTCACCTCCAAAAAGAAGTGATATTTTTTGAGGTAAATAAAATTTAGGATTAGCATACTTTATATTTTCTGGCACTTTCAAATTCTCGATATCTAATTTCTCAGCTGGAATATTCCCAGCAATTTATGGCAAAATTAAAAATTCGAGTTCTTTGCTGAAGGATTCTTCGTCGTTAGCTATATGCGTACAAATTTTTCCGTAATCGAAATTACTGTACTTTTCAATCCAATTAAATCTGCCTTACACCTCAATCTTTGAAAGCCTAATAAATTAGCTGCGTCCTCAGTTATTAAATTCCGCATTGACGCTGAATCACATAAAGCATTTAACTTTAACCATTTTCCATTGCATTGCCTTAGATTAAACTTTCACCGTGGAGAGAACATTTTTGTTTGCATTAAGCGAATAAAAGCAAGAAGCATTTTGCGTTTCGCTAATTGAACTATCCAGCACCAGTGATTACGCAACACCTGGTTTCAAATTAGCTATCTTTTCACCCTTCGTCGACCCCACTGTCAATAATAAATCATGCTCATTTTTATTTTGTTTTTGCCTTTCGAACGCGAAATTCGCTCAGGGTAACATTATATAGTTCGGCCATCTCATCCGCGACCATGAGCACAAACACGCATGCGCTATTCAGACCGAATTATTCTCAAAATAGGGAACTTTATTTCCCTCCGTTCTCTCTTTCCGGAGAAAAGAAGAATTTCACGTGACCTTTCACGTCGCAGCAAGTAATAACGTCCCTTTTGGGCGTGTCCATATGTTTTGGCAGAATGCCAGCCAGGGTTGGGTTTGAGACAGTCGAACTATACTATGATTTTTGTTACATGTTTTACACTTTAAATGAATTTTCTTACATTTAGACATTGCATGAAATCCAAGATAGTTTAAACTTTCTAACGTTTTTTAATCTCTCGTCTACGTTTGATTCAATAAACTTTTTACATCTGAAAATGGGGTACAATTCCGTGCATCCTAACACACAATTATTTTTGTCATTTTTTACTATTAGAGTTTTGAATTTCGGAGTTAATTCCCGTTTAAATTCATTTCCTCCCATACCTTTGTTTATGTTTCCCAAAGCTTGGCATCTTTTGTTTATAAATCCTGGAAATTTTTCCCAACTCGGTAATTTAGAACCTAATTCCATTTCGTATAACTTACAAGTGTCAATATCTATTCGTTGAAGAATTACCTATATTAAGATTGCTTCGCAAAGAAGGTTTGTGTGTTATTCCAACTGTTTTAAAGATCGCAAATTACTTTCGATTCTATCAAGCATCTGTCTTAAATTAAATGCGGATTCACACATAACTTTAGAGCAATTAAATATTTCATTAATATGACTCATAATAAGCAACCGTGCGTTTTCAAAATGTTTTTTCAATGCCTCGAATAAACTATTACATTGTAACTATGTACCATAATAAATGAATATGAATAAACTATGTACCATTTACCGTTATTACTTGTTTTGGAATACCCTTGAGTGCTGATTGCAGATAATATAATTTTTGCTGTTCTGACAACTGTTGATTATTATCTATTAATGCTATAAACTGTGATTTGAATGATAGCCATTCAGCATATAAACCTGAGAACTCGGGAAGATTAATTGACGGCACTTTTACTTTACAGTTGCCAGAGGACGGACTACTTTTAACATTTGCTACAGAATTTGGATTGAGAAGATTTTGAAAGCTTACCTCGCATGTTTCGAGGTCAGTTTGCAATTCATCAAGGCTTGCTTCAAAGGTTAGCAAGTCACCATCCGAAAGTGTGCTGATACATTCGTTGCGTAAATATTCTAACTTAGAACGTAGTTTGTCCACTGTTTGAAGCTTTTGAATAATATACGTATTATCTACTGGAATATCATCTTCTAAGAACGATTTTGTTCTCTTTATCTGCGATTTGATATATCCCCGTTTTCGATTAAAGACTGTTAATTGTGAGAGTTCGACAGGAGCTTTTTTCGTTATTCGTTTCCCCTTTCAGAGTTTTGTTTTAAAACAGTTCGAACTCCATGGGGTCGATGTTGATCATGTTTCGTGATATCCGTCGAAATTAGAAGACTGCTGTAGTTTCGCAACACAAGCTTTAATATACAGAATTATTTACAATTACAGAATAATTACAGTTACATAGTTTCTTATCGAGAACAAAAGAGAAAAAATCTCTTCATGGTAGCCTAAACGATCTCAACTGACGCGAGCGCGGCGTTGCCACAATTCAAAGAAATAAATGCTAGCGGTTTGAAAAACTTTAAATTCGTAACAGCAGTAATAACATTTTTATTGGTACTTCTCATTCCTAAAATTAATATTTGATTATTTTAAATATTACAAATGCTAATTAATTGACATTACACAGAAAAATTTTAATGTTGTTTGTTTCTTATTAGCTAATAAATACTATCGCCGGCATGTCTCCGACAGAGGAGAATGTTTACGAGTAGCGCATGCGCATTAGGTAAGCGGCGCTGAATCGTCTGCGAAAAAAATGTTTTTTTTTTATTTATTTAATTTCTTTTATACATCATTCTAGATTTATTATAGTATTTGAATAGAATATTTGGCAACAATTAGATAATTCTTCAGATGATATAATTTTTGTGCATTCTGAGTTATGTGATTGAGATGCAAAGCTGTGAAGTGAAACTTATGCGCTATCGACGAGAAGTAAATTCAATACAAGCGTCTGATCGACTAGAGCAGGAGCATCTAATAAAGTTTATGACAATGTGATGTGACTTTCGATTTTGTGAAACGAAAAATTACTTTCAGATACAAGTTCTACAGAAACAACAGGGTAAGTACCCTCCCCTTTTCGAAACTGTTTAATTGTTTATTGACTTTTGCTAATTAAAATGTCCCTAAAAGAAATTTTAGCGAAAAAACGTACATTAAAAGCACAACTAACGAAACTAAGACAAAAACTAACGGACGAAAGTGTACAAAGAAGTGATTTAGAAATACTGAAAAATAAATTTAAAGTGCTTGACACAAAGAAAAATTCCAATTTGGATTCTTTGTTTGGGTCATGTACTCATGAAAGTACTGATATTTATGAAAAGAGGAAGAAGAAATTGTGGATTTTCGTTTAGATATAGAGGTCGAATTAAATCGCAAATCAGCCAAATTTTCAAAAGAAAATAAATCGGAGCCGTCCGGTTGTACGAATACTAAGAACAATGTTAACTTACCCAGAATTACTTTGCGGACGTTTTCGAGTAACTTACATGAGTGGCTTTCATTTAAAGATATTTTTTTAGCCAGTGTTGATTCAAATCCTATTTTAACAGATGCAGTAAAATTACAATACTTGAAATCTGCGCTAAGAGGAATTGCTTATCGTATTGTGCAGTCAATATCCATAGTTGACTCTAAGTTAGCCTTTTCTTTACTAGCAGAAATATTCTCTAATCGCCACGAACAAGTGTATGTTTATCTGAAACGATTTATGAATATGCATCCTATGCAAAATGAGTCTGCGTCAGCGATATTAAACTTGATTGATATTACAAATTAATGCGTGAGGTCATTAGAAGTTTCAAATCAGATTGTTAAAGGAGTTTCTTCAATGTATTTGCATACATTTTATGGCAAAAATTGGATCCTAACACCAAAATATGGTGGGAACGAAAATTAGAGAAAGAGAATTTGCCTACTTCAGCTGATGTTATAGAATTTCTTAAGATCATCCAAGAACTCTCAATGCTTCAAAAAGTATAACTAATGCATAAAAAAATATTACACATTAAGTTACTGCTGTCATTTCGAATGCAAATGAAAAATACAAACAGAATTCGTGTATATTATGTAATTCGGACAATCAAAAGCTTTTTCACTGTCCTCAGATTATAAGGAGTCGGATGATCAAAACAGAAATGCATTAAATGTACATGCGCCGCATTTCAAGCTAAAACTCGAAGCGAAACTTTTACAGCAGCTACGGTACTTAACAGTGGGAAAAACGTAATTTTATCTAGCGCTGTTGTATTCATTGAGACTAATGATGGAACTTTAATTAAAGTGAAAGCGTTATGTTATAGTGGAAGTGTTTCTTGATTTTCTACCACTGAATTAGCGGATATAAATTTAAAAAGGGAAAACGCAAACATTTCGGTTTACAGTATATCAGGTGTTTCAACTACGATAAAAGGAAAAAAAAAGATGCTTTTATCTATAATTAGAAACAGACGTATAAAAGGAAACTAGAGTTTTTGGTAATTTCGAAAATGGTAGGTTTAACTTCCACAAGTTTATCCATGTTAGTAACATTTTGATTCTCGAGAAAGTGAATTTAGCGGATCCGGAATTTTATAAGCCAGAGAAAGTTAACTTGTTTGCTCGGCGGTGAAGTTTTCTATGATATTCTACGAGCTGGTAAAATACATATTCCCCCACACAGGCTTGATATTACAAAATAGAGTGTTTGGATATATAGTTAGTGGAAATATAAATGATTCAAGGCGAAATAATTTATCGTATTGTGGGTTAACCCACAATAACTTGGGAAACATCGTTCGGTAACACACTTGGGAAAGGTTGTCTACAGATATGTGACATGTTTTAAGAACAAACCCATCACAATTCAACAAATAATGGCTGAGTTGCCCAAAGAGTGTGTCACACCATCATATCCATTTAACATCACTGGTGTTGATTTCTGCTGCCCATTTGCTATAAAATTTAAGAATCAACGTAAAGAAGTTTTGAACAAAATCTATGTCGTAGTATATGTATGCATGAGCACAAAAGCCATACAATTTGTGACAGACCAAACTAGCCAATCTTTTATTGCAAGCCTAAAAACGTTTTTGTTCTCTAGAAGGGGAAAATGTACTAGAATAATCAGTGATAATTCTGAAATCTTTATTGGTACTAATGCAGAACTAAAAAAATTGCAAAAATTAGTTGAGTATCCAGATGAGAATTTAGCAAAATGTTATACCACTGAAGGTACAGAGGGAAAAGGCGGAATCTGGGAAGTCGGGGTCAAATCATTTAAGAGTCATTTGAAGAGAGTTGTTGGTAATCAGTGCTTAACTTTAGAAGAACTCTTAACTAACAGAAATTGAAGAAGTATTGAACTCAAGGCCTCTTACTCCAATTTCAGCTGATTACAGCAGTTTTGAAACTTTGACCCCAGGTCACGTTTTGGTTGGTAAAAAACCTACCACGACTCTTTCTGAACCAGATTTATCAAACATAAATGAAAACAGACTTTCTAAATGGCAAAGAATTACTAAGTACACACAGAAAATTCGGAAATTTTGGAAACATGATTATCTTAATAATTTACAAGAACATCACAAGTGGGAATTTTTAAAAGAATACGTTCAATTGGGAACTCTTGTATTAATAAAAGATGGAAATTTACCATCAAACAAATAATTAGTGGGGAGAATAGCTAAGGTTTCCGTGGTAGGGATAACAGAGCAAGAGCTGTGAATGTAAGATCGCCTAATCAAAATTTGTTAAAACGAAATGTTCGAGATATTTGCATACTTTCTGTTCAATGATTGTTTATCTCTATTATAAACACCTATTTGTTGCTAAAATTTGAGTAGCTGTTAACAGGCAATTGATAAAAAATATTTGTTTTAATGATTGAATGTATGTTCTTCAGGATTATGATTTGTTGTTAAGTATTTTATTGCAGTACCCTTATATTTGCATTCTTTGTAATAATAGTTTTGAAATTGTTAATTTCAACGTCGGCAATGTTTCCTCTTAGCTAATAAATACTGACGCCCGCCTGTCTCCGACGGAGGAGAATGTTTACGAGTAACGCATGAGCATTAGATAAGCGGCACTTAATCGTCTGTGAAAAAAAATGTTTCTTTTTTATTTGTTTGATTTCTCTTATACATCGTTCTTGATTTATTATAGTATTTGAATAGAACATTTGGCAACAATTAGATAATTCTTTAGATGATATAATTTTTGTGCATTCTGAGTTATGTGATTGAGAGCTGTTAAGTGAGCCCAGCGCCAGGGTGTCGCTATGGTAAATAAATATGAAGAATTTTTAAGAGTGCATTTATTCTATTGTGATTTATATGCTATCGACGAGAAGTAAATTCAATACATTGTTTGTGAATAATAATGATATTTCTAAAAAAGCTTGGTTTAAGTCTGGATAATGTATTTAACATAAGAAAATATCATATAGAATTATGGAAGGAAGGAGGAGACGGAGTAAAATATAATATTATTTCTGCTACGTAAAACGTACGAAATCGTACGAGTAATGAAAACGTACGAAAATCCGAGTTTAAATTATCGCGAAAAATCAAAGAAACGTTTTGTCAAAGAAAGTTTCTTCTTAACGTATTCCACAATTTACTACACACATCGCGGAAGGAGAAGTTCCCGTTGCCAAATCCCTTGGCGAATCACCCACCCCCCTCCCCGCGACTTAGCGGCGCAGTAGTCAAACTGGTTTATATTACGTCTATAGAACTATTCCTTCTTTACGTAGATGTTCTTTGATCTATATTCAATTCAAGCCGGCGTATTAATCCTCCTGCGTCGCCTTTACTAGTCTGGCAACAGTAGTCAATATTCATTATTATTAGTTGTGTTGCTGAATTATTTATGGTTAATGATTTTCGTGTAATTCATATTTAGTTTTATACCCTTTAAATATGGATAAATTTTTACTTGGAAAAGATTTATCTTGACATACAGATGATGAAGAACCCAGCACAAGTGTTGAAAAAAAAAGGATTGTGGATTGTGAAAAGGAAATAGGTGGTAGGTGACGGAGGACGGGGACACCTGATGTCTAACAAAGGTAAGCAGGTATATGAAAAGGAAATACAGGAAAGACCACATTTGATATGGATTCTCATAGTGTGTTGAGGAAACGGCTTTAAATCTACAACGCATCATTTGCGGCCATCAGCTGTCAAACGAGGCAGCGGAGCCTAGTAAACTAAACCGCCACCCAAATTATTAAATTCAAGCCACCCAAATTACGCCAAAAAAAGAGCAAACAGTATTTTCAGAGGTGCCTAGAACAAAATCAAAAACAGAAGCAATTTATGAAATCGGCTGTTACAGTTTATGAAAAGGCCTTAGAAGCTAGCCACCATGTTGCAAAATTAATTGCAGGTCAGAAAAGTACACATACTATCGGCGAAACACTTATCAAACCAGCATGCATGGAAATTGTTCGACTTATACTTCGGCCCAATGAAGTTAAGGAAGTGAATAAAGTTTCGTTGTCTGCCGATACAGTAAAAGACATATTTACGGCATGTCAAGCGATATTTTAGGAACACTGTTTAGGTGTTTGACAAGCTATTGCTTCACAAAGAAATGATGGAGCTAAATATATTCCTTGTTTGACTCATAGTAAATTTAGTTTGCAAAATCACGCTTTTACAAATTCAAGCATGTTACTATTTTTTGAAACTGTACATAAGATATACATTCAAAAACAATATTTAAATGTCACATGTACACAACATGCGCATCAAAAGCAAACGCTGTTAAAGAATCGGATTTACAAATAACCAGAGAACAACAAAAGTTACAAAAAGGTAATGACATCAAAAGATAAATCATTATATTAGAGTCAAAATATTAGTATTTTGAGGAAATTCAATAGAAAAGTTTTGTGCTTGTTATCTGCGTGAAATATAACACTGCAGTTAACAGAAAAAGTAAGTAAACTCTTGCAGTCAAAAACTATAATTTGTATATAAAACCGTATGGTTAATAAAGCGATTATATCTTTCTTTATTATTTCTAAAATTATTTTTGGGAAATGTAAGAATTAACTTTAAGTATTTCAACAGAATTCGAACATAAACGAAAAAGATTGGTTAATAAATAAGGCTGTCCAAATTCTTTTAATAAAAAACTAATTTTTCCGAAAACTATTTTTTCATAGTCGAATTTAAAGAACTGTTATATGTTTTAACCTTACAACTGAAAGAGAACTAAGCAAAAATAAACGCATCTTCCAAGTTTCAGTTCCAACTGAGGAAAAATTAATATCACTAATTTAGCTAATTTAAAGATAACAGAGTATAACTTAGATGTTACGAAACCAAAGCCAAAATTATCAGAACTACGCCGAGACTACCCGTCAACGGTTGTTCTGTACAGGTTCTTAATATATACATATTTAAATCTTAATAATAACTAAACTGCGACCTGTCGTCACTTATCACAAAAAATACAGTTATTATCTTTCATCCTAAGGAAACCTGCCGCCGTAGGGACATTTGTTAACTGTTTCGATTTGAATTTGCCTTTTAAATCTCCTTTCGATTTATTGCAATACTTGTCTTTCTGCCCAAAACTTTCAAATCCACTCCGCGCTAACTTAAGCCGTTCTTCCCCTTCAACTTCGCATCTTAAAAATTGCATCAAATTAGTTAGGCGAGAAATATGCGTACTTTCGTTTCTCTCTCCAAAAAGAGGGCTTCTTTGCCAGGCTCTGAGGACTTCCTCTGAGAGGCATGATTCTACCATAGGATATAACCAACAAGTATTGTTGTCCGTTTTAATACCTAAAGATTCGAGAGCTCTTAGCTGTTCTTCGATCTTATCAAACAATTGCGGCAATGGTAATTTTTCCCTATTCCCTGCCTTAACATTTGTTACCTCTCTCACGTATACCTCAATTAACAATTCATGTCTACCAAAACGTTCCTTAAGAGCACTAATAGCTTTCGAATAATTTTTCGCAGACATTGGGTAACTGTCAATAAAATCGCTAGCTCGCGTTCCTTGTTTGATGCTTTGCACAAGATACTGAAATTTGTCACTTTCGTGCAAATCAGGGTCCTCGTGTATTTTCTCAAACTGAGACCAAAACGGAAGCCAGTTCAATAATTCTCCATCGAACTTCTTAAGCTCTATTTTCGGGAGCTTCAACGATCTAGTGTTACGAGGTGAACTACTAGAAACACTACCTTGCGACCTATTTCCTAAATTTACCTGTTCTAAGGCACCTAACTTCTCACTAACTAAGCGGGAAATGGCAATAAATTCATCCTTGTAATAAATTCATCCCAGCCTTCCATTTCACCGTTAACCTTTTCAGGCGTTACATCATCCGAAATTATAGAATTCAAAATTTGCTCGTTAAGTTCCTCAATATCTTTCTGTAACATTTGCAACTTTGTAAATTTATCTTTAATTATTCCTTCTGAAAAATCCTCCTTACCAATTTCGTTTTCAAACCATTAACAGTCTTGGTAAAGGAAGAACGCAATCCTCCGCCTTTTACAGTTAAAGTATCCATGATAAAACAAGCAATTATACCCGCTTTGATTCACAAAATACAATTCAATAAAATAATCCTAACAGTAACCTCACTGCTAACTTTAAACTAACTTTAAACAAAATAACCTTTACGCACTAACATTAAATAAAATAATTCTAACAATAACCTCACTGCATCCTGTCGCGGACGCCACTTGTTACGAAACCAAAACCGAAATTATCAGAACTACGCCGAGACTACCCGTCAACGGTTGTTCTGTACGTGTTCTTAATATATACATATTTAAATCTAAATAATAACTAAACACAGTGGGTCTACTTATGTATAAACCTTAATAATTATAGGACACAGTGAGCATCTTTTATAGTCGTACCTTCAATACTTGGTAAAAAAGAAATAAATTTTATCTACCTGGGTGATGCACGTGCTTCTTGAGAAAAAGCCATTTTATTATACAGCAGGATACATCTTCATATACATCTTGAATAAGAACACAACTATGACACTGGAAAATTATACACAATGCAAATTAAAATTAGTAGAACGCTAAAAATCAGCACGAGCAAAGAAGTTAAGGATCGACCACATACACGGGAAAGCAGGCATCTGCCCCATCTACAAGAAAAAATAGAAATAAAAATAGTAAAGTTATTTACAGTTCAAAGTCTAATTGATAGCTGTCGCCGTTTATTGACGGCACTAGGTAGCAGTTCACTTCTGACTCACCACTCAGGGTCAAGGTAATAACAAACTCATTGATGCATTAATGAACAGATATAACGCAGCTGTGCCTTGCTGCAGCTTACGTAACATTAGCATTTAAATATTCGAATGATATAAATTATGCAGAAATTCAGTAAGCAAATATCATGCGCAATGGCAGGCGTCGTTGGGCGGTGCAGGGCTTTTTCTAAAAATAAAGGACATGGTACCATAATGTGTATGGTTGCATTGCAGCATTTACAGAGAAGTCTTGGTATAAAAGTTATATTTGTTTTGGAAAATGGTATGCATGAGTGCATAAAATAAGTTTTATAATACGTTATTCATTGAATTCCAGGTTCTTTAGTGTATTATGTAAAGAGATGGGTAGTGAACGTGAATATGTGCTTTTACATTGAAGTACAGTTTCGAACAGACTTTTGACCAGAGGGAATGTTTCGAACAGACTTTTGGAAATGAGAGAAGATATAATATTTTTGAATCGACATCCCCCTATGACTAAAAATGCAATATTTGAATTTAAAGATAGCTTCAGTGATGTTAACGCATTGCTGAAGTTATCTTACCTTTGTGATATTTTTGGTTTTTGGAATAAATTAAATCTTTCGTTACAGGGCAACAATGTAACTGCATTAAAGGTGCAGAAAAGGATGGAAGCTGTAAAGAAAAAACCCAGTTTAAGGATCTTTCGTGTAGAAACAGGAAATTATAATTTTTTTAGCAAGCTAATGCGCTATTAGTTCCATGCCTGATGAAATTTCAATTGTTATCGAAGAACATCTGATAAAATTGCAGACGAATCTGACAAAATACTTCCCTTCAATTCATAGCAAAAAGCATTGATAAGAAACACTTTCCCAATTAACATAGAATTAGAGATGAAATTATCGGATTTAGGCACTTCATCGGATTTAGGCATCGGATTTAGGATTAGAATCCATAACTGAGTTGTCTTGTGATGCAGCTTGGACAAAATAACACTGATAGATTTCTGGTTATCCTGTAGCCAAAAGTACCCATTCTTGACGCAAAAGGCAATTAAATTTTTGATGCCTTTACTTATAACTTACAAATATGAAATAGCCTTCTCGACACTTGTTTTTCTGAAAATCAAATACAGGAGCAGAATAGTTGTCAAATCAGAATTAGGAATAAAATTATAATCTGTTTCTGTAGACTTAAAGTTCTAATTTATCGATTTTATTGTCAATAGATTTGAGCTGTTCATCTTTGGTTTGTAACTGAACTAAAAGGCTTTCTAATTCCTCTATTTCTATCTGTGGTTCAGGCATACGATTTTCTATTTTGTATGGTAGGTACACCGTGAAAACAAAATCTGAAAGGTTTCAGATTTTAAATTACGTCCAAAGGGGCGTCTTTTTTAACGTTTTGTGTGTTACGTTTAATTACTGAATATCATGTTCTACGTACTCAAACCATAAAATTCAGTTGAACAGCGAAATTTCAAAATAATTTTCAAATGAACATATCTTTAGAATTTCCGATACAGAGTCTCGCGCATTGGAGATAAAAATGGTGTTTTTTTCGTACAATGTTGCCAGTGTTTCCTTTAAAATCGTTTAGTTTGTTAATCAAAAATTCGTTGAAGTGTTACAAAATATGAAATCGATAATAAAACAAATTTCGAATTCAAATTAGAGCTCCCACATGCCCATATTTTCTGGAAGATTACATTACTGAAATTTCGATGGCTGTAGGTACGGTTATTTTATCACAATGTGAGAAACACACATATATTCATGCACAGATTCTTCATTATTTAATTTCTTTAAATATAATAAAGAGCGATAATATTTGGTGGCAACAATTTGAAAAATGAAACAACGCTTATGGTGAATCGACGCAAAATGCCAAAACGAAATTAATAGTCCTTCTGGGAAAATTGGCCCTTTGGTCTAAAAAAAAAGTAACAGTTTTATATCTCCCGTTCTACAGGGCCCATTGATGAAATCTAACATACGTTTTTCATGTCTCGAAAGCGCTACTTGGGATATGTACTAGATTTATATATAGCAGAGTTCTAATATAAGTATTTGACACAAAATCGGACTTTTTCTGAAATGACATGCCAATTTTTTTATATATTTCGATTCTACGACTCAAATTATGCCAAACTGTCGAGTTTTGTAAAAAATTAGCTCTCAAAACGTTAGCTCCTCAATGTCAATTGAATTTGATATATATTTATTAATATTTCTTTTTTAATAAACTTACTTAATTGCTTCTTCCAGAATTCGAAATTCGGGCTTAATGCAAATATGATTCATATCGCTTGCCAGAAACGGTGCAGGAAATGAGACCCGCAGGTGTGATCTCCTCGAAGAAGAACGGACCGACGACAAACGCTGCCGTTATTCCGCACCACACAGTGACCTTTTCAGAGTGAAGAGGTAATGGCTGTAGCCGAACGGATTCTCGGGCGCCCATATCCTGCAGTTCTGCGTATTTACAGAACCTTGCAAATGGAAATGAGCTTCGTCAGACCACAGAATGTTCCAAGGCCATTCATTATCCACTTCCATCAAGGCAAGAAATTGTAGTGCAAACGATTCACATGTTTCTAGGTCAGCAGGTAGCAACTGCTGCACGTGAGCTATCTTATACGGATAACAACGCAAGATGTTCCGTATAACTTTACGAACTGTACTGATAGGCATATCCAACATTCGGCCAATTCCTCGTGCACTGTTGACTCTTGCATCATTGCTTGTCTGTTCTTGTAACGCTGTGGCCACATTCTCCACTGCCGCCGCCGCAACTGGTTTTCGTCCTCTACCTCGTTTCACGTCAAATGAACCGGTCTCTTCGAATTTTTCTATCATTTTCCGCAGGCCATATGTGGTCCTTGGGCAGGATTTTATGCTTTTTAACGTCCGGAACTTCCTAATAGCCGTTAATGCCAGTCACCATTCTGGTAGAAAAGCTTCACGAGAAGAGCACGATCGTTCTTCGTCAGAGTCATGATGAAACACTCAGACAAAATTTTATATGTGTCATTAGTGCTCTGCGTTTTTATCTTAGCCATGTCTGCAGTACGCATGTTACGTCTTAGTAATTTGCATACCAACAGCAATGTGAACCCTGGCAGCGCCATCTATCGGCATATTTTGAAACTTTTTTTCCCTTCTCCAAACAAAGTTCCATTACCTCAGGATTGTTCTGGTAAAATATCAAGTCATTCTGACCTATAGTTTTAAAGTTAGAATATATATATATATTATTTATGATATATGCTATATAATAAGATGACTTGGAGTAAGCCGCAACAGATTGATGATGGTTCTCTGCCTTATATCCTGGGAAGATTTTACCGCGTAGTTAGAAAGATGACACTCGAAGGAGAGACTTGTAGACAGACGTGGCTGAATTGAATATAACTTTTATAAGTGGATAGGAACTAATTATCAAAAATCTACTTTTCATCACACGTGATCATAGGCGCAATACGTACCCTACAGTTTTATATAGAGTATTACATGTTAGATAATGGCGTAGTTAGTAGTACGACAAAGCAAACGGAGAGAAGTAGCATCATGACTGCAGGAGAGCTGAAGCTAAAAATGTGCGCAATTATCCAATATGGAGGCTCACCAAGAGAAGGTTTGGCTTAGATTAGAGAGGTTTTAGTTCTCGAAATTTTGAGTTCAGGTTCCGAGTTAGCTACGTCATTAGCATTACCCAAAGCCATACAAGATGGATTGATCTAGAAATGACGCAGTCCAGAAAAGTTATTATTACGATTTTTAGGATAGAGAAGGGGATTATAATTTTGATTTACATTATGTTTTTATGTTACGTATTAATAATTTTTATCTCGCATATATATATAATATGTATAGTGTATATACTATACATATAATGTTGTAATGTATAATACAGATACATGTATTACATATTATTACTTATATATTATATCTTGCAAATGAAAATTATATAAAATTACTAAAATAATAACTATAACAGAATTCAGAAGGTACCTAATTAACTTCGGATCATCTGGTTTGTTCCTGAAAACTGAAACAAAGCTGTAACTTCTAACTTAATAGTGTATATATATCTTGAGTCATTGATCTCAATAACGCTCTCAGTTTATTTTGCTTACTTTTATATTATTTCGGTAAGTTAATCTTGCGTGGGCAATAAACCACCGAGAATAGTGACATCTTATCTTACCAATTACTTAGTTGGCTAATAAGAGTTTGATAAGATTAGCAAAGACCCTGATACAAGGGGAGGAAAAGCAAATATAACATGAAGGAACTCAAATGGCAGCGTACTCTAATGTAAATGTTATGTGTCACGTGTTATTCTGTAACTGCATTTGTAAATTTCATGAAAAAATGTTCCAAAATTGAAGAATTAGTAACAAGAGGTACTTAAGATTTAGGTATAGCATTGTTTTAAAATACTTACTTTGACTAAAAATATCGGATTTTTTCTTAAATGACATAGCGACGTTTTCCATATTTCGATAATACAACTCAGCTTATGTTTGAATGTTAAATTTTATAAATTTTGGTGAGAAATTTAAGTAGCAATTCAATAATTAGCTTAGCGCCCTTTTGCAAAAATTTATGACAAGAATAATTCACTTGGCGAACTTCTCATTTTATGATATCCTGTTTCATTTTCCCTTTCTTTCGGAACGCGAGGGAAAAAAATTCTCATTTCTTCTTTATAGGAAATATTTTAATTTCGTATTATACTTTTTAATTACAGTTTTATTTATTTTTTTATTATTAAAATTTTATTAATTGTTTTATTAATTAATTAATTGTTTGAGTTGAATATTTTAACTGTATTGCTTCAAATAATTATTTAAAAAATGTTTATTTATTCACTCGAACTGTGTACTTAAAGAAAGTATATTTACTAATATCTTTGTTTTGAGAATTTGATTTTATTTATCTGAACTGTATTTCTTTCGAAAGAATGCATTGTGATCCAGTATACGCCTCGAAGCTGTTAATAACTGCATCTATTAAAAGAGGAAATACTGTAAAGCGCAATTAGTACCTCTTTGAATGGGACATTCAGGAGCGATATGGCTTAAATGAGAAAGACGTATGATCGATATTTTTATTTAGGAGGTTAGGAGTAGATGCATATATTGTTTACAAAATTTCCATTGCTTTGCAGTTTTATCATTGTCTCATTAATTTACACATCATTGCGTTCTATCATCTTACTTTAACAACAGAATCAGCCATCACTTGTGGCGATGTAACTAAAGTAAAAGTCAAATTCAAAATTAAAAAACGTAGTCTAGTAGTGAAAGATTACACAATTTAAATTGAAGTTGGTTCAAAACTTTAACCGGCTTAACAATTTAAATTTTGGCAGCAAATAACGCAAAGTCGAATAATTACAAACTTATCAGAGATGGCAGAACTAACGTAACATACCCTCGAGAGGCAGAAACACGATCCGTATTACAGTCCCAAAACCTCAGCTTAATTACTCTCTAACTCATTTGAATTTCTGATGAAGAAACGAAAAGGAGAAGTTATAGTAAAGATCTAAATCGTAACAAAGGGTTAGTTTCAAATAAGAACCTTATAACACCTCACATTGTAAGATAAACCTAATGTTACTAATCTAAAAATCTAACTGGTGTTTAATCTTCCCAGAATACAAACAAATTATCTTCTCGTGTTTGGCTTAGATACCAAGAAAACTAAAACACAATAATAGCAAATAGCGAATACAATAATAGCATATGCAACTGACGATTCATTTGCTCTGCGGCTTGTTAGTTTAAGTAACATGTTAAAAAGACTTATGCTGTGCATTTTATGCAAGAAAATATAATAATAATAATATTTTAGATATTTTCAAATCGGGTAATAAATAACTTGGCTCCTGAATTAAGCGACTTCGCCGCTGGCCGAATGCTTAAAGACTACTGAATACTAATATTTTGTCTCGGGTTCGAATTCAGGCGAGCTACTGGCTGCCTTTTTACCATATTTAATGTAAATGCAAACAAGTTTCTCTCAGAAATATTTCCACGGAAACATCCCTTCCCTTAGGCAGATAGCTCTTCTGTGCTTTGCTATATTCAAAATCATAAATTTTGAAAAAATTAATTTAGTTTACTTTAAATTCAAAACGATGTCAAATTTTTGAATAAGGCGAAAAGCTGGATACCTAAAATATTGCAAGATTTAATAGTATTAATTTATATATTGACTAAAGGGTGTATACACATTAATAACGAATCACTGAATAATCCTCTTGCTGCATTTGTTTGGATCTAGTCTTAAAAAGAAGCTCCGATTTTTGACTTTTATTTGCTCTGACGTGTAGTGTTTCAATCGATTTTCCTGTTTTTGACATTCATTCCAGAGTATTAATTTAGGAACCGACGTCAGTATTAAAAAAGTTATAGATTTTGGAATATCTGCTGTTACGAGACGTTTTGTGAGGGCTATAGTAATTTACTACTCAGTATTTTAAATTTTATTTTAATTATACAGTAGAGGTTTTAATTTAATTACATAAAGCAAGTTTAATTCAGTTATCGTTAATCCATATAATTTCAGGTCATAAAGAGTTCGTATACTTTCGGTACAGCAAGTTATGTATCCAAGAAAACTTACAGAGTCTCTTTGGTAGCATAAACGCATGAGCTGTAAAAGGACATACAGGTAATTAACTCTTGTCTTAAACTGTAGACAGACAAGGCCAGAAAAAGAGTTTAAATAGCCCTTTTATTCGCTCTCAAAGAAGTAACAATGACCAAACTTGGGTTTACACAAGCCATAAATTCTGCCCTAACTTAAACAAGTAATATTGAACTAAAATCAAAAGTAATTAACTTAGCCTAACGATTCATAGGATAAAGTAACGGGCCGGAAGGCTCTGGGTTTGTAGAAGCCGCCGAGACAAGCTGAATATCTAGAAGCACTCAGTGCCACAGAATGAAATCGCTATTTAGACACGGTAACAACGTGGCCTCAAGTAGGCAGAACACGCTCTAAAATCAATTTGCAAAACCTTTGCTTAAATAGCACTTCTTTCTCCATTAATCTGAATAAACGCGCGCTGTCTCATTTACATTCTGGCATGAAAAGCATGGGTGAAAAGGAGAGCGACAGGAAAATTGCTTTAACTCAAAATTAATTATTAGTCAAAAATAAATAGATAAATCTTCACAAACTGAACCATTTTAATTAATCAATTACTTTTTAAAGTTTTTTTATGAAATAAACTTCCTCAGTTTCAGAAAATTCAATTTAAATGAAGTTAACGTAAAAATATCAGACAAAAATAAATAAAATAACAATAATAATAAAAAAATCTGAAAGCTTTCAGATTTTACATTACACCCAAAGGGACTTTTTTTAACGTTTCATGTGTTTTATTAAATATCATATTTTTCGCGATTGAACCATTAAATTCAATTCAACAGCAATATCTGAAAACAATTTTATAAAAGGAGCATATCTTTAGAATTTTCGATATGCAGTCTCGTGCGCTGGAGACAAAAAATGTTTGTTGCCATTGCTTGCTTTGAAATCGATGAGTTTCTTAATAAAAAATTCGTTAAAGTGTTACAAAATATGAAATCGATAATACACTCATGTCCATAAATTAAGGATAATGCAAAATCAGGCAAAGGAAGAGTTAGAAGCAAAACAAATTTGACTTATTTGTAAAGCTTATTTATTAAACAAAAGGTAAAGAGCAAAAAAAGATAATATATGTTTCATATTATTAAAAAAATAGCGATTTTTTCTCCCTGAAGCAAATTACACAAAAAACCTATTTACAAAAAACCAATATTACATGGTTGGTATGATTGTTAATACATTGTATGTCTCCCAGACGATGCAATACAGTCCGTATAACGCCTAGGCATGCTGAGTATCAAATTATCGATGTGATTTTGGGGGATATTACACCACTCAAAAAGCAATGCTCTCCGAAGTTCCAGTAGACATGTAGGAGGAGGTTGACAGGCTGCAACTCGTCGGCCAAGCATGTCCCACACGTGCTCTACTGGATTCAAGTCCGGTGAGAATGCTGGCCAGTCCATATAGGTGATATCCTCCGACTGAAGGCATGCCCTTACGATGTTTGCACAGTGAGGACAGGCGTTGTCATCCATAAACACAAATTGTGAGCCCATGGCTCCCCGAAACAAACGTACATGTTGTTCCAGAATGACGTCCTGATAGATTTGGCTTGTCATGGTTCCAATTTGAACATGCAGGTCAGTTCTGGAACCCAGAATAATTCCACCCCAAACGAGCACTCCTGCACCACCGTAACGGTGTTGTTCAATGATGTTTTCTTAGTGGTAACGGGTACCTGGAGCTCTCCATATGAAAGTCCGGGGAGAATCAGACTGCAAGCTAAACCTGGAATCGTCGGAAAGCATCACACAAGCCCATTGTTGCGGTGTCCACAATGCATGCTCTCTACTCCAGGCTAACCGCAGGCGACAGTGAGTTGCAGTAAGTGGAACGCATCTGAAAGGTCTACGAACATATAGACTAATCTGCCCTAAGCATCTGTACACGGTCTGCCTTGAAATTGTCGTACCAGTGGCTGAAGAGAGCGGACGAGACAGGTCTCAGGCTGTGCTCCGCCTGTTTCTTGTGGCAGTAACTGCCAAATACCGGTCCTCATTCGACGTTGTAACTCTGGGGCGACTTGTGCTGTAACGTCTACTCACATTACCATCATCTTGGAATTGTTGCCAAAGTCTGGAGATGACACTCTGGGCAGTTCCAAATTTGTCTGATACTTCCAGTTGGGTACGCCCACATTTCAGACGGCCGATAATTCTACCACGTAAAAAATCATTCAAATGCGTCCTTTGTGTCATAACTATTCGGTTATTGCACTGAAATGCTTATAAAGCGCCTGCGAATAATTTTACTTCTTTGCCTGTATTCCTTATATATCATTCTCTTACACTCTCGTCATTGTGACGTACCATCGGTGTCATCTGGTTACTTCCTGAAATTTGCATATGATTCTTAAAGATGTGTGTAGTAATTTTACAGGTGATATATTTATTTTAGAGTTCGATTTCCGCGTAACTCCGAATTATCCTTAATTTATGGACATGAGTGTAAAGCAAATCCCCAATTCCCAATTAGGGCTTCTAGATGGCCGCATTCGGTGGAGAGTTACGTTATTCAAAATTGGATGGCTCTAGGTACCGTTGCTTAATCACAATGAGAGAAACATATTTACATTTATGCAGATTCTTCATTATTTAATTTCTTTAAATATAACACAGGGTTCTAATATTTGGTTGCAACAATTTGAAAAGTGAACCGACATTCATAGTGAACCAACGCAAAATGCCAAAACGAAATTAATAGATTTTCTGGGATATTAATTTCGTTAATAGCCCAGAATAATTTAGCCGAAAGGGGCTATTGATTTCGTGAATAGCCCCTTCGGGATAAAAATGAAATATAGGCTTCTAGATGTACTTGTTGGGGTAAAAGACTAAGAGCGTTCAAAATGCGGTTGCTCTGGGTGCCTCCGTTTTTTCACAATGCGAGGAACAAACATACATTCAAGTCTACATGCACACGTATTCGTCATTAGTCTCAAAGGCCCTTTTCATTGGCAATCATAATGAAACAATAGAATGCACAGCAACTTAGAGCGTATCAAGATAAATTATACTGATTTATACCGTGTGCGAAGTTTAGGGTTAACTTATTTACCTAATCAAGATTACAATTTACGCATTACAATAATTAAACAGCAGAGAGAATACTAGAGCCGCACAGAGTAAATTAATCGAAAGCAGCTGAACATTAAGCTGAAATGAAGATATTACAGTATTACAGTCGGTCTCCATGCTTTATCACTATGTAAGGGCAAAGGCAAATAATAACACCCCATAGAGTTCAAAGTCTTATACGGAAAATGGTAGCATTCAACGTAATAAGCTTATAACTTGCTTATTATTAGAACATGAAAATATGGCCTTCGTGCATTTTTTTAAAAATGAGAACTGTAATCAAACATAATTGAAACTTAAACTGTAACTGTACTCGTTAAAATGTTTAAATAAATCAGTAAATTTCGTCTAGAAATGTTTAAAAAGCCCATATAAATTTCTTTTCCTAATGAGTGCTGTGATTAGCAACTGTTTAAAGGCAATAAAGGGCACTGATATCTCACAAACTGCATCACTGCATACATTAGATTTACTGGATAGTAATATACAAGAAAGCATCATTTATCCGAATTAGTTGAGGAGAAGCCATTCTGCATAACATCCTTTTTGATGATAGTAGACATTTCCGACGATAGAAATAAATGCAGATTACGTTATTAAATAAACTCATGCGTTACAATGATTTTGTTTATTTATTTTTTGATCTATTTCCGTAACTATGTTACATAACGCGTCATTTTAATTTCAGGATTTTTTTTAGTCTGACTTTGGCCTTTAAATGCCGATCATCTAGTATGTCAATATTCAAAATTTTCATATTTGGGCGAATGAAGTGCTGAGTGAAAGGTATAAATTATGCTTTCAAACAAACATGCAAAGTTTTAATGTCTATTATGTGGGTGCAACAAGTGCATGTCGATATGTGCAAGCGTATGTGTGAGTGTGGGCGGAGTATTTAGAGAGAAAAAGCCATTAAAAGCGCATGCTGTAATTTCTATGCTTCCTTCTTGCGTTCGTACTCCTGAGTCATTTCCGTGGCGGTTTCTCTTTCCCATCAACATTTGATGAAATTCAAAAGTAGGCAATGGTAATGAGCATCTATCAGTTGATGATCGCGGGAAACGCAGATTTATTCAGAATGGCCTACAAATTTACAGGAACAATGTGAGGATAAAGTCGAATTTTAAGAGCGACTCCTCCCATAAGACTCCAATTCCAGAATTCTGTTTGCAAGAAGATCTGCTGTTTGCGTCTCGCATCTGAGCCCCAAAGAGCTCTGCTACGAACTTATTAAACGACAGCGCAATGATTCGGATGTTAAAAAAACACGTGTGGTAACAGGAGTCGGCTGATCTATTTCTATTCAAAAGAAAACATGTGCCGCGCGAAAAATGGATGCGCTTTGAACTCTTTTAATGGTTAACACCTATATCTGTTAACATTTTGCAACTATAAATTAGTAGTTAAAAGCCACAGATAGTAATATTCAGTTATTTTTAAGAGCGTGTCAGAATTATTTCCTTCATTCGTGATTTGACATCTGATAGAATGGTCCCTAGAAATCCTACTAAGCCCTTTTGTGTGGTGCAAAGAACATTGAATTTGGACTAAGAATAAATGGAACACCCTTCTCTTTACAAATAAGTCTCGGTTAAACATAATCACTGATTCTTGACGTACCATCATCTGGACGAAATCAAAGAACCCGATATCTTTCAATTATGTGGCCTGTTTGCTACCCTGATCGATACAGTGGTTAGTGACGCTGGCTGCCGTACCGATGGGGCCGATTTCGAGTCTCGAACAGAGCAAAGACGCTTGTAGGTATATAGTGTCTGTGTGAAATGGGGACACCTAAAATAATACCGAGGCGAAAGTCTTCTCGAGCGGTTTGGTTGAAGGGGAAGAGGAGTGGAAGACTCTCGGACAGTCTTCCGAGGTTTTCTTCATCGAAATTAAGGCGTAACCCTACTGTTAGTATGGTGGAACTATACCTGTATCACCAATGATGAAATTCTGATGTCCAGCTTACTTGTACCTGCACCTCTTCTTCAGCCGCTGAGAAAGCGATCAGTAGGGCAACGAAGGTTTTAATGATCTGGTTAGCACCATGATGGATGGGCTCATAACATTAACAAAGATTCTGTGACTGCTGCGAGATAGCGGCTTATTCTGGCTTTAACTCCCAGCTAATATTTTGGACAACAGTGATCGTCTAAGTAGGGCTAATCTGATGGTTGATTTGCTGGGAAGTATTGAGGGATATGGTAGTCATGGATTTGGGTCTTGCAAGCTGTCTTATATCCAGTATGAAGTCACTTTGTGAAAGTTATATGACTTTCAGTCGATATTATACCACATATCAGCCTCCTTTTTTGTACGATCTTGAAAGGTCTTTCAGACTTTCTTGTATCGATGAACCTTACGTATGATCATGGGAGTCTGCCATGACTGTCGTATGGCATATTTTGTGTGTTATATCAATTTATGGTCATAGCAAATTTTATTAAAATTTATCCATTATGAATGGAATTAATCGACCCAATGTGAAAATTCTCTTAAATTTGAACTCAATGTAATTAGTTTGGTGGATATCAAGAAAACAAATTTAGGATATACTTTTGGTTCAAGAGAAGTTTAAATTTAAAAGAAAAGTTCTGTTTTTGTAAAACGTTAGATCCATTGTCTCAAACACGAGTTTACGCTTAAAAAGCAGGAAAAAATCAAATATCGCAATAAATAAACACTCTGTACCACTTACGAGATTTATAGCGCTATCTTAGTTATAATACAGTAATATTAATTAGTTATCATACAGTTGTGAGGTTTACATTATTTTTTACTAATAGTTATTTTAATTCGTTAGCATTTCTGCCGCTTCTTGTTTCTGCTGCGTTTCGTCGTTTAGGATCAACATGAGTTAGGGTGAATGAGAGTGTATTTAAACTGAAGTAGCGAAAAGGTTTGTCCGGTGTTGAATTTTCCTACTGAAATTTATGCCCTAGAGTGTATGATATTTCATGCCCTGCTAACACTTAGTCAGGCATATGACATATGGTAATTTATTGAAATCCATGATGTTTCCCTTTATAACATTTTTTTTTAAATATTTTAGTTTTTAGTAGAAAATAAATATCAATTGATTTAAATCCATCAATGAATATAGATACTTGAAAGTCTATCTTGGATTGAGATTTCATCCGATTTCATTATATTTTACACGCCCATACTAAGTTATTAAAAAAGGGGCATTTAAAAAAATTGAAAATGGCCGGTTTTGAGACTCCGTCATTTAATGAAATTTCGCTTTGTTGTTTCGGTCAAGCGATATTCGTTAAGCGGGTTTTTACTACAGTTGCAAAGATACGAATTGACTTCTCATAACGGGATTACGTATCATTGGCTGTACCAAGCCTAAAAATAACAAATAAAACAAAAAGTAATGCAAATAACGACAGTTCGATAGAGCCGAAGAAAAGCGCCTGGAAAAGGTTTTTTCTGCGGGCAGAAAAGGCAGGCAGTGAAACATCAAGGAAACGAGATGCATTGCCAGTTAATTAATTACGGCAAAACATTTGAGCGTTTCCTAGCAAGAAACTGTTATAAATAAAAGGGAAATATGCTATAAATATATCGATTTCGTAAATATAAATAAATATTGTTGTAAATTTAACAAAATATGTACATTCATTTTATCATATTGTTGTTTTTCTGCGCGGTTGTAATATTGTACGTTGCTTTATTTAGTTGTTTATTTATTTGTTAGGCTTAGGGTAATAATTTTAGGCTTTAATTTGTGCGCAATTCAGTTTGTGGCTACGTATTTGCAATATAAGAATTTGTTTTTTGCATACATTGAATGCGTGATATGAGCAAATATACTCCTGAATGGTTTTGGTGACATTAGTAATTTCTTGACAGCATGGTGACTTTCGAAGCTTTACGGCCGATTTTCCACGAAGTTTCCTGATTCTCTGTCTCACTACAGTTGTGATTCCGATAAACAAAAACCCGAAAATTGAAATATTCAAAGACTACTCTTTTCTATATCCAGAATGATTTGGCTATTGCTTTGGTTGGTGCCATCATATACTGGAATTCTCGGCAACGAAGTGAGAGTTGAATTCGCAAAGAAAGCTTCAGTTCCGATTTTCTTATTATGCCACTAACAGTAAAAACATGGAAAAACACACACTCCACAGACTTCTTGAAACGTAGTAAGACAGATGAAATTCTGCCTTGACTGGTCGGAGAACTTACGGGTTTATTCTTTCCAAGGAAAGAATAAAATTTTCAAGTTTTTAAATTTTTAAATTTCCAAGGAAAGAATAAATTCTTTCCAAGGAAAGAATATAAGATTCCAGAATCTGCTTGTTCCTCACAGGTCATGGCGCGTTTCCATTGTAATTGAAGCATAGCAGCGATGAGAAAAGTAATTACGGCTTCTCCTTTTTCTTCATAACTTATTGACACAGAAAGACTCTACATAGTTGCGAATGACTTTTGCATGCACTTAGTTCTGCATGATTCTGTACTTAAAATAGACTCTATTTTTAATGTGAATTTATTATGGATATCTTATCTGTACATATATTTGGTATTGATACTGCAAATTAATGTACATTACGGAACATTTCTTTGGTACTGTATCTAGTTTTTTCCAAGCTTCTTATTCATTTTACTCGTAATGTGTAGGAACTCCTGTTCAATGTTATAACATATGGTTGTGTACCACATCTATGAACATTTGCATTATCTTATGCATTCCATGACATTCTTCAGTTTTCATATATTTCAATCTCTTTATATTGCATCTCTGGTTACTGGCCTAAAGGTTAGACTAGGGATCTTCATCCTGTGCCTCGCGGGACAATAGGGGCCCGCCGAAGATATTTTAGTAGCCCGCCGAGCCTTTTCGTTAAGTTAAAAAAACTGTCAATGCAGGTATCTTAAATTCTTTGCTTTCCTTCAATTTTCCCCATACAGATGTTTACGAGAAGCTTGATACTTATCTCATACAAATATGCTTTTATTGATGATCAATATGTTTTAAGCCTCCCATTGTGTTGACCTTCTTGACTTAAATAAACACAAAGGAAATCACGCCCGGGGTCCTTTCCATATCTTCATATACATCTTGTTCAAAAGGGAAAAGCAACGAGGGAAAAATTAATGAAGTTCTATTTCTCCCAATGTTGCAATCTGTTGACAAAGGAGCAGGTTGATGTAAACCTCGTGACTGGTTGGCAATAAACAGGGTTTGTACAATTTGTTTAAGCTAAGTTGCTCATACTCGTTTCAGATTCTGAAACTCAGAAGCGTTTTTCGTCTTCGAATTAGTGCACAATGGCAGGCTGTGATTTAAAAGAAAGGAGAGCAATTGTTCCAAGAAAAGTGGCCATCTCTTCACTTTATACTTGAGCATAAGAATAAGGCAATTTGCTTTATCTGCGACGAGCTGTAATGAAAGAACATAGTATTATTACGAATTTTGTACTTAGATAAACAATTTAAACACCGGGGGTCCTGTGACAAGCTGACCACTTGCCTAGGACATATGCTGTTGCACTCCGGGGCCCAAAACGGTCAAGAGAGCAGAAAAAGGCACTGCAGGCCATGGCCATTAGGGCTGTTACGCCACTGATTTTAGTTTTAGATAATTTTAGTAGAATTATAAGAAAATTGTTGTACTTTTCTGTGTAATGTAGCACGAGACAAATTTTAAAAGAAAGCTATGCCGAAAAGTAAGAATACAGGGGAAGTGCATTTAGTATAGAGTAAATGGCGACCATTTAGCACTCTTTTGGTCGGTCCTTTTATCACCGTAAACATGTATTGAAATTGAATAAATGTAATTAGCCACTAAGTTAGTTGTAACAGTAATTCCACTCTCGTATTGCTTTCCAGTAACTTCGAGAACCAGAAAATGCTAGAAATATCTCGCAGCCGGTTGAAAACTATTTAAAGCTGAAGAAAGAGCATCTGCTCTCAGTTGCTTAGTTATTGTTGTTTAATTCCGCGTGAACTGAGACATCCGATTTAGCTTTCTCTTCAGATGCGCTTTGCATTGCGTTGTGTTTAACGTTCTTAGTATTTGAAATGTAACTACTGATTACACTGTGTGATACACTTGTACGATTATTTCTGCGGAACATTCGATAGTTCTGAAATATTTCTTTTGATAAAATAAATTTTATTAACCTATGATCGAACTTGTGCTTAAATCTATTACGAACCATACGCACGCAGCAATATCAAGAGGCATTATGATACTAAGCACAGTGGAAAATATTCTGCATTGGAAAGACATTTTCGAAGCGTTAAAGTCAGTGAATTAAAATCAAAGCTAAATTGTCACCAGTCATTTTCCTGCACAGCGAAGAGAATTCGAACATAGTTTTCATCTTAACTATATGATAGCAGAAGAAATTCCAAAATTTGAAAAACCTTTTGCTGATGGAGAGTTTGTAGAAGAAGATCTTCAGTGTCCAGTTGATGTACTTTGTCTATTAGGCTCAAGTTATTTCGAACATTAGTTTGTCTGGTGTGACAATATCAAGACGGGTGGAGGATCTGATTCAGCAGATATATTCAATAGGTGAAAATCCAATTGCAAAGACTTTGTGTTTTATACAGCTGTGATGGATGAATCAATGGATGCAGCAAATATTGTACTAGCAACCATTTTTATTCGTGGCGTTGACAGAAACATCAAGATTGAAAAATTACCCAGTATCGTTGCACTTAAAGGTACAACAAGGATCAGAGTTGTATTAGAGTCTCACAAAAACCTTAACGAAATGGGATTTAGACTTGAACAAAATTTCTGCCGTATTTACAGATGCTTCTTCTATGATCGGACGTAAAAAAGAAGTAATAACATTACCCAAATCTGTTACGAAGTCATGTGGGAATAATACTTTGATGATTTTACACTGTATCATCCTCCAGGAAATTTTTAACATAAAGTCCTTCTCAAACTTTGAATATGTGATGACGGTTGTTGTAAAAGGGGTTAATTTCATTCGGTACAAAGTCTTAAGCACTGTCAATTTCAACAATTATTGAGTGATCTGGAAGCTGAACATAGTGAAGTACTGCTCGGAAGTACGTTGATAAAGCCGAGGAAAGATACTTCAGAGCCTGTTTTCTTTGAAGGATAAAGTTCAACAATTCATCAAGTCTAAAGGGAAATCTATTTGCGAGTTCCATGATAAGAAGGGATTAAGAGACTGTATTTCTTGGCGATATTACTGATCACCTCAATGATCGGAACTACGCTTAGTGGAGAAAGGTCTACTTGTTGGTAGTCTTTGTGACTCTGTGAAAGTTTTTGAGACAAAGTTAATCCTAAGGGAAAGTCAGTTGTTAAATAAGAACTTAACTCACTCAGGACTAGAAATTTAGTGGAGAGGGTGAATTAAGCTACAACGTAGAAAACGGACGATTATGTATAGTGCATTTCAAATCTGAGAGTGGCATTCAAAAACAGATTTTCCGACTTCCACGAGAATGGAATTTTCATAAAAATGTTCTCCTTGCCTTCCTTAGTAGACTCCTTGCTTTCCTTAGTAGACAAAGACAAAAGTGTTCCGCCTGAACTTCAATTAGAATTTGTAATTTGCAGTGTGACTCTGCAGAAAAATACGAGTTTCTTGAAAGTTCTGCATTAATTGACTTTTACTTGAAGTACATGTCCGAAGACGAGTATCCAGGAATACATAAACATGTACTGTTCATATCTTCTATCTTTAGTAGTACCTGCCTATCTGAACAGTTGTTTAATCAAATGAAGAACACAAAATCGAAAATAATTTAAGGCTGTATTAAGCTTGATACTTGAACTTCAGTGCTTACGTAGCGAGCTATCGTTATATCTGACGACAAAGGCTTGCGAAGGTTTTAAACAACCTTTTTATTAAACTGAACTTTTGACAAAGCATGCACAACTCGTGCTACAGATAAACCACTAGCTGTGGCGATATAAAATTAGCAATAACAGACACTAAACGTTGATAAAGTACTTTAAGACAGCCCAGTCAAATACTAAGCTATAAACAGGCTCAAATAATTTAGCAGGGCGTAAGTTTAAACTATCGGCTGTGAGAAAATGCAAAGCAGAAATAATTCGAGTTGGACAGACCTGGGAGAACCTAATAGCGCAGCACAAATACCGGAAATTCTCTTCGACTAATATCTAAAAGCCCTCACCCTATGTAACGTAAACACTACTTTGCATTTGGGTGAAGGATACGGAAAGAAGTTAAGGTAAAGATGAAAATCATAATAACTGGTTAGTTAATATAGGAAGCTTACAAAGAATATGTGTGACAGATCAACATTTGGAGGACACTTTACGAATCCAATAACATAGATTCTACAGGATATCGAAGCGTTAATAAAAGAAAAGAATGCCAAGCTTTTAAAACTGAAGCGAATTCTATCCCGCTAGTAATATTAGTTTTTTATTGTCAATGGATTTTGAAATATTGTTGTGTACTAGCATGTAACTTCCATTCAGAAGATAGTACTGTCATATTAAGTTTTCATAATTAAAAAAGGTACAAAGTATATTGATTCGACTCCTGTTGAGCTCTCTTTTTTTTTGAGCAAAAAGTATGCTATTTGTATGCTATAAAAATCGGTGAGTCAATATCTTCTATTAAAATCAACTGTAGTCTAGTAAACCTTCTCTCTTTTATAAATGTTCTGTCTACGCTACGTTTTTGACAAACCTTCGAACTGAAGATCTTTATGAATTTATTAATGTTTCCCTCGAGAGTGAAAATGTTAAACAGCTCTAGATTTTTCTGCTGGTTGTGTAATTAAGCTGTTTGCAAACTTAGTCTGCAGAAAAACTACCCTTCTTAGCGGTGCACCGGAACTTCCAGAAATCTGTGATATACCATTCCCGTACTATCTACACGCAGAGAACCAAAAGAAGTTGCTAATTAGCTTTGGGAATTATGGTTCAAATGAGTTAGAGAAATTATGTTTTAGAATTTACTTTGTGAGTAATTCGATATTTCTCGTGCTCTAAGGAGGAATTACGATATCCGAATAATTTTTGAGCCATTTTATAGCTATTTATTTTGCTGTGTGTGTCACTGTTTTTTACACTAAACTGTTAGTTCCTTCCTACTATCTGGAGCGATTAATCAAATAGACAGCCATAAAACCGCAGCCAGCAACAGTATATTTTCTTGAATTTCTGAGTTGACAAATAGCAGAAAATGATTGTTAAAAATAATGCTGTATTTTAAATTTCTTACCTAATTTTTAAGACATAAAAAAGAATTATTAGTAATGGTAATGATGGATATGAAAGCGTGGTTAGATTATATAGTAGTTGAAGAGTACATGAACATTACAGGAATTATTTTGTACACTTCATTGTAAATTATATTATAATTAATTTTGATGCTAATGCTTTCGTAAATGTTATCAAGTCATGCTGTGCTTAATTTATAAATTCAAAAAGTCTCTAATGCTAAAAGACATCGTAAGCAAGACTTAATTCTACTGTAAAGCAACACTGCAAATGCCAGTAGCTTTTTTAAAATTTAAATTCCAACCTTTTGAGGCATGTTTTACTGTTTGCCAATTAATTAATTGTTTTGTCAATATATTATGCACATATAATGTCATAACTTTGTTGTAACTATACTCTTATATACTTGCACTCATAATAGAATTTTAAAAGTTTAGGCTTGTTTCATTTGTTATGTTGTTTAATTTGTTATGTTTGTAGTATCTCTTATAAAATATTATTATGTTCTACTCTGTGTATTATTTTGTAATAATGATCTGTACTTACTTATCTCTTGCGTTGTAATGATTTGTGAATTACCTTAATTTATTGTTAATCTGCATTTGGGTTTATATTATTATAAATGTTACACAGTTAGAATACTTCGTAGGATTGTGTAGAAGCTAATATCAATGTCCTTCAGACTCTATTAGCCTGACAAGAGAATTGTCGCTTCAGTTTGAAATAAAATGACGAAGTTCTGCTAAGTTTAAAACAACCTTTTGATTAAATCTTTAAATTTAACAGAAAACACCATTTGTGATTACGAAACAAGAACACTTGGTATTAAAATATCATGCTCAAGCATTTTAATGGCGCTTATTTAAAGTCTGAGAGCAAAGTGGTTTACGACGTAAATTTTGGTTCAAATTCAGACAATACGATTCAGTGCGGATTTATGTAATCTTGCTAGAAGGATCATTACATAATGCATAAGATGTGCCAAGGTAAAACCAGTATTGCTGGATCAAAAGATGGGTAATTTACCGTTAAAGAGACTAAATCCATCCTTTCTTTTTAACCATACTGGTATTGACCTTTGTGGTACTTTTGCTACAAAATATACAAATCAGAGAAAAGGCATAATGCACTAAAGCACATTATGTACTCAAACAATCCAAACGCTTACGTGCATAACCAATGGAGTGCGCAATGTAAGCCAGGTGCTATGGTTCTGCTGAATTCAATTATTTCATCTGCTTTACATTGTAACATTCATAACAGCATGTCATTACCTATCTCATTTAGAAGAAAATTACCGCTGAACTTCAGGGACGAACTGTTGATATTGTGGAAGCCCACAATTCGAAAACGCATACTGTAATTATTCATAATTTAATATGCGTTAAATTATTGATGTTAAGCGGAATAAAAATTTAGCAATGACGTAAGCAATGTTTTCATAACTAACTTTTGGTTTTGCAAAGTATTATCAACAGTTTTATTGAATACTATAGAAATCAATCTGGAAAACTTTTAAATTAATTAAAGTTATTCCTCAGCAATGAGGGAAATTTTTTTATTAATAGTTAATAATTTTTGTAGCATTCATTTCAAAGAATGAAATTAAAACTAATTATTAATAAAAAAAACTATGAATCGCTCGCAAAACAATGTCAATCATAATATAACGTACAAAATAAAAATTAATGACATTAATCTTTATTTTGTACAGTCATCATCCAATCATCCTCTGCCTAATAAAATTTCAGACTGATTGCTTTAATACTAGTAATAATGGCTCTTTTAATTCAAACAACCTATAAGATTTTATTATTCATATTTGTTAGATAAAAATGGTACACAAAATTTTATTTATTTTTAATATTAATATTAAATGTATTCATTACGTATACATACATACATTCATAGTGTGCATATCGTATGAAATAGTTTATTGTTTAACAATAGTTTAAATTCCTTAAATTCATATAACCTCATCTAAATGGTAGCTGGATAAAGAAATTAAGATCGAAGTATTAGAGAACAAACTTACGAGATTTCATTCCGTACAATCGAAACACTATTTTAAGACTATCCCTGTCTCGTTTAATTTAGCTTATAGAAACGACTTGGCACAGTTTGAAAGTTTTTTTAATCTCTTCATAAAGAGGTCGCTAAGTAAAAACGTAATCAAAAATCTATGACCATTCGCGAAGAATCAGAACTTTTTACTTAAGCACTATTTGCCAACATGAAAAATTTCTAGTTATAAATAATGTACTGTCATTAATTCATTGTAAGCGTAATCATTACCTTACAGGGAGATCGAACGTGTGCATTTTAACATCAAAAGATGTTTAATTTTACTTTCCTTTGATAGCTTGAAGCATTCGAGATTAGAAAATCGAACTTGGACTCAAAATTGCAAAATGAAATTGAATTTTTGTCAATGTGAAAGCAGCATTATAAATAAATGAGTCATTCTAAAGAAAAACAAAAGACAAAATTATCAAAATAACAACCCTGTGTTTGGTGTGGATTTAGTCAAGATCTCAATCGATTTCTAAGGCAATGTCCTTATTCATCAGCAGCAAAGAAATCTGCAAGACGATCTTACAGATGTTTCACGTTGACGTGTTTTTCTTCTATTTTAAAGAACAAGGAAGTCTGAGTTTCTGTGACTGAGTACACATATGTAGGGGTATAAACCTGCGTGTAATGAGAGGAAAATGAAACTGATTTTTCATCGGAAATTAAAAGAGGCAGAATTAATTGCTTTGTAGATGTTTGAAAGTTTAAAGGAGCGTTTGTTCTGAAAACTAGAGCATCACACCACTAGCTGGTTGGGTAGGCCCTAACACATTTGCAGCTCATTGGATTGTCGAGTGCTTTCTTTAACAGTCATGCGTAGCGTGAATGCCAGCTCATTTTATGCATCCATTTTTAAGAAAATATGTTTTCGATACATTGTCGAAGCTCCTACGTTTGTGAGACTGAATCAGTTTAATTTTGGAGCTGAAATTTGCCGGTTTCACAATAAATTGAGAGAATTATGCTACGGAGAGTAAAATTAGAGACTGAAACAGTTGTAGCCGAATAATCGGTAAGGAAGTTTGGCTGTGTCCATCTGCGAACTGACACTATTTTTCATACTTTCTGCCATATGAAGTCAAACGAGATTTAATTTTGTCAGCAGAACTGCTAATCGATAGGACTTGAAGCACAAATTTAACAAGCCGCGTGTGTTTACTCGTATTGTTCAAAGAGTTGATCACAGATATACTTCATGCGAAAGTTATAAGTTTAGGTTTCAGAAAAAAATACATATGAAATAATTACTTAATTTGCCAAGACTTTTGGAATATTTTTGTTCTTTTAACGATTTCAAAAATTAAAAAACCCACTGCTAGGTTATAATTGCAGCTTTCCGACTGTTATAGCTTCGACTTAATGCAGGTAGCATATAATAAAACTAGATTAATTTCCTTCTCTAAGGAGGTACATACATTTATTTCGAGTAAGGATTTTATTACTTTCGTCTGACATGATAGAAATTTGAGTAGCTTTTTTCTGTCTGAAGGTTATTTTTAGGAAAAAAGGGAGGGAAACTTATCCACCTGCACTCAATGATCGCTATTATTGACTACTGAAACATCTTGGCATCAGCAGATTCTGATAAGTCGTTAATTGGTTTAGGTAAGAGAAGAATGGTAACGGGATTCTTAACGTTCATAATAAAATCACTCGCACTTAGGTATATTCTATTTGCTAAGTAATCTCGATGCATACCGTTAAGAATCAGGAATGATTGACGAACTGCAGTTAAAATTCCATAAGTCTTCTGAAGTTTATAGAGGCATTTTTGATGTACTTAAATATTAACTGATTGTTCCATATCAACACAAACTGCTTATCGGAAGAAAATAAGTGTTTTGTTTTTCTTGGCCTTTGCATGGAAACTTTTAAATGTAAGGACCAATTTTAACACTCATATAACTTGCTTAAAAACAACGTTCAAGATAAATTATTTTATGTTGTGATTCAAAATTAGGAAGTTTCCGTGATTTAAGAAAAAATGTTGTATTGAGTCATTAGTATACAAAGTTCTTTATATTATTTCGAATGAGGTGTTTAAATTTAAGAATTTAAGAATTTAGTCTATGAGTTCAAAACTAACAATACAAATTTAAAAGTCTGCAGCAGTAAAAATGAACTATTATGACTCAGTTACAACAAAGTAATTTCAAAATACGCTTATCAGTTAATTCTCTGTTAAGATTAGATGCATTGTCTGACAACACTAATACTTTTAATACTTGTTTAAATTACTCTGAATAGGAGGCTAAATACGATTGCCTATTTATTTATATATATATCTCTACCTACATAAGCCAAATAAACCTCAGAGAAATATACTCGGCAAAAAACTGACGAAATGTTCCTGTCATGCAAGTGCGCAGTTTAAATCTGCCTTCAGAACTCTATCCACTATTTCTGAAAATGTAAAAACGACCCCTGGTGCCGGAGAAATGCATCTGTTATGCAAGTTCGCACGTTAAATCTGTCTTCAAAACTGTATCCATCACCTTGGAAAATGTGAAAAATCTGATAAACCGCCGCTTAAAATAGCAAAAAGCTATAAGTAAAGTAGTACTTCAAGTTGATCGTTTGTAAACAAAATCTAATTGATTACTCCAATAAATAAGGTCTGCAAAACGAAATTTTAGATTACATTTTATTAGATATAATAGGTCAAACCTGAGTATCAAACGTAAATTTATATCAACTTAATTAAATGTTATAAATTTAGGTTATTATTTTAGTAAAAATTATAGTTTATTGGACAGTTGAATAACATGCGGTTTAACTGTTTTTTTAACAAAAAATTAAGTATTTTACAATATGTTTAAAATAAATACTTCGAAATGAGAGTATCATAATTTTTTATGATATTCTTATGCTATTTTTATGACATTGCGGTTGTCTCAAGTTCAACGGCGTTCAAAGTTTATGACAACATCGCTGCTGACGCCTTCAGCATAGAAATAGATGCAGTTTCTGATAATTACCATATTAATTGTAAAAGGTTATCTGAAGTACAACTTCAGAGCTCTGAAATTCCAAATCTCTTCCCCAATCTTCACCAGTTTTACACAAAAAACATTATTTTCCTTCAGAGGATGTTACCCTTTACTATATCATTTACAGGTCCTTCCAACTGGAAAGTTTCCTGAGGTTTCGTACGTGAGGTAATCCCACCTGCGGATTATCTGAGGTGCCTGAAGCGAGAAATAATTCTAGCTAATGCCAACAAATACAAAAGTATCAAAGTATCTTTACTATAATATGAATACTGGTTCAATTCGTCTGTTCATTTCTTTCGTTCTAAAATTTTTTCAGCAGACTCTCTGTCTTTCTCATCTCGGAGTTTCAGCCTCAAGGAAACTAATCATTAAGCAAAACTTAAAACTATTGTGAAGAAATTTGTTAAAACTGCTTTTCAATCTTGCCTACAATGCCAGATCTAGAATCATGTACATTCAAAATCATCTTTGGGTACGTTTTCCTTGGCTGATGCAAGATTTGCACATATTCATATGATTTCATAGATCCTCTTCCGCCATTTGAAGGTAACAGTTATTGCATGACAATTCACCAGATGGCCAGAGGTTATATCTATTGACATTGGCATTGAAGTGTCTGTTCAGATCATTTGCAAAGTGTTAGTATATAATTAGATGGCTCAATTTAGATGCTCTGTAGCAATAACGACTGATCTAGACTGATATTTTGAATTTCACTTACTTAAGGACTCGATGAACGTTTTCGGTACACACAACATTCAAACCGCTGCTTACCATTCTCAGTCCAATGCGCTGACTGAAGGATTTCATAGGCAGATTAAAAGTGCAATAATGCCTCATACCAATCCAAAATGAACTGAAATTCTGTTAATAGTTTTGTTGGATATAAGATTTGCCATTAAAAAGCAATATAAGTGCTACATGTGGCACTTACATTGTTTACTCGTTTACGGTACCACACTGAGATCATCCTCAGATATACGAAAGGTTACTAATTCTGTACCTTTTTCTGAATCCTATGTTTCACAGCCTTGATGAGTGATGCATTCACTTATACAAATTCCAAACTCTAAATATGTTCAGCTATTAATTTATGTATACTCCGCACACCAAACCTGGTTTCATGTATTTCTATGGATCGATTCTGTTAAACGTTCTCAAACTTCACCTTACACTGGATCTCATGTCGTTATTGATCGAACGGACAAAAATTTTATTATTGACGTAAATAACAAAAATAGTGCAGTTTCAATCAATCGCTTAAAGCCAGCATATGTATTGTCGGAATATATAAATACACCTGGAATTGCTCAGATTCCACATAAAAAAGTCTGTAAAGGCTCAAACATAGCTCCAAGGCAAATAACCATTCGCAGCGGATGTCGTGTTCACTTTGCCAAAAGACTCGTCACTGTAATTAAATATTTTCTGTTGTTTATCAATTATAAAATTTATAGCAGATAAAGATTTATAGGTTAAAAAGTTTTTGCATACATTTGAGAATTGTCTAAAATTCTTATTTTACTAACTTTCATTATTCTTCTTTCATTATAACAAGCATTCGTATTCTTATATATTTCATTTAGTATTTCATGCTATATTATTACTTGCATATCACCATTTGTATATCTTGTATTTTATTTTATATATACATTCCAGTGTGTATTTTAACGTATAACTGTCATTGGAATGTGTGTATCTTTTAGTGGAATTCCTTGTAATCAATCTCTTTTGTTTCGTGACTGTGTCAGCGGGGAGATAATCTGTAGTTATCTCAAGTTCAGCTGCGCTCGCCGCCAGCCGACGTCACATGTTTCACAATATTTGCGCGCGCCACCAGCTGACAGCACATCGCTTTTTGCCATCTGTTCCAGTGACCTGTAGTATTTTATGTAATGTGTTTTTACGAATAAGTTGTGTGAATAAAGTTGATTGTTTTAAGTAACATGGTGTCCTAATTCGTAAGGATCAACATCGAGTCACATCTAAAATATTTTTGGTATCAACAGATCTAAATCCTTTTGCACCTGTACGTATATACTCATGATGTTTAGGTATCAGTTAATAGTGATCGTTAGTTTTTAGAATTGTAGCAGAATAGTAATTATTGTGTGTCCCGGAATCAATGAGAAGTAAAGCAATGGGTGCTTTCGAATTTGCTCTTGCGTCTCGTTGTCGACAACAGCGTAGGAGAATAAGTGCAACTTTTGGTAACTTTGCCATTAAAAGAGTTTTCAAGTGCTGCAAATAAAACATTGTTGTAAAATTGTTTTCTACAGCTTGACATAAATAAATATCATGTATAGATATAACAGAAATGACTTTAATATGTGCTGCATTATTTTACATTAAACTCTTATTGTAGTGATTCTGTATTTTTCTACGAAAATCTGTTAGGAGTTCAGAGGAAAGTACTTTTTCCGGTTTATCATATATAGGCAAAATCTAAACTTTTAATGTCAGTCATAATTACGTATGCATCGTATGTACACACATATGAGTTTTTAATACCAAATAGGAGAAATTTCGGATCATGTAATACCTTTTTTCACGA
>KK116467.1:214641-228775 GCA_000611955.2 Stegodyphus mimosarum
CGAAAATGAATAAGATGCAGTTTTCCTTAGAAAAACCCTCTACGAAGTTATCCCTCGCCTCTTAAGCAGGTAGCTCTTGGCTATTTTGTCATAATCGATTAAATAAACAAAACCAGATCGATAACTGTCATAAATTTGCTAAAAGTATTTAATATTGGAAAGCAATAGCCAAGGGAATAGCGAAGGAACATGACTTTTCTCATGCGTATATTTATCTTATATACGCATGAGAAAAGTACGAGTATCACAATGAAGCAATAACTTGAAACATGAAAACAAAAATTATGTATTTGCTTTGAAATTCGCTTAGTATAAAACGAAACCGCAAAAAGAGCTTCAGAATTGTTTCTTCAGAACTCTTTTTGCCTCTTCAAATGGGTATTACTTTTAAAGTAGGGATTAGCAATCTTTTATCGTCCAATTCCACATTGCGACATTTCAGTTTTGTAATCTCAGCAAACACAACCAGGTTCTTATCCATTGTTAAGAGAAATATTGAACAAATATAGTGATGGAAGTTAAAAGGAATTTAATGTGTTGATTCTTAGAGATCTGATTTAAAATAATATCAGTAAATGTTACTGAAATAGAAACCTTCCAAAGGGATTTCGATTTTTTTTTCCAAAAACCTGTACTTCTGAAGGGTTTCAAAAGCTTTAGCTTTATAAATAAGTAATGAAAAATCTAGCCTAATGGCTAACCAGTTAAGATCAGTAACCACAACAACATAATTTTAACCATAACTTACGTTTAATTTTTCTGCACTTAGCACGCCGCAGGCGAACCTCCCTCTCCGAGTTTTACCAATTATTCGTGGTGTTAGCAAAAACAGTTTAAGATATTTTAACAACTTTATTTTTAAGCTTTTTCAAATTCTGCTTCCGATAAAGCATAACGATTAACTTCTTAAAATTTCTTCTTTAAATTATATTAATATACACTGGGGAAATAAATTAAGAGAATTTTCATATTTAATCTACGATCTCCAGAACTACTAGACAGATTTTAATAAAATTTGGTGTGAGCACAGGTTGATATAATACAAACAAAATAAACATTCAACAGTTATAATAGACACACATGTTCGTGTGTAACATTCATGGGAGTCTGAAGGTCTGAAACAGCGGCTGCAGAAGACACAAAAGAAATGGGTTAATAGGGGGTTATAGTCGCCTCTTACAGCCATATAGGCCTCTCAGCATGATGTCATACTGGAAATAAGGCAGTTTATTAAAGCCTGTGACAAATGGACTCACTCATTTAGCAATGCTGTTTTCAGTTCTTGGATGGTTCTCGGAGGTGTGTTAAGAGTTGCAGTTGCCCTCCCCAGACATGGGACATGCTCTATCGGGTTGAGGTCTGAATCCAGACATGCTTTATCGGGTTGAGGTCTGGAGACCTGGTTGGCCAATCCATCCGGCGAATATCCTCATTCTTGAGAAATTCATCGACCAGAAGAGCTCTATGTGGCCTCGTGTTATGGTCCTGTAACATGAATTCGGTTCCCACTGCACCCCGGAAAAGGCGAACATAGGGCTCCAAGACCTCATCCCTATACCTCACACCAGTCACAGAGCCTTTGTCAAAGACGTGAAGAGGTGTGCGGCCATCCAACATGATGCCTGCCCAGACCATTATACCACCATAATTGTTGATTTCGAGGACATTGAAGGGTAGGTAGCGGGTCTCTGGCTCTCTCCATATGAAAGTACGGCGAGAATCTGTGTTTGGGCTAAAACGGGACTCGTTGGTGAACAGAACGATCACCCATTGCTCCGTACTCCAATCACTATGCTGCCTGCACCATGTTAATCAGACTCTCCTATCCGTAGACATGAGTGGGTCGCAAACAGCCAGTCTTGTAGCAAACAACCCTCTCTCATTCAGTCTTTTGGAAACAGTCACCATTGTTGTGCAACAATGGGAGGCGCCGAGAGAGCTGAGAAGCTGTAGCCCCTCTGTTACACCTCGCTAAAATGGTCAAATAGCGATCTTCTCTGGCCGTCGTGGGTATTGGACGACCTTTTCCAGGCTTTCTCTCGATGGATCCAGTATCCTGGAATTGTTTCCATAGGTTAAATACGACGCTGGGCATAAAATTAAACTCTCTGCATAGCTGGACTTGCGAATGGCCAGCCTCTAGCCTCCCCACAATTCGCCACCTCATTCCATCATCTAAACGTTACTCATTTTTACGCTTCCGATGTGAATTTAACCGATTGCTGCAAAATAACACCAAGAAATTCGCCGAGGTGTGTAGCGAACGGAATTCGTCTTACCCTCCACGTTCTTGTAAAGCCTGAGGGTATAGTGTACAATTGGATGCCCTATCGGTTGGCTAAAAATTTTGTTCAGTTTTAGCGACGAAACCCCATTTCTCGTTACCATGAGAGTTTTAACTTGGTTTTAGTTTCTTGATTTTTTTAAGTGAAAATAAATCGATGTGCACATGGACAAAGTCAAAGCAATGTGCAATGACTAAGTTTGTGCAATTCTCTGATTTTTTTTAAGTGAAAATAGGTCGATGTGTACATGGACACGGAGTTTGTGAAATTCTTTGACTTCTTATTTTGGTTTTGTGTAGCGGCCATCTTGAAAGTGTGCCTTCCTGGCGCCAAAAAAGAATGGGCACTCAATTGTAAACTTTTACCAAGCCTGTTTTTTGCTGGCTTCGCCTGCATACACGTGTACGCTTACGTATTTGCCGTACATTTGCATTTTTATCTAGAAGCAGCGGTTGTTTTCAGTTCAGTTCTTTTCATGCAATTCGATAAAATACGCAAATTCTCTTAATTTATTTCACCAGTGTAGCAACAAATACCAGTGTTGCCTCATAAGAAGTACAAATATCGCCAGTTTAAAACCTCATGAGATGCATTATTATTATTATTATTATTATTTTACAGAGTGGCTTTAACACCGTCCGAGAATCAAATACTTTGGATTTGAGTAAAATTGATTCAGCAACCTATCAAGAAGTTTTGAAGTTTTGTAACAAAACATTTCAAAAATTCAAAACAACATAATATAGCTAAGATTATTTAAAATACAATAGACAATATTCATCCAAAATAAAATTCAGTATTAAATTTAGGCATTATTTACGGGTAAAAAACATACGTTGGAAATACTACGTTTAAAAATTTCACGTGTTTTTACTAATACAATGCGTATTTCCCATCTTTTACTTGTACTACCTCATGAATTCTACCAACGAACCAAGAGCAAATTCCGAGGTTATCTTCCTTAACAGTACAAGTTTATCTTTTTGGATATTACTCTTTTAACTAAATATATGTAAGTCTCTAATAAATCAGACTGGATCGAATTTAAAGTAATAAACAGAGAGCGTTTTCTACACAGCCTCTCTCGGCGAACACCAAAGACGAACTAACACTACATTTACATAATTATGATATCACAGTTTTTTACAAATACACACTACTGCTATCTATTGGCAATCTGAGGATTCATAATCATAAACTTATATTTAACACTCCCCCCGCCCCATGCATCCGTAAACGGATGCATCAATTTTACTGAACTTCAAGATTATGAATTGATATGATCTTTCAATTGGTCTTCTAACTACACACTTCTCCAACTGAATCTCACAAGATCTAATTCTACCATCTCTTCCATGAAATAATTCCTTAATCCTACCTAACTTCCAGTTGCAGCGTTTTACATTATCTTCTCGTACAAGTACATCATCATTAAGTTTAAACACGGGAGGATTTTTGGGAGTTTTTGAAAACATGACTGTCTTAATTCTAATAAATATTCTTTATAAAACCTTTTCCAAAAATGTTCTAATAATAATTGCCTATGTTTTCCTCTTTTAATCAACTGAGAACTTGTAGATTCTAGTTTAGATTCAGGTGAAGGTGAAACAGTCAATCTAGACCTAGTCATAAAATGAGTTGGTGAAAAAAGATCAGGTTCATTAGGTTCATTGTATACATAGGTTATAGGTCTAAAATTGATAACAGCTCCAAATTCAACTAAAGTAGTATACAATTCTTCATAAGATACAGAAGCTTTACCTAAGATACGTTTTAAACAGGTTTTTACAGATCTTACGAAACGTTCCCAGAATCCTCCCCACCAAGGAGCATCTTCCACAATAAATTTCCACTCAAACCCATTTTTTCCCAAGAAATTTAGAATCTTTTCATCTTTACGCAATTTATATAAATATTTTAATTCACGATCGGCAGTTTTAAAGGTCTTAGCATTATCAGAATAAATAACTCTACAAAAACCTCTTTGTGCAAAAAGTCTGCGCAATGCTTGAATAAAACACTCTGCACTTAAATTTGATAACAATTCTAAATGGACTCCTCGAGTTACTGCACAAGTAAATAATGAAATATATACTTTTGTACCATCTTTTAAATACAAAGGACCAGCAAAATCTAGGCCACTTACCTCAAATGGATGAGCTTTCTCCATTCGGTTAGCAGGAAGAGAATCCGATATTTCGTGTCCAGCTCTAGCATTATATTTTTTACAAAATCTACAATCATGTAACACGGACTTTACAAAACGTCTAGCTTTCAAAATCCAAAATTTCCCTCTTACTTGTACTAAAGTTTCATTTAGACCACTACGAAGTACTTTCTCGTGACAGTTTGAAATAATTAAATGAAAAAAATAATTATTTGGTAATATTATAGGTTAATTTCATCGACATCTAACGATGACTTTACTAATCTACTTCCAACTCCTAAACAGCCTTTTTCATCCATTACTGGATTTAATCCAAACAATTTGGAATTATGAGACAATGGTTTTTTACATTTAACATCATTCAATTCTGCAAGAAAATACTCACCTTGTGATAAGTTACTCCAATAACACATAGCATTACATATTTCATTTTTGGTCACAGGACCAATCACTTTTTTTGTAACTTTAAATTATTTATGAATCTAAATATACATGACGTGACTCTTGAAAGTTTACTTACGTCACCAAAGTTCGTTATTTTTAACGCAGGTTGTAAAGGTTTAACACTGGTGGTAACTTGAGTCAGAACTCTTTCTTCAACACTATCTTGATGAAGCCATGGAGGTCTATGCCACCACACTCGAACTACAATCATGTCCATAAATTAAGGATAATTCGGAGTCACGCGGAAATCGAACTCTAAAATAAATATGTCACCTGTAAAATCACTACACACATCTTGAAGAATCATATGCAAATTTCAGGAAGTAACCAGATGACACCTATGGTACGTACGTCACAGTGACGAGAGTGTAAGAGAGTGATATATAAGGAATACAGGCAAAGAAGTAAAATTGGTCGCAGGCTATTTATAAGCATTTCAGTGCAATAACCGAATAGTTATGACACAAAGGACGCATTTGGATGATTTTATACGTGGTAGAATTATCGGCCGTCTGGAATGTGGGCGTACCCAATTGGAAGTATCAGACGAACTTGGAACTGCCCAGAGTGTCATCTCCAGGCTTTGGCAACAATTCCAAGATGATGGTAATGTGAGTAGATGTTACAGCACAGTTCGCCTCAGAGTTACAACGCCGAATGAGGACCGGTATTTGGCAGTTACTGCCAAAAGAAACAGGCGGAGCACAGCCTCAGACCTGTCTCGTCAGTTCTCTTCAGCCACTGGTACGACAATTTCAAGGCAGACCGTGTACAGATGCTTAGGGCAGATTGGTCTATATGCTCGTAGACCTGTCAGATGCGTTCAACTTGCTGCAACTCACTGTTGCCTGCGGTTAGCCTGGAGTAGAGAGCATGCATTGTGGACACCGCAACAGTGGGCTTGTGTGATGTTTCCGACGAGTCCAGGTTTAGGCTTGCAGTCTGATTCTCGCCGGACTTTCATATGGAGAGCTCCAGATACCCGTTACCACCAAGAAAACATCATTGAACGACACCGTTACGGTGGTGCAGGAGTGCTCGTTTGAGGTGGAATTATTCTGTGTTCCAGAACTGATCTGCATGTTCAAGTTGGAACCATGACAAGCCAAATGTATGGGGACGTCATTCTGAAACAACATGTACGTTTGTTTCGGGGCGCCATGGGCGCACAATTTGTGTTTATGGATGACAAACCCCGTCCTCACCGTGCAAACATCGTAAGCGAAAACCTTCAATCCGAGGATATCACCCGTATGGACTGACCAGCATTCTCACCGGACTTGAATCCAGTAGAGCACGTGTGGGACATGCTTGGCCGACGAGTTGCAGCCTGTCTACCTCCTCCTACATGTCTACCGGAACTTCGGAGAGCATTGCTTTTTGAGTGGTGTAATACCCCCAAAATCCAATCGATAATTTGATACTCAGCATGCCTAGGCGTTATACGGACTGTATTGCATCGTCTGGGAGACATACAATGTGTTAACAATCATACCAACCATGTAATATTGGTTTTTTGTAAATAGGTTGTTTTTGTAATTTGCTCCACGGAGAAAAAATCGCTAATTTTTTTAATGATATCAAACATATAGCATCTTTTTTTGCTCTTTACCTTTTGTTTAATAAATAAGCTTTACAAATAAGTCAAATTTGTTTTGCTTCTAACTCTTCCTTTGCCTAATTTTGCATTATCCTTAATTTATGGACAAGAGTGTACTACAAGCTCACTCATTTTAGCACCATGTGTGATTTTATCGGCCGGATTGTCTGATCCAGGACAATGGTGCCACATACTCGGAATTGTTTTATCTTGAATTTCCGAGACGCGATATTGTAGGAATGTTTTCCATTGCTGTGGTGAGTTCCTTATCCAGTAAAGCAAAAGAGAGAATCGGTCCATACATAAACCTTTGCTTGAGGAAAATGCACACGGACTGTATAAGTCTTGCACCTAACACTGCTGCCACGAGTTCGAGTCTTGATAAAGATAATTTTTTCAGGGGAGCTACTCTGCTCTTGGCTATCACTAAACTCGCTCAAGAATATTTTAAGTTACGGAATTTCACGTACACTACTGCTCCGTAAGCACTTTGAGATGAATCACAAAAACAATGTAGTTCCAATATTTCAGGCGTTTCATCAACATCACGAAAATACCACCGAGGTATTTGGATATTCGGTAGATCACATACACTGGTGTGCAAAAATTAAGGACGAAGTCGAAAAATTAGCATATCAGCTGAACGAAGAGGCAGAGCGGACAGAAAGACCAATCAGGAGATTAAGTAAGGTGATGTACGTTAGCACATGCGCAGATGTGCAGGTACACGTAATGGGGGAGTGTCTGAGTAGTATAAAGCATGTTGTCGGTGAAGATTAAGTATGATGTACGTTAGCACATGCGCAGATGTGCAGGTACACGTAATGGGGGAGTGTCTGAGTAGTATAAAGCATGTTGTCGGTGTAAGATCAGTATTTCTGGCAAAGAGATTGCACGCCGTATAGCAGTTAAAATCACACCGAGTTGCTGCCTCAGCGAGAAATGGCGAATAATCAATCTGTTAGACGACATCTGGATGCTTTTACCCGAGGTCGAATCATTGGGAAGTTGGAGGAAGACCGCAGTGTGACAAGTGTGGCTGAAGAGTTTGGAATTGCTCACACCATCGTTTCATGACTTTGGAGACAATTTCAAACTACAGGAACAGCTATCCGGGGGTTTAGTAGTGGTCGTCCACGAGGAACCACACCCGCAGATGACCGGTATATTGCCTTACAGGCCAGAAGAAACAGGCGGCAGACAGCGGGAGAAATCGCTAGACACACGACACAGGCGACTGGACGACCGATATCGCGTTTTACCGTGGCCAGAAGACTGCACGGTGGTGGTCTGTTTGCACGACGCCCTGTACGGTGTGTACCTCTAACGCCTGCCCATCGGAGAAGGCGTTCTCTGTGGTGCCGGGAACACCGGAATTGGAGAGACAATGAATGGGGACGAGTACTCTTTACAGATGAGAGCAGATTTAGTCTGAGTTGCGATTCTAGACACATACACATCTGGACAGAGCGGGGAACACGCAATAACCCCTTCAACATCATCAAAAGGGACTGTTTTGGAGGTCGCGGAGTTCTCGTTCGAGCAGACATAATGCTTGGTAGCCGGACCGACCTTCATATCGCCCAAGGAGGTTCGTCACCTGGGACTGCTATTGTAACGAGGTTCTTCTTTCTTACATGCGTCTTTTCACAAGGGCTATGGGTCCTCAGTTCCTCTTCATGGACGACAACGCTCCACCTCATCGCACAGTTACTGTCGAAGAGCTGTTGGAGAGTGAAGATATTGAACACATGGATTGGTCGGCAAGGTCTCTGGATCTAAATCCCGTCAAGCATGTACGGAACTTACTAGGGAGACCCGTGGCAGCACGTAACTTATCGCCAGTAACGATTCCGAAACTGCGATTGGTGCTACAAGAGGAACGAGCAGCAGTGTCTCAACAACTCATTAACAACCACATATCCAGCATGCACAAATGATGTGAAACCTGCCTAACAGTCAGGGGAGATCATATCCCCTATTGAGGACCGGATATTTCTTGCTAGACACCCATCACAGGGATGTTTCGGTCTTCAGTCGCATTGCGCTCCATGTTACTTTTTCAATAAAGCTTCTTTTTATCCCTCTGATTTTTCTTTTAGCAAGTGTTGCTTACATTACTCATGTCCTTACGTATTGGGGATCTTACGGTATTAAATGTGTTGATTTGGAAAGCTTTTGTACAAAGTTATATTGAAAACACCGTCTCGTCCTTAATTTCTGCACACCAGTGTATAACTGTTAGAGTGAGGAATGGTTATTGTAAACAAAAAGCTGTCAATCTGAGGATTCTATAAGCCAGCATAAGAATTTTTACAGATGAAGACTCTTGTTACTCTTCAAAATATATTCTGAATGAGTGGTAACCATATTTTCAGACACAAGCAGATCTGGATGATTTGCACGCCACTTATGCAATTCCATTTTACCTAATTTCAACAAATCTATTAATTGGGACTGTAGAGTTCTAGCTTTTCGAGTGATGATTTTCCGGAAAGCATATCGTCAACATAGACAGTAGGATAGAAGTCAGTAAGAGCGACGGACGATGCTAGAGGTTAAGTTTTGGCTTTCATCTGTAGCTAACTGTTTAAGAGCTCGAGTTCCAAGATAGGGAGCGTTTGACGTCCAGCAAGTTACGGTGTTGAGTTTATAAGCTTGCATTGGGGCATCAACACTGTCCTTCCATAGAATTCTGAGTAAATGGTGGATGGATTAGAATCTGGTGACACATGTTTTGTACACCTGCTGTGAAAGCGTAGCGGTGTTTCTAAATCTAACCATTATAGAAAATAATTCCTGCTATGGAATTCTTCCTTTGAACAAAATATCGTTTAATGACAATCCCGATGTCGTGGCAGTCGAGGCAGACTCGTCCAACAAATCAGAGTCCTTCATGGGCATTCATACGACGTACTGACTTTCAGAGGTTCGATAATGATTCTCATTAAAATGTCTTTCGCAATATTTCTCTTCAGTACTAAGTGCTGAATCCAGAAAATTAATATTTTCTACCTCCCAGAGTTTTTGCAATGTTTCTTCAATTTTTTTTTCATTTTGCGTAAATAGACCACAATATTGTGATTCACTTTGTGAATTATGCACAATGCCACGAACTACGAATCCAAAAACCGCTTCCTTGAACAATAAGTCTTCTTACTCGCAGCATACGTGACCCGATTTTAATAATTCAAAGAAACATTCTGCACTCAGTAATTAATCGATATTCTCAGGTGTGTTAAATCTGTAATCAGCTAAGGAAATATCCTGTTGATGTCAATATTTTCTATAGGTATGGGAGTAAGGGGAATAATTTCTGTGATTTTTTTAACAATTAAAAAATGAAGCTCTCTAGAAAAAGTTTTTTTCCTTATTGGCAATTGAAGTCCTCAATTTGTAATTTAAAGTAATATCAGCTCCATTTAGTCCTGAAATCGGAGGGAAAGCCTTTGTTTTTTTAATCCCTAATTGTTTCGCAAAATGAGTCGACACACAGTTAATCTGCGGGCAGCTGTCAAGGAGAGCCTTTCCTTTGATGAATGCCTCTTTCGAAGTTTTTATCTTAACAATCGCAGATGGCAAGATGACACTTTTATTCGTAGCTAATAAACAATTAGAAAGGCTAGTCGCCTTTCCATCAGGCGCCAGAAAAATATTCTTCCCGCCAGCTGTCTTCTGCTCTATCGTCTGCGGATGTTTATTTGAAACAGAATTCGAATTCGATGATTCATCCTTATGAAGCAATGTGTGATATTTTAAATGGCAAATATTACAAAAATAATTCGATGTACATTGTAAAACAACATCTTTTTTTCCAAACGTTTCAAACGTAAGTTATTTCGTTTTACTAGCGTAAATATGTCACTAAAACTCATATCAAGGAATTACTATATTTATAAAGAGAATATGACGATTTACATATTATACAATTTCTTTCCGAATTTTTTGAATGAATGAGAGGGTATTTTTGTTTTTATTTCATTCATTTGTTTTGATTTTACTGTGCATTTTTGGCTACATTTCAAACATTACTTCCCTTAAGATTTTCTTTTTTTTATTTAAAGCATTCTCTATGGAAAACATATACTTGTACTGCTCTAATTAAATACTTTTTGGTTTGCTGAAATTCGTCAATAGTTATAGAACGAGATATCGTTTTCTTATTTCTGTAGTTATGTGATTCTAGAAATGAAACTAAGCATTCATACTAGTTTATGAAAATTATTGTTTAAGAGAGAGAAATTAGTAAATAAAGTCACTTGTAGTAGAAAGAACTAAATTTGTGTTAGATAATTTTTTTAGTGAAATGCATTTCTCTTTCGTTGGATTCCATTTGATTTGTATTGGAATCATACAAGGTGTTTTCAGTAGCAATAGGTGGTAATGGCTACCAAAGATTCAGATACTTGAGTTCAGAGGGAACAACATCACGAGATATTAGATCAGCAGGATTTTCATTGGATGAGATATGTTTCCACTGATAAATTGACGTAAGAGATTGAATTTTAGACACTCGATTTTCTACAAATGTTTTGAATTGACGAGCGAATGACTTTATCCAGGCAAAAGAGATAGTTGAGTCCGAAAACAACAGGACTTTGTCAATATTTAGTTTTACTGAAAGGATGATTTTGTTAATAAGTTGTGAGAGTAACAAATAAGCAGCCAGTTCCAGTCGAGGAATAGATATTGTCTTTAAAGGCGAAACTCTTGACTTGCTGGCAAGCAATTTCGTTGTTGAAAAAGAGTTTCCATTATAACTTCTAAGATAAACAACTGCTCCATATGCAAAAATTAAAGCATCACGAAAACCTAGTAAAAGAACGAAATGAGAATCAGCATTCGAGTTGTGTCTATCAATACTAATGGCTTCATTTAAAGTACGAACAAAACGATTCTATTCATTTCTCAATTTATCAGTAAGTTCATCGTCCCAGTTAATTTTCTTTAGCCAAAGCTTCTGGAGAAATATCTTAGCTTTAGTTATAACAGGTCCAATAAAAAAGAATGGATCATACAGTTGAGCTATAGTTAATAAAACTTCTCGTTTGGTATATATGTTACTGTGAAAGACCGAAATCTGGAGAACGTCGAATTTCAACGGTGAATGTCAACATTCACATAGTCGCTTGGTGTATGTCCGAAATATTTTCCAAATACTCTTATTTCTGACTTACACCAGTGAATGTCGACATTCACCATGTACTAATGGTGAATGTTGAATATATGAGAATATTATATTTTCTTCTCCGTAATTCAGTCGCGAAAAAACACACAAGTACTTAAAACACACAATACATTCAAAACGAGAAAGGAAAATAATAGAAGTTAAAAAACTTACTTAATTATACAGTACGTAGTAAATGAGAAAATAAAATAATAGTAATAAAAAACTTACTAAATTATGTGATTCAAATCTGATTAATTGCAACAACTTAAACTATTATGAGACTTTGAATTGCACAAGAGGCCCTTGCTTTTACAACTGCATTTATGGGAAACAGCCAGTCGCCTCTCTTTTCGACCTACACCAGAGCATATCTGTGATTGTCGACATACACCGGTGAGGGTTCTAGTTTACAAGAATGTAATGCAATATTCGATCTTTCACCGACGTATTTGGCGAATGTTGACATTCTCCGGTGAAAGTCGACATTCTCCAATTTCGGTCTTTCACGTTAACATATACATTTTGAATTTTTTCTGCAAATTTTAAAATAAATATATCTTCTTTCGAATTCCGAACCATACGTGTTTCAATAAAAGATTCACGAGTCTCTACAAATAAATGCTCTTCAGACTTTTGCCTTTCTATTTTTTGAATTTCATCACAGTTAGAATTCTTTTTATGTAGACTCGTACCACATGACTGAAACATTTTATTTAAATGATCTCTAGTAGCTAGAAATGGCGCGCATTTGCTGCCATAAGTCACTGTATTCAATTTGCACTTTACTGGAGTCTCATGTTCTACGGTTTTCCACAAAATCCTTTCCACTGAGTTGGTTCTATTAAAATTTGCCTAAACATTAAACATCCTCTATTAACACTCTTTTATAGTCAAAATTTTAACATAATGTTGCAAAAAATTCGGCGGTTGCGCCTGTATGTAAGCTTTCCGGCATAGCACTAGGGTTGCCATAAAATAGTGTATGGTAGGGTTGCCAGATTGGCGACTTTATCGCCCATTTGGCGACCAAATTGGCGATATCCCATGGTCCAATCGGGAAGCTTCTAGAATAATTTCCTGTCCAGATATTTCTCGAAACCTGTGGAACCTAATGAAAAGCTATATAAACCCTTGCGTTTCTGAGAGCCGGCAGAGTGTGATTGAGTGTGATTAATTGTGAGAGTTGTGAGAATAGCTGCTTACTGTGAATGCTAAGCTACGCGAGAGTTTTGTGAACGGAAAGCGATCGAGATAGTGCTTTGCCGTGAAGCTGCCTTTACAGTATAGCTTGACAGTGTATTGGTGATTGTTCCACGGTGTTTATTATAAGTTTAGTGTTGCCGTGAAGCTACCTTTACAGTGACAGCCTGAAGCTGTGTTGCTGATTGTTTCAGCGTATTTATTGTAGATTTTCGACGCTTTTAAAGGTAATTTTGGAACTGTGCTGTAAATAGTGATTCTTGTAAATAAATTGTGCTTTTTATTGTTCTGCATAGTGTTTTCATCGGATACTCTCAAATCCGCGAACCCGTATAACGCAACAATAATGTCAAACACGTCTTCATGTACTTTTTCAGAAAGAAAACTATCATTCAAGCTTCGACTAGAAGTGGTGGGGGCAGACCCGTTGAAAACCACCCGAAGTTTGGTAGAAGTTTTCATGAATGCGCCATGATGCGGCAAAAAGTAAATTATGGGGGCTGAGCAAACCTCGGTAACTTTCTGCATATGACCTAGTACTTTATATTCTTGAAGAAACGCACGATAAAGCTTACGCATGTCAGTATTTTTGTTCAATTTTCTAATTGTTTATTGTAGTCTCTTTTCCGCTAAAGTACGTGAATCACCTAGAGCATTTAATTCCACTTCACTGGTGGGCATCTGAACGACGAATCTATCTGTACAATCCCGTTTGCATGTTTTTTGAAAATGGTTTTCAGAAAATTATTCTTCTGGACCTAAGGGTCGATCAAAGTAAATTGCTCCTATTTTCCAAAATTTTCTTAAAGATTCATCAGTGGTTTCTGAATCAGTAATTAATTAACATTATTGTTTACGGGTATTTAATACAATTGACCCACTGGCAATCAAGCCAAATACGGAGTTTATAAACGTTAAATTTTCAGATACAAATTTTCTAACATCTTTTATTATTAGATAGAAAAGTTCAGATGATAAAATCAAATCTATATTTCCAGGGGTATCAAAATTTAGGTCGGCTAATGTAGAGCGATTTAACATATTTAAATTTTCAATTTCACAGTCAGGATCCGATAAAGGAATAAAATCTGTAATTTTAGGTGCGACAAGAAATTCTTTTACTGAAGTGAAAAAAGAATCATTATTGCTAACAAAGTACGTCGTTTATGTTCCATTTGAAAATCATCAAATTTCCACTTAAACTAGTAACAGGAATGTTTACCAACACTCAACGCAGAAGCAAATTGCAAGGTCATAAAATTCAACTA
>KK116467.1:243831-263105 GCA_000611955.2 Stegodyphus mimosarum
ACCACTCAAGATGACTTTCAGTTCGCCGTGCCTCCATACCACAGAGACACTATGCAAACACATAAGCCTTTTCCGGAATTTGAACCCGGGCCCAACAACATCACTGCCAGAAACTCTAAGTACTGTGCTGATCAAGATGGTTCGGCTGGCATAATGAGTCTTTGCAATAACAATGTTTAGATGTGGGGAAGTCCAAGGATTATAAAGTCCAGTCTTCATAACTGACTTTCTACATACACACATCTTTATTATCTTCTCTTACATTTTAAAACCCTTGAACACCAGAAATAATTTAAACGACGTCCCATACCATTGCTTCTTTAATGGCAGAGCCTTCCCGTTATAATAATAGTGAAAAATATTTTTTGGCCATAAATTAGCTTTATTCCAAGACTTAACAATGAATTAAGAATGAATAAGAATAAGAATAATGAATAAGAATCCTCTAAAAACTGTAAATTTCTCCAAGCAATCATACCTTTGTCGTTTTCTTTAAGTACCGATTTCAGATATGTTTTAGTAGAAAACGCTAAGTGTAAAAGGAGACGCTGGAAAACAGGTATCACATCTGCAAGTGTTCTACGAAGAAAATACTCTGCTGGTCGTGTTAGAATTCGTAAGCAACAGGATTATTGACTAAAAAGCCGTGATCGTATTTCACAATGTTATGTATAGTAATCTATACACTTCTTCACTGAGCATATTTATTACATTTTCAATAATGTATGTAGAAACGTTTGGTAAGCAAAGTACTCAGTTATCGACCATAAAATTCCCATATATAAAATTCCCCCATTGACTTCCATGATGAATATTCGAATTGCCACTCGCGTAACAGAATGCATTTTATTGCATCATGGCACCCTGAGGGCTGGTAATAGCTTTTTACGGATATTATGCTTGCTTATGATGGCAACTTGAGGAATCAATAATATTTTTCTGCCCAGAATTAGGCTAATGATGCCAAAAATACGTATATCTTTAGAGAAAAATGATCTGCAAGAATGAGGAAAAAATCCCAACAAGGAGTTTGATTCTTATATTCTTGCAGTACTGAGGAAAATAAAAAAATCTTACAGATATTTCGGCTTTCTTCCTGAATAAAAAATATATATACTTTCGCCAAAATACAGCATCAATCTTAACTGAAAAGCAACATTAAAACTCAAGGAGAACTTTTTTAAAGCTTTAACGCTCACTTCTGCTGTTTTTGGGAACAAAGTGTATAAGAGTAGTGTAAAATAAAGTTAAAAAAAATTAAAAATCTGAAATTTTCAGATTTTATATATTACGCCTAAAGGAGCCCTTTTTTTAACGTTTTGTGTGTTACCTTTATTTATTAAATATCATGTTCTTCGCACTTAAACCATAAAATTCAATTCAACAGCAATATCATAAAATATTTAAAAAGAGCATATTTTTAGAATTTCCGATACACAGTCGAGCGTGCTGAAGATAAAAATGTTTTTTTTTTCGTACAGGCTTGTCATTGCTCGCTTTGAAATCATGGAATTTGCAAATCAAAATTTAGTTAAAGGTTTACAAAATATGAAATAGATAATAAAACAAATTCCAAATTTGGGCTTCCAGATGCCCATATTTGAGTGGAGGACTACGTTATTCGAAATTTGATGACTTTAGGTACCGTTGTTTTTTTCACAGTGCGAGAACCATACGTACATTCACAGAGATTTTTCATTCTTTAATTTCTTTAAATATAATGTAAGTCCCTTCCCTAGTATTTGGTGGCAACAATTTGAAAAGCGAAACGTCGTTTTATAGTGGACGATGCAAAATGTCAAAACAAAATTAATAGCCCCTCAGCGAAAATTGCCTCTTCAGGCTAATAAGAATAATATACTGTTACGGACTTTGTATTTAATTTGATATTTTTAGTAGAAATGTAATTAAAATTGTTTTGTTTTCCTGTACAATGCGGCGCATGAAAAAATTTAACATAAAGCTACGCCGGAAAAGTAAAAATACAAGAGCGCGTGCATTTAACATTTAATATAGATGTCTCGTAATTGTACTCTGTTGCTATCCAGAAAAATCGAGAAAATACCAGACTGTTCTCGCGCATGAGTAAAAGGCTTATGAAAGCCGGATTAAAACATCTCAGCTCAGTTGTTATTGTTTTAAGTGAACTGTAGTAGTCGTTTACTTAGTGCTGTTATTGATTGTAGGGAATTCGCGGTGAGACCGGATTAACTCTGTATTTTGAATTGAGTTCTATTCAGCGTTTTAGTAGCTTTAAATATAAATACTGTGAGATATTGTGATATTGTACGAATATCTCTATATATTGCGATATTGTAGGAAATCTCAGCAATTTGGTTTATTTCTTGGGTTAAGAATAAATTTTATTAACTGTTTATCGACTTGTGCATCCAATGCATTACGAACCCGCACGCACGCAACAATACTTACAATTTCATCAACAACAGAATTTACAGAGACTTTTTTCTCTTTTGAACAAAGTTTTTTTTCACTTTTGAACAAAATGCAGGTGGGTTTCTCTTCTGGTTTTAAGATGCATGTATTTGATCTGTGAGTTTTACCGCAATTGCAACAACGGACTTTTCTAAAGCAGCTCGCAGAACAATTAAAACATTGTATTGGCCTTTTCTTTGGCTTGTATTTTTCTGTGGTGATGCTGAAACTGAATATGTTGTTGAGATCATGGATTTTTTCACCTGCGGAATTTCTTTTCAGTTCTAGGAAAAATATCGGAAGCCGGATAACTTGATTAACCTGGTTTTTAGTGAATTGTTTTACTTTGATGATGGGAAAATATCTTCGTCCCAGATCGTCAAAAATGGCTTGCTCAGTTACTGAGCGTGGAATGTCTTTTAGAATTACTTTTATACTCCCTTCTGAGTTGATACGGTAAATATAAAAACTTTTTTGAGCTTTCTGGAAGTTTTCTATAGTTGCCGCCTTTACAAGTTTCTTTTATAATCTTACTATCAGAGAGCCAATCTGTTTTTAGCAATTTTCTGGGATCGCTATTGGAGGGATTTTTACTGGATTCTGAATTTTGTTTTCCGTTGTTTTTCCGTATTTTCTTCTTCGCTAGCGTTCATTTTATCCGCGCGCGCATTTTTGGATGAGAGAATTTCGTATCTATTATGTTATGGGACTTCTGAATTTGGAGTTTTCCTAGCAGATTTACAGGTCTTTGCGGGGGTGGTCCATTGATTTTGCAGGATAACTTCTACAAAGGAGTTAGACTGAGGAGTTTACTGTTTTCACACCTGCAGGGGGGTTCCGTTGTTTCTCATACTGGGTTGCTGCTTTAGTAAGGTCAGGAAAGAATAATTTGAGTTTTTCTTGGATGCCATTTGAATGTTTGAGTCTCACCTTTTTGACGTGATGATATACTAGTTCCTTATCTGATAACCGGGAAGTATTAGAAGTCGTGGAGATTTCGGAATCTGCGTCACTATCCATATCATTCATCGTTCTAAGTTTGCCAAGATATTTTGCCATTATCAGGTGGACGTTTTGCGCTGCCATTCGAGGAGAAAAAGCAAAAAATTATATTTACCCAAGCCAATGACGGGTATGCGAAGCACGAACCTCAGAATGTCTCCTGAAGTAAGCGAAACTTCCTTTAAATACTCTTTCTACCTCATTTACATGTAACGCGATACTAAAAATTTATTCTGGTAGGGTGTTGTAGGTGGGAAACAAGAATTTAAAGTAAAGGGTTTCAAAATTCAAAATTAAAAATAACTATTAGAAGATAAAAATTATCCTTACAAAACACTTAACAGACTATTCGTGAGTCTAGATAAAACGACTTTTAAAATGATTAACAGGCACAATACTGAACGCCATATTTTCATAATATCAAAGGTAACTAAATTCAATGTCAACTGTGAACAATATTTACTTACATTGGACAGTAATCGATTGCAAATCATTAACAATAACACCTCAGTGAAATACTGAAAACAACTGTCAGATCATTCTAAATAAAACATAAAGTGTAAAACAACACTAAAAGCAATAATGATGTCATAATAACACATACTATAAGGTATCATGTAAGTTTCAAACCAGTTAATTTATGTTAATTTTCTATATTTTCCTCCTAATTTCCATTTTCCTGCAAAATGTAAAATTTCTAGCTCTCACGATATTCAAATGAGATAGAAAGAAGAGACTATTTAAAGGAAGTTTTAGAGGTTAGAATCAGAGATCTGCCTGCTTGAAGGCCACATTCCTAAATTTAGTTTCTCTTGCGATTAGTACTTTGTCGCTTTGAGTTTCCTTCTCATTAGGCTTGTTTACGTCGACCATAGGACAGAGCCAGCTTGCTCGCTATTTTCAGTTTTGAAACCGTTAGACTAACTTACTTTCATTAGCTTTAATTTATCTATCATTTTTAGTTTAAGTCAGAACTGTTGTAGTACGAGTAAGTTAGAATTGTTGGTGCCGAATGTTAAACTTTATTTGAGTTAATAAAAGGGTCGTTTACATCCTTTCTCTGGCTCTGTGGTACTTACAAGACATACTGATACAGATGACATGTAAGAGTATGTCCAGGCGGCATACAAGGACTATTTGGGTATCGTTCGTCAACTGTACAACAATGATGGCCAAAGTTCAAGACAATGGGGAGCCGCATGATAGGTTTTATGAATGTGCGAGAGCCGCAAGTTCAAATTTGTGTCGTTTCAAAAATAATGAGACAGGTTTCGAATATAAAGATACTTCTGAAGTAAATTAATGAATATGTGATTAACATGATTACATATAAATATGAATAAACAGATCTTATGTCTACTGTTTTGTGTTCAGAAAAGTCCCAAGAAAATAAAAATTTGTAACTCTTGTGGCAACTGAACGTTTTTTCTTCAGGGAGAGAAACCAAATATTTTCTTCTGATTTCATTTATACCTCTCCGTTTATAATTATTGCCGTTTTATTTTAGTTGAAGTAAAAGGAATCGGAAGCATATTCATTGGTCTACAATTACATGAAAAATGCTGTCTGAGTAAATTATAAATCATTATTTAAAAGTAAATTGTGTGTTGTTTTTAACTCCTGAAAAGTCTTTTAGAAAGGATAAATTGAATGATACATGTCAACGCGCACAAGATAATCAAGTTATCCGGCTTCCGATATTTTTCCTAGAACTGAAAAGAAATTCCCAGGGTAGCACTTACGAAGTTATGAAGAGAAACTGTTATTCGAGAAATAACATTTATTTAAAAATAAGCTATTAACTTGTTTAGGATTTTGCTTAAAACGTAATTTTGTTTCTCTACATAATTAACATAAGGACCAACATACTGAGACCATTCAAATCTTTATATGCTAACCTAAGAAATCCTTAAATACTTTTCCCAAAAGTTTGGAATAACTACTTTTACTGATGCCCGGTGTAGAAGAGTTTATCGAAAAAAGAATATGATAGCAATTTCAGTGGTACTTGAATAATCAGTATCTCTCATGACGGCCCTGGCTGACAGAATATTTCAGGGTGGCATCCAATGGAATGTTCCAGAATTTTTTAGTAATCAGTACACTGCGCATCATTGAAAATTCTCGAAACTATCTCTCGAATCGTCCCGATAATTTTGGACGTAGATAATGAAGTTCAGGCACATCACTGAAAATTCTTGAAACTATCTCTCGAATCATCCCGATAATTTTGGGCATAGGTAACGAAGTTCATGCGCTTCATTGAAAATTCTCGAAACTATCTCTCGAATCATTCCGATAATTTTGGACACAGATAATGAATCATCATTGGAAATTCTTGAAACTATCTCTCAAATTGTCTTGATAATTTTGGATACAGATAATGAAGTTCAGGCGCATAATTGAAAATTCTCAAAACCACCTCTTGAAACGCTACAATAATTCTGTACATACATAGCCGATTGCTAATAAATCCAGAGTTCCTTCTGGGCTACACAAACGCTTCGAGCACATATTCCATCTGTCTACCAGCCGAACTCTTCAACCTAGTTGTTTAATTTTGAGCTGTTTTTCAAATACATGACAAATCAAAACTAATGTTATCGAAAGAAACATACCTGTCATTATCATACTGAACTTATTTCGCAAATTCAAATGATCATGATCGCGTAAGTCTTCATATTTCTATGAACATGCACAGATGTTCGATGTGAAGGCCTTTTGTAACACGGCAGACGTCTGCACTCCATTGGGTTACCTAACCTGTGTGCAGAAAATTAATCTCAAATGGAGTCTGTAAGCAGAGGATACTTTAGAAAATAAAAGATCAGACTTTAAAATAAACGTTTTTAACGTTTAACGGCAGCAAAATTTCACATTATTGTCTGAAATTTATAGTGATCAAACAGTGGATCATTGCGCAACTTTTCGTTTGGCTAGTAAGCTTTTATAAAAGACGTGTCAGACGTACATGTTGCTCGAAAATTAGGAAGAGAAAAACAGATTATAAGAAGTGTAATGCTGGCATCAGAGCCGAAGCAACCGGTGCAGCTGCAGTACTAAGGGGTGAAAAAATTTAGATATGCCGGGCCGCAAAATGTACCTATTTACCGGCGACTCTAAACTAATGCAGCCAAATGTCTCTAACCTAGTACACGTAGAAAGGAAGAAGGTCATCAAGCAAGAGACCGAAAAGTGCGAGAAAATATCACAATCTAAAGAGATTTCACCAAAATAAATATGCTGATTTTGACAGGAACTTTGGAGAAGAGAGACGTTTGTGTTCTGTTGATCACCTCATTGCTCGATGCAACATTATTGATACAAAGATTTGATGATTAAGGTGAAAGATCTCTATCTGGAATAACAATTTTTGATAAAATGGGAATTAAACATTCTTGACTAAAATTTAAATCGTTATCAAACCAGAGATCCTTCCTACGACTCCAAATATTTCAGCATGCACATCCATTGGTGAAATAAATAACGAACCCTGCCTACGATTACCAAGGAATTATTACGAAAGATAGAGTTTTATGTAGGAAAAATGTTCATTAAGCATATTATTATGAAGGGTTGCAAAATCGCTGAAGCAAACGCACTAAAATGCTTCACTTGCTTAGGGATAGGAAATTAATTTTAAAGGAGTTCCGCATAAAATTGAAACGTCTCCTAACCAAGCAAGAGGCTGAAGGTTCACACCGCTAAAAATAAAATCCTTGTAAAATACTTTCGCGGATTAAAAGAGCTCTAAGTGGATTGCAAGGCAAAACAGGTTTCTTTAGGAGTTACGTCATTCAAGGACTAAATAAAAGTAGCATTCTACAACGAATAAAGCACATACAGTCTGGAGTAACATTAATTTAAGAGAAAAAATATTAAGGAGCATAATTAAATAAAAATATTAGCACTGTGTTTTAGATTAACTTCGTATTAGTGTATTCAGATGATCATTACCTGTTCAAAAAGTAACGCAACCAGAACAGTAATTACCAGAAATGGAATTATTTATAATTTTGCGTATTTATGGCTCTGACGATAAGATAGCAGTGAACAGTTTGAAATGTATCAAATTTTTACATACGTAATATCAGAAATTAAATTAGCGATTAAAAAAGAAACGTGGCACTATATGATTTCTAATTCAAATTCCATTTACATTAAAACATTAAATTATATTCATTCAAAACAAATCGCATTTCAAATATTTCGATCGATAAGATCGCAAAGGATCGCATGTAGCTCGCGAGCCGCAGTCAAGATGATGGAGAGCCACAGTTTGGCCATGTCTGATATAAGACAACAGTTTCATACAAGATACAAAACGCTATAGTGATACTGTGCACGGAAACTTGAGAATGTTGCACTAATGTTTAAACATTTTACATTGATAATTTTACACAGTACAAAAATTTTATACTGATGCGTGCACTATAGGTTTTACATAAATATTATGCATTAATAATTAAATATTTACACTGATGTTACTCTGATACACATACAGATTTTACTCTTGTGCGCATACATTGACACAAAATACCTTGGTGAGTTTCATGAGCACATATGTTTAAAAACTGGGGATACAGTCACATAATAACATCTATCTTACACTGATGGGAACGCTATTGCATTTATGTAAATATATTGCACTGATATTTTCACTGTTATTTAAACATTTTACACTGATATTGTTGTTACACATATAAAATCTACGCTATAAATATAAATTATTCTAATGTTTTTTATGTGTACGTAGATAAGACATTGGAGATAAAAATTTCTACTTTACATTGATAAGTATACTGTTGCGTATACATAAACATTTACATTGAAATTTTACACTGATATTTAAACAATGCTCTAATTTTATTCTGTTACGCATATAAATTCTACACCGATGCGTATACATATAATGCACCTAGGTTTAGACACTGAGAATATACTGTTACAATAATACTTGTTTTGCACATGAGTGCGTTGCTGCGCGTACATAAACATTTTACACTAATAGTTAACTATTTTACAGTAATTGTACTTTCAATTACAGGACAGTTCTACAATGATATGTCGAATACATTACAATGATACACATACACACACATAAATTACCCTGGAGCATTTTACATTAATAATTTATGTGGATATGTTAGTTATTTCAGAGTGCTCGTGTACATGGTTCCATTATACATACACTAAACAGCACACTAACATGCCACACAAGAGCACTAGTAAGATACAGCGAAACATCCAGGAGCAAGACAGTTAGTACTGAAGGGATTCAATTGGGCAGGATTCAGGGGTGCACTACATGACATGACAAACATCTTGTCCCAAAAGTCTGTAATTTTTCCGTTATTGGTTTAAAATTTCCGAGTAGAGCAGATTGATATTGAAGAAACGTATGAATAGTGCATCATCAACCGGCAGCTGCATAAGCCAGCTTAGCAGCACACACAGAGGTTAGATGAGACAAATCCTCTTTTACAGAAATACTCCGGGAAGAAGCTGTGGCGGGTTACAAATCTTGTTTGAAAGGGTGCCGAGATAAGTCGATCAGTGAAAACTTTGAGGTAAAATACATGGGCTGTCCTACCTTGAGGAGCCGCATCTCATTCCTCTTGTTATTGTTTTAACGCTTTCACCCATATCTCTCTCTTGAGATGAGATCTAGGTAACAGAACGGGCACTGATGTTTTTTGTTGCTGCTTTGGAGAGGCCATCAGCTTCTTCATTCCTTTGGTACCCAGCATCTGCCTTTATCCAGGAGATATGAACAGTCTTTCGACGCTCGCTCTCTCTAAGCAAACTTTGGATGTCGGCAATCATTGTAGATGGATGGTAGGGATTACGAATTGCATGAACAGCAGAACGCCTGTCTGTGAAGCTTCGGAATGTGTGCTCATCAAACTGTTCTATTGCTAGGATAGCCTGACAAATTGCGGCCACTTCAGATTGAAATACCGTATTCCCTGATCTTAAGCGTCCATTTTATGCTTGCATAACTTCATTGTTATAATTTATTACAGCGCTGCATACAACTCCTACATCGAGTTTGGAACTGTCTGTATGTAAGCAGATTGCATTTTCCGAAAACCTTTGTCTGTTGAGTATCATTGTGTGGACATGGATATCTGCTCTATGTTGCGCTGGATAGACATGAAGCAGTGACGTCTTGTACTCAGAATCGGCTGGATTAAGGTGAAGATCTCTGTATGTTGCCTGTCTTTTAACCAATGTAACAGCTGATTCCACGCTTGCCTTAATGTGGAGGGATACTAGGCCTGTTAAGACCGTAGCAGCTGCAGTCGCTGTAATGGCTAAGGCGAACTGGCGTTAAGATCTTTCTTGGTTCTAGTCCAGATTGCCGCTATGTACGTAATGATTTTTTCCACTACCGTATTTTAAATTATTTTGAGAATATGTGGCCTTAGTCCCGACGGGATCTAGTTTTTGTTACCTAAGAAGATCAAACTCTACAACCGTTTCAATAATAGTCCTTAACTAGCTTTTGTTTTCATACTCGTTGATTGTAGACACTAATTTCCATTGGCAAAAATGTTTTAAATGACATAAATATTCATATTTTGGCCTTTATAAATTTAAAATATCAGTTTTGTTAAAAATACGAAATCTAATGTTATTCTAGTCTCAACAGCTATATTTAATGTAAATTTGCACTCCTTGCAAGAAATAAAACGCAAGAAATTTCTCTTTCACGCTACAAAAATTAACTAAGATATTTAAATTTTAAGTTTGTATTTTTTATGCATCTATAGCGGCAGAAAATCGAATTTAAGGGGTCGGTTAAAAAATAAACTAGACTAAATTGAATTTGTTATTTTTATTTTAAGGTAATTTAATGACATTCTGTGATTTACAAATGTGTAATATTCTTTAATTTATAATTTTACCACAACTGATATAACGAAAAGATTTTCACACAAGTAATTTATAAGTGTTCAGACGATAAAAATATATTATTAATATTGTTATGGATTTTGTATTTATCTAGCTATTTTTAGTAGAATTGTAATTAAAATTGTTTCATTTTACCGTGCAATGCTGCGCGTGACGACGTTTAAGAAATAGCTACGCCGAAAATGTAAAAATACAGGAGCACTCGCATTTAACAAATAGATATCTCGTTATTGATTTTGCTATCTAGAAAATACCAGAATGGTCTCGCGCATAATTAAAAAGCTTAAAAAGTTGGAGGAAAACATCTCAATTCAGTTGTTGTTGTTATACGAACTATAGTTGTTTACTTAGTGCTGTAATTGATTGTAGTGAATTCGCGGTGAGATCAGAATAGCTTTCTCTGTATTTTGAGTTTGAGTTCTGTTTATATTCTAGTAGTTTAAATTATAACTACTGTGAGATATTGCGATATTGTACGAATATCTCCTAGGGAATTTCATCATTTTGTTTAATTTCTTGGGATAAGAATAAATTTTATTAAGTTTTTATCTAGTTGTGCATTCAGTCCATTACGAACCCGTACGCACGCAACACTTTTTGGCCTCAGAAATGGGATTTGAATGCCAATTACAAGAGCGATGGAAGAAGAATTAAGGCAATTTATGGCAGCCTTTGATGCATTTAAAGAATAAATGAAAGCGAGTCAAGAAGAGATGAAAGGTGGCCAAGCACCCTTTAAAGAAGAGATTAAAGCGGGACAGGAATCTGTTAAAGAATGGATGGAAGAATTTGTTAAAAAAGAGATGCAAGCCGTTCAAGAAAGATTGAAGCAGGTAAAGAGGAAATTAAAAACGATATTACCTGCACAATAGAAAACAAACTTGAGGCTATGGAAGGCAGAATACACAGTGTCGAAAATAAAGTTGGACACATTGAAGAAAGAGTATCTTCTGTGAGAAAACAATTAGAAAAGAGAGTTTCTGCTGTCGAGCAACGAATCGAAGGCAGAGATTCGGCTGTTCAACAACAAATTGAAGAAACCGTTTCTGCCGTCCAAGGACATATTTAACAACAAATTGAAGGCAGAGTTTCTGCTGTCATCGCCAAAAATGTTGACACCTGAAAGAAATGCATGAGACAGCAGAGGGCAACTCTGATGGATTTAAATTTTTATCCGTGCCTTCTCCTTCGTTCCTGAAGTTATCCACATATGACGGGAAGACCTCTTGGCAAGTATATAAGACACAGCTCTCTATAGTGGCGGAAGCGAACGGATGGGATTCCCAAGCTAAGGCCTATCATCTCGCCGCTCCTCTGAGAGCAGACGCAGCGGATATCCTTCACACTCTCCCAGAAAACTAAAGGCTAGATTTAGCAGCTTTGTACGGCGCATTCGAGCTACGCTTTGGGAGAGAAATGTTTGAACGGCTACAGAAGGCTTCAATTAAAATCCCGTCAACAGAAGCCCACAGAAGCACCCCAGGAGCTCGCCACGGATGTTGAGAGGTTATCGCCCCTCGCCTTTTCGGAGTGCCCGACCGAAACAAGGAAAATCCTGTCCCTGCAATACTTCATCGACAGTAACTGGGATCCTGAAATACAGAAAGCTCTGCGAATGGCGGATGTCAAGGACCTGAAAGGCGCTTTAGTGTATGCTCTGAAATTCGAGGCAGCCCAGCAAGCCATTCGTAGAGACTGTCACCCAATCAGAGCAGCGCAAGTCCAAAAGCCAGAGGATCAAATGGCTGCTCGTCTAGATGATTTAACCAGGCAAACTGAATGCCTTGGGACAGAATATTAGAATATTGGGGACAAGAAACCGGCTGTGAAGTGCTGGAACTGAGGTGCTGAAGGGCACATTCGTAGAAATTGCTGAACCCCCCCCAGGGCACGGATGTTAAGACTGCATCTATTAAGAAGGAAGGAAACTAATTCCTGGCCATCTCGAGGTGCGGAATTTGCAAATAATGAAAAGCCCCAGTTTAAAGCGCTTCAGATTTCTGCATTGAGTGGCGGCAATAATGGACTTTTCATTATGGGACACATCAATAAAGCTCCTTGTAATATAACCATCGATAAAGGAGCCAATGTAACCATCATTCGAAAAGATGTGGCTCAACAATTGAAAAGTAAACTGATCTGGACACCGCCTTGCGTTACCCTCCGGACTGTGTCAAGCAAGAAGATCGAAATAGACGGAAAAGTAAACGTTAACATGACGTTCGGAAACGCCGCCTACCATCACACGCATATGTGGTAGAGATTGTAGATCCTTGCATACGCGGATTGGACTTTCAAAGGAAATATAATTTTTCCTTGGACTTAAAAAATAACGAACTGTATTCTGCCTCTGAGGACATAGCTCTATTCGGAATTTATGATGAAAGAGTGAAATCTGTCCACAAAATCATAGCACAAGGCGATATCACAATACCAGCAAGAACAGAAATTTTGCTTCGTGGATCCGTGGACGAAAATAGAAATTTTCGCTACGGCAGCATACTATGGCCATAGAACATAATGTAAATAGTGTAACACCATGGTTATTTTTCTATTTATTATTTGATAGTATTTGATTTGTATTTAGTATAGTATTTGATTTGTATTTAGTATAGTATTTGATTTGTATTTAATATAGTATTTGATTTGTATTTAGTGTTTGATAATACTTGATTTGTATTTAGTATTTGAACTGTATTTAGTATTTCATTTGTTTTAAGTTACTTAGTGCAATTATTGTTTATGTTGTTTGTTATTGTAATGGAATGTTTGTTATTACATTAATGCCTTAGTTGAAAGTTTGACTTCCTGTCCAGGGATTGTACTGCCCGGGACGCACAGTCCTTGGGAAGGGGCCAGTGTGACGTATTTTGTATTAATTTAGCTATTTTTAGTAGAACTGTGTTTAAAATTGTTTCATTTTCCTGTGCAATACAGCGCGTGACGACTTTTAACAGAAAGCTACGCCGAAAATGTAAAAGAGTAAGCTCATTTAATAAATAGATATCTCGTAATTGTTTTTGCTATCCAGAAAAATCGAGAAAATACCAGAATGGTCTCGTGCATAATTAAAAAAACTTATAAAAGCTGGAGGACGTACGCACGCAACATTATTTTCATGAAAATTTATTATTTTAGAATCGGGACATGATAATCATACAAAAATGCCATTACGCTAGAAATGTTTATAATTTTAAATTTATGGAAATACTGTTACGAATGGCTATGCATGAATACCGATGCTTACTAGTATTTTCTAGAATACGATTTCTATAAGATTCTGTGATAAGATCTCCTTTTTGGAAAAATTATATTCATCAATATTTTTGACGATAATCTGCACAAAATGTGCAACACATAATCTGTTAACAGCAAAAACCGTTTACTAAACTAATTAGACATCAAATCTGATAGATGAAAACTATCCATAAATTATAGCATGCATACCACCACCAGTACCGATATTGGAAGTTTGTTGCTCACTTTGAGAATCAAAGTAGATGGCGCTGAAAGCCTGAAACTCGAACAGTATGCTCGTTAGCTTAAGCTGGTATCTTTTTGCGTCTTACAGTTCTCCATAAGAATCACAGTATCATGCAAAACTGTCTGAAACTCTGTTACCTTAAAATGCTTGCATGTTTGTAATTCAATAGTATCTTTATGCAATCTCTGCATTAAACAGTCTACGAATGATATTTATGCCCTTTCCATAAATCTAAAACTTCCTTCGGATTTTTCTGAACTAGTAAAGTGTAAGTGTCTTTCACAAAACGAATTGATTATTCCGAACTTTATTAAAACGAGAGACACCTGCATTCCAACATCTCCATATGCTCCTAAACTTTTCCCATCAATTTTTGACCGACCTTGAATGATATTTATTATTAAGAAATGAATTTAGAAAATCTTCCTTACAGCACAAAACTTGGAACCTCGTAATTCTAGCTGTCTTCACTTAACTACCGAATTAACAGAAAGATGGGTAAAAATTAGGGACAATTAAATAAGCTTCCATCTAGGATGTATTTTTTTCATTAATCAATACTCGAGAAAATAACATTGCACTGTTACACTGTTTAAACAAGCATGTTTAAGTTACACTGTTAAACTACATATTTAAGTTACACTGTTAAGTTACATGTTTAAGTTACTAAAACATGTTAAAGTTACACTGTTAAATTAAGTTACACTGTTAAACAAATAATTTAAGTTACATGTTTAACAGTGTAACTTAAATTTAAAGTATTTACATCACGAAAGTTGTTTCGAAGCCTAATTTGAGGAGAATTGAATTTTAGCATGCCTTCTTAAATTATGACTGAGACACTTTTATAACGGCACCCTTCATAACGGTACCTTTTATAACGGCACTTTTATATATGTCGGCCACTGTTTGAAAACGCAGAAACTTTTATAAGAGTGTCCCCTGCAACAGAGGTCCCCACATCTTTATAAAAGTACAGTTTCTAACTGATTCAAAACAATCTTCAAAATCAACGAGCTTTATGTCGGAAAACTGTTATGCAGTTCCTAATCAGAATAGGTAACTTATCTCTAATTGCCTAATAATCCTACCGTAAATGTGTCCGCACCGCTATGGAGATCGCTTTGAAGAAGTTACAAGCCGTTTTTTATATAGGTGCGGTCATCTCTAAGACAGGGGCAACCTCATGAAGGTCTTTTCGAATAGTGACCAGCTTACGAATAGTTACCTGCGGGCAACTTTAAGCTGGGCAGTTGCTAGAGAAACTTAAATCTTTCTTACGTAGCGGTGCACCAGCATACAGATGTCCGCATCTTTATGAAGGTCGCTTTGAACAAGTTGCAAGCTGTTTTTTATAAGGGTGCGGACTTATTTAACAGGGGCAAACTCACAAATGTTTTTTTCGAATAATGACCAACTTACGTAAAAATGTCGGTACCTTTAAGCTGCGCAGTTGCTTATAAGAGTATTAAATTAAATCCTACTTGCATAGCGGTGCCCCAACGGATAGATGTCCGCATCTTTATGAAGATCGCTTTGAACAAGTTATACTAAGTTATTCTCCGTAATGGTGAGGGCATCTTCACACCAGAGCAGCCTCATAAACATCTTTTGAACACGGGCCGACCATGCAAAGCTGCCAGCACCTTTATGATGCAGTTTCATTAAAACGGTTGTAGAAATTTTATTCAAATTTTTGAAAATTAAATACATTTTTTGAAAAAGCATGGAAGGTTTTACCTTTCTGGGTATTTCACGAATGCATTTCCCCCTGTCACCCACTTTGTTTAAAGCTGTTAATAAGATCAAGACTCTTGGCAGCAGCATTTTCCTGCGCAGAGGAGCGCGACGACGAGCTCTCCACGCACTTTTCAAAACAACTTTTTAAAATTATCAAGGATTTCAAAATCGTCGCAAACATCTCGCCGCTCTTGAGTTTGCATCGCGGATTTGTTTTGCGGCGGGCCCGGCACTTTCGAGATAATTATGGTATAAATTTCCTTCCTCCCGATCGATAACCGATCGCAAAACCGCACACTTCGCCGTTTAACGGAATATGATCAAGTCCTTATGCTCGCATATCCATCTGTGGCTCCATTGCTCCTGGCTGTTTTTTTATTTTTGTTTCTTAATTCCCTCTTCACTCTCTTCTTTTTGCTCATTCGTTCGTTCTACTTCTCTCCTTACACGGGCTCTCTTCCTACTTCTGCGTTTTTTGCTTTTTTTTATATCTCTTCCAACTCAGACGTAAACATGTTTACCAAAATGTGGCTGAGAAAACGCCCGCGCGCTGTGACGTCAACGGTTGCGGAGGGGGAGGGAATGAAAGATTCGGGAAGGAGGGAGGGTTGAGATTTCACGAGATTCGCATTGTTCCTTTCCTGCCTCGTTAGAACACGCAGCAAAAATGCCAACACTCTCACACACCGCGTTGCCTGAAATAGATCATTTCCTTTAGCGCTGCTTCCTGGTTCGCAAACATGGGGGGCTGTATCTTTCGTTTTCGAACTCAGTCTTCGAACTTACTCCCCATATGGAGCTAAAGGCAGGTTTGAAATGTCATAATTTAGAGGGCCGCTATTAATTTGAAGGTACGTTGAATTAAAATTATAATTGCAAATTTTAAAATACTGCGACTTGGCTGCTGATAAGTCTTACATTGGATATAGAACGATTTTCAGATCAGCAGATATGGTCTTTTTCAATTTTAGTTTTATTTTTGCAGCAAAATCTTATCTCCCCGTTTAGTGACGGATCGGTTCAGATACAGTGATAAATGAGGTAAAAATCATTAAAAGGAAGTGAACGCAGAGTTTCGTATAGGCTGCGAAGGCCGAGTAAACCTGAAGAGTTTCTGTTCTCCTCTTAGCATTATAATTTTCAATTTCAATGTTATAGATTTCCGTAAAAGACATCCGTTAAAAAACTCAAGGATTAATTACCCCTGTTAAGTATTTCGAATACAACATCATCCGAAAAGTTTAGGTTAGTTAAGTTTTTATGTTTAATATCTTATTTTGTTTATACTATCATTTCATTCCCTTCTCATTCACATTTTCTTGTTCTCTTCAAACATTAAAGCTGCTGAAAGCAGAAATAATTTCTTTGATGCAGAAAGCTACGATGGTATTAAATTTAACTCAATTTAACGTCCACATACCCGCCCAACTGGTATAGTGGTTAGCGTCGCTGACTATCGTGCCGAAGGTCCCGTTTTCGAATCCTGGAGAAGGCATGGATGTTTCTTAATATATAGTGTCCGTGCGCTATGGAGGCACTCTAAATATGCTGGGAGTCGAAAGTCCTCTGGAGAGGTTGGTCGTAAGGGAAGAGGGGTGAGAGACCCTCGGACCCGTCTCCTCCTTGCAACAAGGAATTTAATAGGCTTGGGCTGATTATAGGTGAGACAAGTGAGCATTAGCAACACCAACAACGTCTGTATAGTTTAATAAATAGTCTACTAGTACAAATTTTCTCCAGCTATTGTACAGGTGCTACTAATGGTACATTACATTACTTTTTGTAGTACAATATTTACATACAAGATTTAAATAAATGTTCAAAATGAATGTAAAATGGCGCATCTTTGTTTTAATTTTTAGCACTTTGTAATAATATAATCTAACACTTTGTTTTAATCCTTATCATTCAGATACATACATATTTTTTTTCTGTTTCTGAATTTAACCTTCAACTGGCGCCTATATCGGTGGCCACACTGGCCATATGACTTTGGGCTGGCTGAAAATATTGATACAATTAGCATTTCCGAATCTGCCCTAAATCTGACGAAGCATCTAGAAAACCTGCTGTGAGAATATATCATGAAAATTAATTCGAAAATTGATTTTTTTAGAGCGAAAAGAAAAACGACCTCTGGCTTAAGAGTGCTATTTGTTACGAACAATTTTCGAATCACTGGATGAAAACATCGCTTCTACTACGGCATTTTCAAAATGAAAACTCCGGTTTAAACCTCTCGACGTTTTAAAATGAAAACGAAATGAAATGATAACTAACATAGGTTCACTTCATTTCTTCACCACAGTGAATTCGTAAGCAATGGGAACATTAAATTTGGTTAATTTGAGAATTGCTCAATATGCGAAATCAAGTATTACTGTAGAATCTCTATTATTATCTGCGGCCAAAAACTTTGTGACGTCTGTTCTTGATCCAACTGCAACAGCTGAATATTGATTCTTTATCAAATGACACTATTTCGAGACTAATAACCAAACTGCTGCTCAAATAAAACAAATACTAATCCAAAATATAAACCAAAGAAAATATTTTGCAATCCACTTCGACGAAAGCATAGAGGTAATCAACTTTGCACAACTGATGTAAGCTATAAGTTGTGGAAAGTTGATTACATCGAGCAATGTCGTCGAGCAAAACTGATTATATTCCATTTGAAAGAGAAGATAGATATATAGATATGAAGTATTATTATGTGAGCCATTCCAAATCATACCACAGCGAATGAGATTTAAAAACAATTAATGAGTTTTTGACATGCCATGAAGTAAGTTAAAAAAATGTGTAGGCGTGCTGCAGAGGATGCACGCTTAATGACAGGTTGTCATGGGAGAGGTTTCGACAAAATTAAAGAAATTGCACCGAAATGCAAAGTTCGCATATTGCAACATACACTGGTGTGCAAAAATTAAGGACGAGATGGTTCTTTCAATATAACTTTGTACAAAAGCTTTCCAAATCAACACATTTAATACCGTAAGATCCCCAATACGTAAGGACATGAGTAATGTAAGCAACACTTGCTAAAAGAAAAATCAGAGGGATAAAAAGAAGCTTTATTGAAAAAGTAACATGGAGCGCAATGCGACTGAAGACCGAAACATCCCTGTGATGGGTGTCTAGCAAGAAATATCCGGTCCTCAATAGGGGATATGATCTCCCCTGACTGTTAGGCAGGTTTCACATCATTTGTGCATGCTGGATATGTGGTTGTTAATGAGTTGTTGAGACACTGCTGCTCGTTCCTCTTGTAGCACCAATCGCAGTTTCGGAATCGTTACTGGCGATAAGTTACGTGCTGCCACGGGTCTCCCTAGTAAGTTCCGTACATGCTTGACGGGATTTAGATCCAGAAACCTTGCCGACCAATCCATGTGTTCAATATCTTCACTCTCCAACAGCTCTACGACAGTAACTGTGCGATGAGGTGGAGCGTTGTCGTCCATCAAGAGGAACTGAGGACCCATAGCCCTTGTGAAAAGACGCATGTAAGAAAGAAGAACCTGGTTACAATAGCAGTCCCAGGTGACGAACCTCCTTGGGCGATATGAAGGTCGGTCCGGCTACCAAGCATTATGTCTGCTCGAACGAGAACTCCGCGACCTCCAAAACAGTCCCGTTTGATGATGTTGAAGGGGTTATTGCGTGTTCCCCGCTCTGTCCAGATGTGTATGTG
>KK116467.1:278385-349297 GCA_000611955.2 Stegodyphus mimosarum
GTATATTAAAGAAAAATTAAAAACTCCCAAAAAAGAAAAAAGACAAAAGCAAATAAAAATAAACAGAAAATGTTAAATAAGATACTTTAAACACAAGTACAGAACATATAAGGGCTATGTTAGCGACGAAGATGGCAGCTGAAAATTACTCTAGTCATTTTTATGATTGAATTATTGGTAAATAATTTTGAACGCATTATGTAAATCGACTCCCAGAGTTAATAAAAAAAATAAAAATCTCGGCTTGTGCTCGGAAATATTATTTTTATATAATATTTCCGAGCACATATAATATTCCGTTATGTTATTTTTTCATTTGAAGTTTTCAGTGTCGAACTTTCGATCAATCCGATACAACTAAACAGAAAATTAATAATAGAGCATAACGAAACATAGACTACTAATAGAAAACATAAACATAATCTGTCTAGAAAGCAAAATTAAATGTAGCTAATACCCTCTCAACGACTAAAGACACTTTGCAAACGACCGTGAAAATGTTTATTCTCGAACGTGAAAGGTAAGGGTTGCGGCGAAGCACACAGAGATAAGTAAATTGTGTGTGCGGTCCTTGCAATTCAGTGCTCCCAGCCTTTACGACGTGTCACATAACATGTTTTTGACATCGCAGAGACATAACTTCACAACTAGTGTCAGGTGATTTCAACGTTCTATACCGTGTCTGTCGTCAAAGCCTCTCGATTTCAGGAGGGGGGACGAACCAATGATCTGATTTTCCCTCTGATATCGTTCCAGATATAACGAATCAGAGGATGTAAAATGCTACTGTAAAATTAAGGAGGCGTGGCTTATTCAGTCTGAAGATTTTCGCCATCGGAGTGACATGAGCAGAATGCTCCAGAACTCTCGACTAGAAGAGACCTGTAATGCTCTAGCTCTCTCGACAAAAGCGACCTTCGTTAGCAGACTCCTCACACTACGAGGACTATAATTCATTTAAATACCTATCTATGCTATCTATGAATTATATATATATATATATATATATATATATGTGTGTGTGTGTGTGTAAAGAGCTTCTCATAATTGTATTAAACGTGTTTTGAATTTCAAATGCAGTAAGAATTACGTATCCTCTCAACATTACCTAATCGTTATAAGCAGTCAGATACGCTACCTGCAGCCACTCAACTCGGGGTAACCGGCTGTCACTCCCACAGCGGTGACCAACCCCTCAGGGTGATTTTAAAATACTTATACACCATGCAGATATACCTGGACATGACTTTTCCTAAGCTTTTACTTAGCTCATTCATGGTCATTTGGGCTATGGTAAAATGTTTGGCATGGACTTTTTTAACTACTTTAAGTTACAGAGTTCAAATTTTGTAGATATATTGAAAATAGATGGCAACAGAGTACAGAGAAGTGATCTCTTCCAAAAATCGATTTAGATTTTTTAAAATGTAATATTGAAACGATATTTTCCTCATATCTTACTTTAAGGTGCAAGAAATCTTTTAAATGAAGTTTACATGAGATTTAAAATTTAAATTCTGATTTTCTGGGAAAATCGCTTGATATTTTCAGCCATTTGACGTAACTTAATTGTTAAAAGTAAGAGAGTAATTAATTATTCATTCTTGAAAAATAATTTTTCAGATGAATAATTTGATTGTTAGCATGCTGTTTACACCAAAGAGATGAAAATAAAATATAAATAAAAAATTAAAAAAAGATCTGTGAGTTTTCAGATTTTACATTACGCCCGAAGGGGCGTTTTTTTAACGTTTCCTTTATTTATTAAATATTATGTCCTTCGCACTTAACCATAAAATTCAATTCAACAGCAATATCGCAAAATAATTTTAAAATGAGCATACCTTTAGAGTTTCCGATACAAAGTCTCGCGCGCTGGAGATAAAATTTTCTTTTACTTCAGTGTTGCCATTGCTCGCTTTCAAATCGTTGAGTTTGTTAATCAAAAATTCGTTAAAGTGTTACAAAATATGAAATCGATAATAAAACAAACTTCAAATTTCAAATGTGGGCTTCTAGGTGCCCATAATCGGGGTAGGATTACGTTATTCAAAACTTGATGTCTATGTACCGTTGTTTTATGACAATGCGAGAAACATACATACATTTATGCAGATTCTTCATTTCTTTAACACACGACGATAATATTTGGTGGCAACAGTTTGAAAAGTGATAGGGAGATTTACAGTGAATCGACGCAAAATGCCAAAACGAAATTAATAGCCCTTCCGAGCTAACGTTTCTTTGAACTAATAATAAATAAAATTAAACAGTTTCATAACAGGTTTTTTGAAAACTTAAAAGAAAAAAATATCTGTAGTTTCTGGTCCTCCCAAACTGTAAACCCGAAAGAAAATAAGTAGCACCCTCTAGGCGGAAAAAAGGGTAAGTTGGAGACTGGCTTTCGGTGGGAGAGGTCGAATGTTCAGTACACTAAGTGTGGTAATTTTATAAATTTAACAATTCTATTAACTGATAGATTTCTATTTGTACAAAGTGTATATAGTTTACGTTGAGTGTGTGAATAAATGAATAAGGTAAATCTGAGTCCATTAATTGCGTATAAAACCGCACAACGGTCATGGCTGGATCTTACATTGGCGCAGTACTACCAGGATTAGAATGGAAACTAACGCTTCAACGGAGAAAAATGTAAGTGATTTATGCTTACCTACTATTTTAAAGTGACTCTAACTGTGAATTATAGTTACATAAACTGTATAATGAGATAAATTATAAGTTACTATAATAGTTTGAACTAATTAGTGCTATATTACGAAGTTATAAGAAAGTCGCAAAATGTTCTCAGTTAAAAGTCTCAAAAAACAAGAGTTATTTCTATTGGCAAAAGAACTAGGTCAAGATGCTGATGAAAGTCTTAAACTCACGGAACTGAAAGATAAAATTATTAACAGAAATGATTACAAAACTGATCCTGAATTCTTTAAATCGATGTTTGTATCCATAATTCATGATAGGAAGTCTACTGAAGAACTGGAAGCTGAAAAGTTGAAGCTAGAAAAGTTTAAATTAGAGAAAAAACACGAACTAGAAATCGCAAAACTTAGAGCTTCATCTAATTTTAATCTTTAGGATAACACATCGTTAGAAAATTTAATTAAAAGCATAAAATCTTTAACGATATCCGAATCGTGAATACTTTATTTTTCTTCTCTAGAACGAGCATTTAAGATTCAAAATGTGCCAGAAGAAAACAAAGCCGAAATTTTGATAAATGTTTTAGGTGAAAATGCAACAAATGCTTTGAGTTTTGTTAGTGAAGACGATGTCAAAGATTACGAAGTAGTTAAGAATAAAATCGTAAAAGAATATCAGCCAACTACGCAAGCATGTTTAGATATGTTTCGAAAGGCTAAACGCTAGTCAGGGGAAACACATGCACAATTTGCAGATCAGTTAATGACACAGTAGAAATACTATTGCTCGTTTAGAAACGCGAATGATTTAAATAAAGTTCATGAATTAATCGTAGCGATAAATTAATGCAAACTCTTGATCATGAGACAGCCATGCATATAAACGTAAAACAAGGCGATAGTTGGTTAAAACCTGAGGAAATCGGAATGGAATGTGATACATTCTTCGCTTGCAAAAGAAAATCACTAGATGATACTGGTAACTGTGCTGATAAAACACCGAATATTGAAACCAAAAATACCCACTATATACCCCCTCCTATGCTAAAACCGGATAGTTTGTCCAAAAGAACTGAATTTAAAAAAGATTGTTATATTTGCGAATCTTTCCAACATATAGACAAAGACTGTCAGAAAACATTTAAACGCGAAAATCAAAATGAAACTTCTTCCGAAAGTAATAAATCACAGAAAAATGACGCGGGTGTAGCTCAGATTAATACAGAATACCTCGACAAGAAACAAGTCGAAATTAAGCCTTTGCAATATGTGGAAACATTAGTTGAAAATAAAGAAATTGATGCTACTATCGATTCAGGTGCACAAATTCTGATATTAAACAGTAATATTTTACCGCCAAGAGATCAAGTTAACTGAAAAATCAAGTTAATATCTGCATTCGGCGAAGAAATAGAAGCAAAATTCATAAGATTTTCTATGTCGCTGATTCTGATTTATTAAGCTACCCAGTACACACTTTGGCGGCGGTGACAGATCGCTTAAACGTAGATTGTTTATTACCCATACAAGCCTTTGAACACACGACGGATACGGTTTGACGGCGGAAACAAATTTAATGGGGGAAATGAATTTGGAAGGCGAAAAGGAGAAATGTTTAGACTATGTGAAGTCAAATAGGCTTGAAATAAACAGTCTTCTGCCATGCGTAGAAACTACAATGGGAAATAATGATGATACACATGTCAACACGCATTCAGTAACAACTCTAATACAGATGTTCGAAAATGATCAATGTAACGATGTATTGAGATTCCGAGATGAGCAGATGTCTTGCCCGACTTAAGAAGTAAAAATTAATTTAAAACAAGGGAAAGGAAATTTTATGGAACTTGATAACATAATTTTTCAGAAGGATAAAGTAATGGGAGATTCAGTTCAGCAGTTAGTCCAAAGAGTCGAAGAAAAGATGTTTTAAAATTAGCGCATGAATCTGTTTTCGGAGCTCACCTGGGAATAAAGAAAACAAAAGACAGAATCAGATATAATTTTTACTGGACCAATATGACTAAAAATATCACAGAATATTGCCTATCTTGCGAACCATGTCAGTTAAGAAGTACCGAAAAAATAACTGATAGAATACCTATTATCCCAGTTCTAAGACCTTATTTACCATTCGAAGTTGTTAATATTGATATTGTAAGTCCTATTGAACCTTCTTGGGCTAGGAAATATAAATATGTATTATGTCTAATAAATCAATATTCACGTTGGCCAGAAGCCATTCCATTACGTTCTTTAACGGCAAAAGCTATTTGTGACGCTCTGTTGGAAATATTTACAAGAACTGGTATTCCGAAAATTATAGCGAGCGATTAAGGGACTAACTTTCTTTCTCAACTGACACAAGAATTTATGAAGCGTCTTGGATGTCATCCGAAATTTTCAGTTCCAGGATATCCAGCTAGTAATGGAATTGTCGAGAGATACAACCGAGTTTTAAAAAACGCTTTGCATCACATCATCCGCATGGACCCATCTAATTGGGATAAGTATCTACCATGTTTGCTGCTTGCTTATCGAGAGGTTCCCAATTCTACTACAAGGGTTTCTCCTTTCAAGTTAATGTATGGCCGAAAGATACGTGGTCCATTGAGAGTTCTGAAGTCTAGTTGGAGTGGTGAGATACGATACCTTTAAATATGAAGCAATCAGTTGTTGATTATTTACAAGAAATGAAATAAACTTGGAACGAGCAGCTGACCAAGCATTCTTAATAGCATCTGAGAAACAGAGAGCTTATTCGAATTACTTTAATCGTTGAGCTATACCTAAGGAATTCCAAGTAGGAGATAAAGCTTATTTGCTGATTCCCAACTCACCCAATAAACTCTATGAAAGATGGACTGGTCCAAGGGAGATTATAAAGTACTGTCCACCTCATTCATATAAAGTCAAACTCTCAGATGGGAAAGTAAGACATGTTCACGTGAATAAAATCAGAAAGTATATCGCTAGAGTAAATGCTGTGGGAGTTATTTTCGAAAATAAAGAAGAATTTGGGGGGATTCATCCAACTCCGCAAGCTTCATTTCAAGATATAAAAGTTGTTCTCCAGAAATTGCAACTTGAACATTTAACGAGTGATCAACAGCAACAAATTCAACAACTCATAAGAAAGCATGAATCGTTATTTACAGGAAAAGTGAAAATTGTAAAGATGGATATTCACAAAATAAAGCTAAAACCAAATGAAGAAAGGAGAAAGCCACATATCTATCGGATTCTGGAAACTTTAAAATCCAAAGTTGACGAACAAATTGAAGAGCTGTTAGGTCTTGATTTAATAGAAGAAAGCAGTACAGAAATTGCAAATCCTATAGTCCGTGTGAGCAAGAAAGACGGGGGAATTCGATTGTGTGTTGATTATCGTGCATTGAATTCTGGAACAATTACTGAGATTTTCCTATGCACAGTGCAACATAATTTATACATTCAATAGGACAAGCTAATATAATATCAACACTGGATTTATTAAGAGGTTATTGGGCTATTCCTATAGATACTGAAAGTCGTGATTACACTTCGTTTAAAACTGATCGATAACAGTACAGATTTAAAGTTATAACTTTTGGTCTGAAAAATGCTGCAGCAACATTTCAAAGGGAAATGAATAAAGCACTCTATGAATATAGAGACTTTGCCAGAGCATATATTGATGACACCGCAATTTTTTCAAAGGACTGGAAATCTCATATGGTTCATTTGGATATGATGCTCACTAAGTTGGGAGAGCTTTGCTTTACAGTCAATATCAGCAAATGCGATTTTGCCAAGCCGCAAATCAAATATTTGGGTCATGTAATTGGACCTGGAAAACATCAAGCAGATCCTGAGAAGATAAAAGCGATTTCCAGATTATCAAAACCGAAGACCAAGAAGCAACTCAGAAGTTTATTAGGCCTATGTAACTATTATTTATTTATTAGGTCTATATTCCAAAATATTCTGAATTAGTATATCCACTTACTGAATTTAAAAAGGAGGAAATACCATGGAGAGAAGAGCACGACATCGCTTTTGAGGAACTCAAGAATGCTTTGATTAAAGCTCCATCATTGTATACGCCAGTTTTGGGGCAACTATTCATTATACAGTGTGATGCCTCACAAATAGGAGTTGCAGCATGTTTGTCGCAAAATTTCAATGAACGCAATTATCCGATAGCCTGTGCAAGACAAAAGTGAACTCGAGCTCAGCAATTGCGGTCTACAATTGAAAGAGAAGCATATGCTATTGTGTGAAGTTTGAAAAAATTTGAAACCTAGATTTTTGGATCTAAAGTTGAGCTCTACACTGACCAGAATCCTTGACCATACCTGACAAAATATGCACCACAATCATCTAGATTACAGCGTTGGGCTTTTGCCTTACAAAAATACAATATCGACATGAAACATTTACCAGGAGTCAAAATGGTTAACGCAAACGCCTTGTCCAGGCTGATTGGTGAATGAATATTAAAAACAAATTATGGACCGAAGACATTTTATGGACAATTCATAAAGACTTTAATTTTGGTGTTTAGATTAATTGTTAATTTTATTATTTTCTTTAAAAGCTTATTGCAAGATATTTCTTTACTAATATTTGTAAAGTTATCGTAATTAGTTACTTACAGGAATTAGATAATTCGAGTATAACATTCTTAATAATTTCGAAGTTTTTCTTTAAAATGTTTACATATAAGAGTTAACTATGTTGCTATGCAAATGTTGTAATATTTTTATATTTTCTTTTAGTTGATTAATAGTTATAATGTTGAATTGTGAGCACCAGGCTTTTATCAGAATGTGTTTGGACGTCCTGCCTAACCACAATCTTAGGGGGAAGATGTAGTGCCTGGTCCTCCAAAGCTGTAAACCCGAAAGTAAGTAGCGCCCTCTAGGCGGAAAAAAGGGTAAGTTGGAGACTGGCTTTCGGTGGGAGAAGCCGAATGTTGAGTATACTCAGTGTGGTAATTTTATAAAATTAACAATTCTATTAACTGATATATTTCTATTTGTATAAAGCATATATAGTGTACTGAGTGTGTGAATAAATGAATAAGGTAAATCTGAGTCCATTAATTGCGTATAAGACTGCACACCGGTCACGGCTGAATCTTACAATCTTATCATATAGTTTAATGAGAACAAGAGTTTACATTACTCGTTTTACAAATTTCATCTGCAGAATCTGCTGTAGAGAATAATAAAAGCGTAGGCGGGTACATAACAAAATCTAATCGCTTTGTCAAAAGTAGAAGACACTAGTAAATTTACCACGTTTTTATTATTGTTGTAAGAAATTTTTATGTTGAAATTTATGTTAATCGCCAAAGTGGGCGTAAATCTTTCCGGTGATATAACTTCTTGTCTTTGGATCTGGCAGCGCCAGTTGAATTAGTGTTTGTCTTGAATAAACTTGAAAGTAAAATCCTGAATTATAGTGTTCCTTTGCCTTTGTGATGTTAAGATTGTGTGTGTTCTTGATCAGTATCCTGAAGATTAGATTAGATTATTTTATATTTTCTGGCGCCCAACTGTTGCGCTCGAACAGTTTTTTTATTTAAGAATACAGAGTGTGGTGTTATCGAAGAAAATATTCGTTTGCACGGAACGCGGCAAGATAAATGTTTTGGTGAATGGTTCTTCCTTGAAAAGTGAGTTTAGCAATTAGGATTAAATTATTGAAGCCTGCAACAGGTAAGAGAATCAAATTATTTCTGTTGTTATCATGGCAGACAATTTTGTTAAATTGAAAGCTGCTAGAAAAACTTTGAGACAGGTTATTTCTAAAATAGTAAATGTTTTAGAATCTGAAATTAAAAATGACATTTATGATAAGAATATGATAGAAGAAAAATTATTTTTATTAACGTCTAAACAATCTGAGTTAAAAGAAATTAATGGAAAAATACTAGACTGTTTTAAAGGGGACGAGTCCGATATTAAAACAGAATGTAATACTGTGTTAGAATATGATGAAAAAATTACTTTATGTATTTTTAGGGCTAAAAAGAAACTTAACTCAAATTCTCAGATAGTGAACATTGAAAATGAATCGTCTGGTAACCTTACTGCTGCGGTAAAGATTGAAAATAAAACTAACATTCGGTTACCTAAAATTTCAATTCCTAAATATTATGGTGATCCTAGTTTATTTTTGGAATTTTATAATTCTTTTGAAAATGCTATTGGTAATAATAATGAGTTAACAAAGGTCGAGAAGTTTACTTATCTTAAATCCTTACTCGCAGGACCTGCTTTAAATGCAGTATCTGGGTTTGCATTATCCAACGAAAATTATGATGCCTGTATAAGTTTAATTAAAGAAAGATTTGGACGAACAGATTTGGTTGTATCTTCGCATATGAACAAACTCTTGAATCTTGAACCGGTTAGAACTTCGTCTAATGTAAAAGCACTAAGAACACTTTACGATTCCTGCGAAATTAATATAAGAAGTTTAAACTCATTGGGTATTGTGTCGGATGCTTATGGAACCCTTTTAGGACCTGTTATTTTAAAGCTTTTACCAGACGATATGAATCTGGAGTTTAATAGAAAAAGACATTCTAAACAACACTATAGCCTAACAGAACTTCTCGAATTCATTAGACTCGAAGTGGAAAGTCGAGAAGCTTCTAATTTAATAATAAGCTCAAAGAAAAGGGACACAAATTACGGTGTTAAGCAGAATAAAAGTAATTACTTAAAAGGGGCAAGCATTCCTACTGCTTCGGCGTTAGCTACAGTGACTAAGCAGTATTGTTTCTATTGTAATCAAAATACACATGATGTAGGAAGTTGTGAGAAAACAAATGAGCAAAAAAGAGCTATATTAAGAAACCATGGTCGTTGTTACAGATGTCTTAAAAAAGGTCATGTATCGGCCAGATGTAGAGTGAAACTTATGCCTTGTGAGTTGTGTAATGGTTTAAATCACAATAAGTTATTTTGTAAAAATATTGTTCCTGAAGCCAGTTCAGATATTAAACAGAAAGTAGTTACAGTATCAGATTCTAAGCAGAATGTAGTTGCATCCCTGTCGTTTAACTCTAAGTCTGTTTCTGAAACTGCTGATAAAGGTGTATATTTACAAACTTGCTCGGTTTACGCTTCAGATACAGATAATACTAGAAGTCAAATAGTAAAAATCTTAATTGACGGGGGATCACAGAGGTCATTTATTAGATCTGATTTGGCTAAAGAACTAAAGTTAAGGACTTTAAGAAAAGAAAGGTTACATGTTTATTCTTTTGGGTATATCCAGGGTAGACTAACGGAATATGATGTTGTTCAAATCACACTAAAAAGTATACACTACCCTAATGACTCAATCACTGTGGAAGCTCTTGTTACAGACACTATTTCTGGAGCGATCATAAGAATTCCCTCGAAAAACATTTTAGAAATATTAAAATCGGAAAATTTAAAATTAGCCGATAATGGTGAAGCAGCTGAGGTAAAAATATTGTTAGGATCTGATTCATGTTGGGAAGTACAAACAGGAGAAAAGAAAAGAATAAGTAATAAATTATTTGCAGTATCTTCTATATTTGGTTGGTCCTTGGTTGGATCTTTGGAAGGTGATCAGTCCAGCGCCTGTATTTTTACAACTGGTGTTTCTCATTGCTTGATAGAAGATAATAATTTAATTAATGACTGTTTGCGAAGATTTTGGACTTTGGACCACTTGGGTTTAGAGGAGAAGGAGAATCCTGATGACAAATTAGTTATTGAGAAGTTTGAAAAAGAATTGCATTTTACTAATGGTAGATATGTAGCTCGTTTATTATGGAAATCACATCATGAAAACTTGGGTAATAATTTAGAAAATGCCAAGCGACGTCTAGTATCTTTGGTTAATAAACTAAAAAATGATGAATGGCTTAGGGAAAATTATGATAGTATAATAAACGAACAGTTGAAAAATGAAATAATTGAAGAATGCAATATTGAAAGTTGTGACAATAGTAAAATGTATTACATGCCACATTCTCCAGTGGTAAGAAAAAATGTATCAAAAACTAAAGTCCGTATCGTGTTTGACGCATCTTCGAAATGTAATAATGGGGTATCTCTGAACAATTGTTTGATGCCTGGCCCAAATTTGAATCCTTCTGTTTTGGACTTGATATTGCGGTTCAGGCAATACAAATATGCGTTCTCAGCAGATATTGAAAAGGCTTTCCTCCAAATTGGAATTTCTAAAATTGACAGAGATGTATTACGGTTTTTATACTTTGATAATAATTACAATTTGAAACATTATAGAATGACACGCGTTCCTTTCGGAGTGTCATGTAGCCCGTTTATTCTGGCGTGCACCATAAAAAAGCATATAAAGAAAATAGAGTCAGAAAGTCCAGGTATTTTTGAGATGTTGAACTGTTCTATCTACGTAGATGATGTGTTTTATGGAGCAGATTCCGTGGAACAGGCTTTTAAGTTAAGTACTGGAGCATGTTGCGTACTTAAAGATGCCGGAATGAATTTGCGTCAGTTTAGTACAAATTCAGAGGAACTCAAAAAACTTTGGGATGATTGTGGAATAATTAAGTCAGAAAATGAACTAAATAGTTGCTTAAAAGTATTAGGCCTTAACTGGTGTACGAGTAAAGATGTAATTTCCTTGAACATAGACAAATTGTGCGAAACATTAAATAGTTGCAGAAACACTACAAAAAGAAACATATTAAAGGTGACTGCTACTATTTTCGATCCAGTAGGTTTCTTGGCGCCATTTGTATTACGTGCAAAAATAATAATGCAAAACCTTTGGCAATTGGGTTTAGAATTTGACGACGAAGTTCCAACTAATTGTAAGGAGTTGTGGGCCGAGTGGAGCAGTGAAATTGAAAAATTAAAGAAATTTAAAATTTCTCGAGAATATTTCCCCGGCAAATTGAATCAAAATAAAGATTTCGAACTGCATTTATTTTGTGATGCATCTATTAAAGCGTACGGTGCAGTTGCATATTTTAGATCGGTTGAAGAAGGTCAGGTAGCATTCATCATGGCAAAATCTAGAATTGCACCAATAAAACAAAAACTCACACTTCCAAGACTAGAATTGTTAGGAGCATTAACATCGGCAAGACTTGCTAAATATTTAAAAGAGCTGTTTTCAATTCATGAAGAAAATATCTACCTGTGGACTGACAGTATGATAGTGGTTCACTGGATTCATAGTGCTCCTGAAAGATGGAAAATGTTTGTAAAGAATCGCGTATCTGAAATACAATCATTAACTTGCCCAAATAACTGGAGACATTGTAATGGGAAGTCCAATCCAGCGGACATTTTATCTCGAGGATGTTCAGCCGAATATTTGTTGTCTTCAAGATTATGGAAATCTGGACCAGACTGGTTAGTTGAATCAGTAAGTGCTTGGCCTAGTAAATTTATTGCGACAACGGAGTTTTCTGATACTGATTTAGAGAGGAAAAAGTGTATAAATGATACCACAATACTATCGTCTACTGCAGAAAAATCTAATTCTCTGTTGAATCTTGAAAAATATAGTAAATTAATTAAAGCTATTAGAGTGACTGCATGGATATTTAGATTTATTCACAATTTGAAAAATAAAACTGACAAGAAAATAGGACCCTTGATTGCTAAAGAACTCTTTAATGCAGAACTATATTTGATAAAAGAAGTTCAATATGAACATTTTTCTGTGGAAATTAATAGTTTAAAGTCTGGACAATTGATTTCAAAAAACTCAAAAATTTATGAACTGAATCCTTTTCTAAATGAGGAAGGAGTTTTATTAGTAGGGGGAAGACTTCAAAAATCTACTTTAAGTTTCCATGAACAGCACCCAATAATAATTCCTTCAAAAACTCATTTTACAGATCTTCTGGTACGTGATGCACATGAACGAGTGCTTCATACAGGTGTAGCTAGTACTCTCATGTTCCTCCGTGAAAAATACTGGATAATTAGATCCAGACAAAATGTGAAACGTGTTATAAGAAACTGTGTACTGTGTCAGCGTTATAACTCACGACCGATGCGACAAGTCATAGCACCATTACCTCCATCTAGAATTGAAAAAACAAATCCTTTTGATGTTATAGGACTGGATTATGCAGGTCCACTTTTCGTTAAAAATGAAAATACAAAGTATTATATCCTATTATTTACCTGCGCAGTAACTAGAGGTATTCATCTTGAACTAACAAAAGACCTCACAACTAAATCTTTCCTACTTGCTTTTCGTCGATTTATAGCAAGAAGAGGGTTGTGCTCTTTAATATACTCAGATAACGCGCGTACATTCAAGGCAGCTGACGCGGAGCTCAGAAAGATGTGGCAGGTATTAAGCCATCCCGATGTAAAGAATTATTATGCCGCAAAGGGCATTCAGTGGAAGTATATCATTGAAAGAGGAGCCTGGTGGGGCGGATTTTACGAGAGACTTGTGCGAACCGTCAAAACAATATTAAGAAAAATTCTTGGTAGAACATCACTTCTTCCCGAAGAATTGGAAACTGTACTGACTGAAATTGAGGCGGTGATAAATCGTCGACCCTTGACTTACATCCAAGATAATGAACCCCAAGTTCTGTCACCTGCTCATTTTTTGCTAGGGCAGAAACTTGCTAATTTGCCTCCTGTCAAATACACTCATGAAGTGTGCAGTACTAAAGAAATTCTTTTAAAAGCGTATCTATATCGTGAAAAACTACTAAATAACTTTTGGAAAAATTTTTATAAAGATTATTTGTTGAATTTGAAATCTGCAAATTGTGTGAAAAATCACCGTGCAAAACACGACTTGAGTGTGAATGATATCGTGATAATACATGATGAACATTTACCACGTAACATGTGGAGATTAGGAAAAGTTCTCAAAACTTTTACTGGTAGAGATGGACTAATTCGCAGTTGCGAAATAAAGACTGAAAAAGGCATTATAAAAAGACCTATACAATTATTAGTTAAGTTAGAATGCTAAGAGTATTTATATTGTGTGACTGTATATTTTTTACTGAAAAGTAATCTTAATGCTATAATTACTGAAAAGTAATATAATGGTATTTAAAGTAATGTATATATATCAGAAAATTTTAAGGTTATAGAAATGTATAAGTGTATTTAAAATTTTATTTTTATTTTAATCCTTAAAAAAAAAGGACAGGTTTCTTGTAATATTTCTAGTATTTTAGTTGGATTATTGAAATGTTATTTGTTTAATATTATCTTGAGTTATATAAATTCTTGATTTAAATTCCTGATGCTTGAACAGGAATGTTATGAGAGTAATTCTTAATGAATGAAAGTTTGCCTGATATTCTTTAAACATATGGTAAGTTTTACATGCTCTTGATCTTTAGTTGATATTTTCTTTATTACAAAAACTTGAATTTGTATTGAAATGCATAATGATTCTTGAAAATGTTCATGTATTAATGATAATCTTGATTGTTCTGAACTACTGTTCAGCCGGGCCCAGTGTGTAAGAAATTTTTATGTTGAAATTTATGTTAATCGCCAAAGTGGGCGTAAATCTTTCCGGTGATATAACTTCTTGTCTTTGGATCTGGCAGCGTCAGTTGAATTAGTGTTTGTCTTGAATAAACTTGAAAGTAAAATCCTGAATTATAGTGTTCCTTTGCCTTTGTGATGTTAAGATTGTGTGTGTTCTTGATCAGTATCCTGAAGATTGGATTAGATTATTTTATAATTGTATTATTCGATAAAACTGTGGATGGATATTGAAAACAGAATTATTTAACATCTTATTTCCATTAAAATATGTGAAAATTATTTTTTGTCTTTTGTTCATAACTTATTTTATGAGATTCGAATAAGAGCTTACTTTATAAAAATTTAATTTCTTAAGATTATTTTTTATTTTTGGGATTCAGTTAAACGTCTCCCTGGCATCTTCAAGAGCGAAAATGGAGCAGGGTGACAGAGAAGAGAAGAATTTAGGAGAGCGAACGAGAAAGGAAGCAAAATAAAGGGAAGAAGGATGAGTAATCAAGGTCATGAGCCTCTCCCTGTAAGCAGGTACGGACTGTTTTGGCTTCGGTTCAGGATTTACCCATTCCGCACCGACGACTGCCATAACTGTGGAGAGCCTCCGTCCTTTACGACTCCGCCTTTTTACAGCCCGAGGAAATCTCACTGCGTTCTCGCTCATCCAGAATTCAGGAGGCGTCGGATAATCGTCTTTCCGATGAAACCGAATTATTTTCTTAGCACTAGCGTCTTCTTAGCTTATTTATTCAGAAAGATAACGTTTAAGATGTGTGTTTTTCTTCGAATTTCTCTTAAAGATGGACGAGGTGAACAAACCCGAAATCCGCTAGTTTGTTTCAGCTAGCAATGGTATTTTGAGTAGTAAAACGGCTTGACTTTAAAGTCGTACATTAAGGATTTATATACCCTATATATCATGAACCGGCGCAAAACAAATTACAATTGGATCGCATAATATCACACATGATATTTAGGATTAAATAACTATTACTATATATTATGCGGATTATTATAACTATTAAATAATTATTATTGAGAAGTATTCTTTGATACTTTGATACAGAAGTAGTTATAGAGGGGTTCTACTGGTTTTGCAGTACTTCCTTGTAAACCTGAAAGAAGTCCACAGTGGCCATGGTGATGAAAGTTCCTGAGTGAATCCAATGGAGGGAGAATGGACAGAGAGGAAAAAGATGAAAAGGTCCTCAAATTAGCCCTTTAAAAACTGGCGAGGGAGTAGAAATTAAAGCCCAGAAGCCGATCGAAAGATGACGAAGTCTTTAGAAGTATAGTCTTTAGAAGTAGTCACTTTATTTAACCTTAATGTATGTCACCAATTTCTTAACACTGCTGCCCAAATCAAAATTTTTTAGGAGATTTTCGAAGACTTCACTTGAAATGAGTCTGGGTGAATGTCTCCATTTCACCATTATCATCTGCTTTACAAATAATATCATTATGCGTGGTAATGTTGTTGAAGTCAAATCTCCGAAACGTGTAACAAAATTATTAAATCAAATAATATAACTAATGACTAGAAAGTTTGTTCCCAAGTCTTTACAAGGACTTGAAAATTCAATGATATGCAGTGGCAGTATTGTAAAAAGTGGTAATATTCAAAGTGTTCAAAAGGTTGTCGATAAGGTAATTATTCAAAATATTAACACTGATAACTTCACAGAAGCGGTTTATGAAAACACGATAGCATCGCAGTCATCGGAAAATAACTTCCGTCAAAACTGAAAATTTTATGCTAAACATTTACTTGGGAAGCAGGAAAAGAAACATTAAAGGCTTCAAAATGAAGATACTCATGTAAACTTTCCGAAATGAAATGTACAATATTTCAGGAAATATTCACTTTACTTCTAACTTGTTTGTAATTTTGTTAAATCATATGCAATTAACATATGTGAGACACGAAATGTGCATATGGATGCAATAAATAACAAACATATAGCTATCTGGCAATAATTCAAATTTCATTGTAAATGTAATGGCAGAGAAGTAGAAAAAATAGTAATGATCTATTAAATTCGGTTAATTTTCATCAAAAACGCATTACAAATTCTGCACACTGATACAATATTACTTAAATTCTATAACTTCCCGCAGACACTGGGAAGCCCAACGGCTGTGTGAGCATTTAATGGGTTACTTCAAAGATATTAAAGAAATAACGTTTGGAGAAAATATGGATATTTTCAAGAAAAGATGTTCTCTGATGTTCTTTCGGTATTATAATTGTAAACAAAAAATGCAAAATTGTGTAAATACGTGGATAAATCTCAGGAAAAACGGTAAATTAACACGAAATGCTTTTTTAAAGTCTATGTAAATGGAAAACAGTGATCGTAATGTATTTGAAAACAGTCATAGTTCACATACAGGGCATTATAATTTTTATACCAATCTATGAATTCGTGAAAATCAGAGAAAAAAATAATTTACCACGTTCACCTGCTTATGGTATATTCTCTATTCGTGAATCCAATGGAATTTGTGAATCTTTTTGCTTTTGAGTTGTATTATTTCTGAAGTTATAATGTTTCTGAATCTGAAGCTTTAAAACACAAAAATCACTCTAATTTACCAACTTGTGCCTAAATGTAGAATACAACCATCAAAACGGAAGATTTTAGTATAAGTAAATATATTACAAACAAAATAAAACTAAAAATACTTCATCATTTTTCATGCTCTGTTTATGAGACTAGTTTATAGAGCCATTAAGTTAATTCGAAGCAGGAGACATGAAAAATGAGCAACGCCTTCGCCGGGAATCGAACCACGGACCTGTCGGTTACGCGTCGAGCATGCAGACCACTACACCACGAAGGCATGCGAAGAAGGCGGGAGAAATACCTTATAAGTTAAGGTTCTTATTCCTGACTTATCACGTTCGGAACATTTTCAGAAAAAATATTCATTTCTTATTCATGTTTTCCATACTCAGATACTAATTTTGTTGGAAATCTGACATTTTCTTATTCCATTTTATATTTCACTATTACGGTTTGGCTTGGAAAAACGTTTTTCTGTGGATATGGCAAACCTCTCCTATATGTCTGCGACTATTCTAACAAATCACATTACGAAAACGTTTACCATAGAAAGTTCTCCGCGAATGCATTTCCTTTCTTGGTCTGTACATGTTTTTCTGTGCTTATCACTAAGTTCATTGTATACCTATCTTTTACTTAATTTGTGAAGTATTCCTGTTTGAATGCTTGCATTTGAATACTTTTTAACTGATTTTAAAGTACATATATATTTTGATCAAGGCGTGGGGAAATGAGGAACACTAACACCAAACGGTTCCCAGCACTGTATCTTTTCTTCCTTTTTTTCTTAAGAATACAGATGGTTAAAAGAGAAATGTGTTTCGTACTTTGTGAAATGAGTTTTATTTACTTATGCTTCAGATAAATAAAATGTTATTTATGTGCACAGAATTGTGTGGCTCCAATGTTTAATGAAAATAATGGTTTTTTGAAAGTGTGGTCTTTATGTTAAGTCATACTAAACTGCGTTAAAATTTTTGAAGTTGATGACTATAATAGATCATTATATGGAGTACCTATTATGTACGATATTCCTGAGAAATTTCATTTGCTATCTATGAGAAGTTAAATGTCAAAAAAGCTGCAAGAGTTCATTATTAGGCAATGTCAATTTGAAATGCATACTTAATTTAGAACGGGCTGAAACTTTTAAGCGTTAAGTTGGATTATTATTGGGAAGTCATGTCAATATTATATGTTATGTACTATGGTTATGCATAATTTTATTTACTATCAATGAGAAGTTAGATGTTCTCACTGCAAGAGCTAAGCGTTAAAAATAGTGTCAATTTTAAATTTCTATCTTAAAATGACTGTGTTAAATTTTTTAAGTTAATTACTATGTTGGATCATTATTTGGAACTCTACTCAGTATTTCGTGTAATGTATTATAACTACGTAGGAGTTTACTTGCCAAGTATGATAAATTAAATTTCATTCTCAAAAGACTGTAGGAGTTCAGTCCTAAATAAATTATTGTCAATGTGAAAAATGGATATCTCTTAGTCAAGTTACGATGAATACGTTAAGAAGCTATGAGGCTCAGCAAAAAATAATGATCGTATTGGATGAAAAAAAAATATTCCAAGTTAAGAAATTTTTACATTCCAGATTGGGAAAAGGCGGCAAAGTTTCCTTTCCATGGCTGAATTTTAAGTCTAGGTGTATCATAGACTTTCGTTTCACTTCTTCACAAAAATGACTATAATTCAAATTTAAAATAATACATTACAGTGTGGATATTCTTCTCCTTAGTTAAAAATCCTGTACCTTGTTAAGAAATTCAGGCTGTGATAAGTTCAAATATAGTAGTGTTTATGAAATTCTGCGGTAAATGGTGGAATCGCACTAAAAATTTAAGTGATGTTTTCACATGAAAAAAATCAAGGTTTAGAAAATGCTTAGTGGTTTTAGGAAGGATGTGCACAATAAAATCCAAGATATCTTTGGAAAGTGCTTCAAAGCGTTAATCTGTCTTAGTAATATAAGAGATCCTTCTGCTGAATAAAAGGGAGTATTCTAAATATGTACGTGCAAATTTCTGTAGAGTAAAGATAGTAAGAAATGAAGTACTGCTGGTATGTATCTGAACTAAACTGTGTAGAAATGCCTCATGTATTGGTTTGAGTGGACTTCCTACCATGAAAATTTATTACTCATTATAAGATTTGTTCAAAGTTAGTAGGTCTTACAATAAAGAAAAATGTGTAAGCCAGTATTTATTTATTTTGGGTCGGAAAAGGAAGCAGAAATACAGCATGAATATGTTTTAAAAGTAGGATGAAAGTTAAATATGAGGAAAAATGTGTAAATGCAAAGTGTAAATTTACAATTTTCAGGCATAGTTTGGTGAATCCTTTGATTAAAAGTAAGACGTGTAAAAGAGAATTCGTAATGTTTTGCATAGTATTTCATAAAGTTAGTACAGTCATTAGTAATTAGTACAGCATATTACAAGGAAAAGTTCTGAGTATCTCGTATTTAGTAGTATAAAAAGTAAGAAATGTACTATTCGATTAAGCTGTATAGCAGAATACTGTTTAAAGTTCCAGAAAATATTATCCATGAAGAGCTCCAAAAGGAAATGAATATGTAATATCAATAAGTATTTAAAAAACAAGGGAAAGAAGTTAAGAAAAAAATAAAAATATAACATAAAAAAATGAAAGAATAGAAAAAAATTACATTTATGAAAGCGAAAAAAAGAAAAATGTGAAAAGAAAAAATTAAAACTTACTTTTGGAGGTAAAATACATAAGATGAGAACTGCATTTGTGAAAGAGAAGTGGAAAAAATTATGAAAATAAATATTACTTTTTGAAAACAAAAATGAAAAATGTAGTAAGAACTTCTTTAAAATAAAAAGCGAAAAAGAAAAAATTAAACTTGTAAAAACTTTAAAAAAAAATGTTAAATGAAAAAAAAATTAAGCAAAAATATGAAAAGGAATAAATTTGGGAAAAAATTACTTGTGCAAAATAAAAAAAAGTGAAAAGAAATGTAAAATAAGTTTTCTTCTACGGAAATAAAATTGTGGAAACATTAATTCGCGACAGTAAAATTTACGTTTGGAAAGGCAAAACATATACATTTAATTTAGTAAGAACGAGAAGAAAAAAAGGAAAACAATGAAAAATATCCTAATAATAAAGAAAAATTTTTAACGGTGGGAAAATCTTATATTTAAAGCAGCAAAGAATAAAGTTATGGTTTAGAAAGCTAAAAGTGAGGTTCGCGCATGCGCTATCTTTCAGTCTAGGGACGTCATGGCGGTTTCCCCCTGCACAAGGTCAAATGGACAAAGAGTGGACAAAGTAAAATAACAAGTTCGGAGGGACGAAAAAATGGACAAAGAGTGGACAAAGTAAAATAACAAGTTCGGAGGGACGAAAGGGTTCCCTTGAGGTAACGATCAGATGTCCCATCTCAGAGATGCCAAGTTCTAATCGCATACGTAGGCTTATTTTTAAAATTGAGGGAAAATGATATTAAATTCAATAAAAAAAGAATCATGTATAAAATTAAAAAGAGTAAATAGTTAAAAATAATGACTTATTAATTAAAAATTCTGATTAATAATCAAACATAATTAAAAGTAATCACGTATTAAATAATTAAAAAGGGTAAATAATTAAAAACAATTAATCCGGTATTTAAAATAATAAACTAAAAGTGATGTCATTCAAACACGTGTTTCAAGAGCTCGTTGCCATAAACATAAAAAATACTGTCGTTGCCACAAAAAATAAAAACTTTCAAAAATAGGGTCGTTGTCACAGAATAAAACTGGGAAAACATGACGTCATTCCATCTACGTCATCCCATCCATCAACGTCACTTCCGGTTGTCACGTGATCCAAGTCGGCGGAGACCACGCCCCTTTTATGTGACGTCACTTCCGCCTACCAGTTACCCCCGGTTACTACTAACATATGTGGCAATTAAAAGCACCAGTTCTAAATAAAATTAAAAATCACGAAATATGCTAAATTCATAAATAATTACTTCACTATTATTCACACCTTAAAAAATTAGCACTTATAATCAATAAATCACACGGAATATGTTGTATTATTAGCATAATAGAAAATAAACACAAAATTTCTTAGAAAATAATTAACTTATTATTAGCATAATAGAAAATAAACACAAAATTTCTTAGAAAATTTAACAAACAAAAATAAAATCATTTTCTTAACAGCAGTTTTGTAAAAAGCCATTTCTTCAAATAATAATTATAGCTTTTATTTTCAAATCATACAATACTAATACACAACTTTCAATACGTAATACATATTTCAAGATATTGCTTCTCACACACACTAAATGCAATTTAAAATAAAAAAGAAACTGCGAGGAGTCCATGCTGTGAGAGTCATAAAATTAATTATATTTTACTTATACTACAGACCACATGAAAAAGTTCAAAAAATACAGTGTAATAAAATCTAAATTTGGAGAAATATAAGCATAATAGTATTAACAAATGTAAGGAGCACATTTTTAATTCACTGGAATAATTTTTGTTGGAACAAGAAAAGAAAAATTGCTCCGTACTTTCTGATTATCATCACAATTCCAACTTGCAGTACACAGTAAGCTTCTGGCATTTACGAGTATGCATGCAATAATATATAATAAGCATGTATAAATAGGTAGGAGAGCATGCAACTTAAATACAACTTAATGCTTGTTTCGCCAAACAGTATCCAGCAGTTGCAAATATAGAAACATTTACTCTATAAAAGTTTTTCTCGCCTCGTATAATGCTTCATGAACAGAATGTTTTTGTCTGTGAGCTATTAATATAACCAAATATATTTCCTTTGCCAATTCTCAAAGTCATGAATAGTTTGCAATGTTTCGTGGGAATGCATATAATCAAAATGTACCAATGTTGACAAAATAAAAATAAAGTTTTTTTTCTCTCCAAATTTTAGAACTCGGATTTACAATTTTCAAACATCATATTAGTATTCATAATGAAAAGAATATGCTAAAACATTAAATGTTACATGAACTAACAATGAGCAACAAGAATCAGCATATCATGAGCAAATTTGGGAGTCAATAGTTTTGAACTTTTCACGCCTGCAAATGATACAAACTATAGTCTAGCAAATTTACTTGTTGCTTACTAATTCCTTTTACTTATTTTTAATTAACATTTGAAAACAGTTCTTGTATGTACTATCATAATATGTATATACATATATACGTGAATTAAGTTTGTGTGGATATATACATAGCGGCTCCCAAAAGTGTTCGGACACTTTAAAAGAATTTGTAGAAAAGCGGTGTAACCCGGAATTGAATTGGAATATAAAGCTCAATATTTTTTCATATCATCTCCACGCAATTTTGAATAAAACTAAACTTTTCTTTTTTCAATATTGGCCTATTTTCATTTTATAAAATTATAAATGTAGTAAGTCAGAGAAGCTGTCATTATTGCTGCAGGATATCCTTCAATATACTAACTAGCAAAAGTTCTGCACTATTTACTAACAAGTGAAGATTTCTTTCAAGTGTACGAAGTGTTTTGATGGGTAACTTGTCTGCTAATTTTTTATTACTGATTTTTCTAATAAAACATTTTACGATGTTTATAAAATAACTAACTTATTTTTGCTAAGAAAAATTTATAAATATTCTTAAAACTTTCTCATTCACAAATATTAAATTTCATTAATAAATAAAGCAATATTTCATTGAAACTTATAAGTTTAGGAACACTTTTGTGAGCCGCTATATATATACCAGATAGCTGATAAAGCTGCGGCTGCCTGAGGAATACGTGATTTCTGTATTTTGTATAAATCACTGTGTAGAAAAAGCAGTTATGTTCGATGAATGCCATTAAAAATACAAAATCTGTAACTGTACTCTCAGCAAACAAACATTATATTCATAACTTGGAAATAAAAAATTATAGTACATCAAATCATCTTTATTTTCAAAAGTAAACTATAATAAGTTTTGCTGACAATTTAAAAAAAAACATTCAAACACTAACATCATAACTGCCACCCTTGAAATCTGACTTAAACTCACTTCCTAATGCATGATTAACATTATTGAACTGTTAATAATTTGATTTTGACTGTAAAACTTATATAAATAATTAATTAGGTATTCTGAATGTTATGTTTTTTGGCTAATTTCAGTTTTAATTCAGTTCTTACACTTCCATATTGAGAAAATTCCACTTAGAGAAAGAAAGCTTTTATTTATCAAAGTTCCTTTAAAATCATGAAACTAAAATTACTTCATATACATAGCATTTGTGTGGATGAACTTTATAATGTAAGTAAATACAAATCAGATCAACTGAAATTTTAATAACAAGCATTTAAGATAAACACAATTTAATAAAATCATAGAGAAAGTGGTATAATTAAGACTAAATAAAAGTGAATAGAAAAAATTATCCAGAAATTCACTAGGATTGGGAGAATGCAATTTTTACAATTTAAGTTTAATTAATTCAATGATCAGTGCGATTCAATGATCTATCAGGGGATGTGTTAAAAAACTGGGAGAGTTGGCAACTATAAAACAATAATTACATATAAAAATGATAATAATAATATAATAAACAGTAATAAATATATAATAAACAATAATACACATAAAATGATTAATTCAGTTTTTTATATTTCTTTTTGGTCTTATTTACACATGATAACGATTTATTAGTTTCTTTGATTTTGAAATACAGAAGAAGTTGTAAATATGAGTTGACAATATGTTCCCACAACTGAGAGACATGAAGATGGCATTTAAGTCAATCATGATCAGTGTTTTTAACTCTGATATAATTTTGGATTTCACATTTTTGTGATGACATATTTTTCATATATAGTTTTGAAACTTTTACCCATCTCACACACAGATAAAGTAAACTGATGTGAGGGGTAAAACAATCCATCTTTTGTATAATCAAATTCTTTAAAACACAAAAAATAAGTATGTGTGTCTTAGTTTCTTTGAAAATTTATTTGAACAAGAAAGTGAATGATGATGTTTTATTTGAAACAAGAACACGTTTGCACAACAGGCACAAAGGAAACCGTTTTAACACCCGCTTAGCTATATAGCCAGCAACATAGGCTGAAGAATTTTGCTCAAATACATCATGTACTGCACCTGAAATTGGAATATCTACAGCATTACCTGCAGTCTCAGTTAATGGAAGCAGCAGGTCATCAACATTAATTTCCATTTCAGCTTCTTCATCGCCAAATATTGACTCAGAATTCTTGTTAACTGTTAGCACCTCAGCAAGTATCAAAACTGTATCATGATCAGGTTCACAGTTTGATAACTTACTTATGCTAATTACATTCTCTGCCATTAGAAATCTCATTCTCTGTTGAAAATCATACGCAGTTGGATGATCATTATTCCCACCTCTGCGTCTGACAACAGAGAAAAAATTTTCCGCATCCTTGGTAAAGCGACACATCAAAATAAAAGGAATATTTTCTAGGAGGATAGGGATTAATTGCTGAAATGCAGAAAAAGTCGGATCTCCATCCAAACAAACTGGGAAAAGATATTTTCTTTTTTTTGTTTGGAATTGAATTACTTTATTAAATCCAGTATTTGTACCCAAGTCTCCAAATGAACAGAATTTTTACAAACAGCTAAAAGGGAAAGGTTACTACGATTAATTTTTCTACTGTTCAAACTGTCAAATAACTTATTGACGTTTGAACAGAAATCAGCTGTGTGACCAGCCGATGTTGGCAGACGACCCACTGCGCTCAGGAAGCACAACCTAGCAGCCACAGAATGGCTGAAGACTTGTGCACCCAATTTCACATTCATAGTATTAAGACCATCTACGTTAACATGGCAGTCAGATAGTTTTGGAGCAATTCTGTGAGGCATTTGACGATCAAATTCCCACAAGGATTTTATGTGCTCCCAACTAGCAACCTTATCATTCAAAAATTTTACATCATATTTAATAAAATTCTTTCTCAAGTACTTTAACAAGCGAGGCACATCAAAAACTATGAACACTTTTCTATCTTGGCACATAATATCTTTCTGTGTACTCTCATAGCTTTTGTGTAACACATCATATTGTTAGCTCCACCATCGTATACAATAGCCGCAGTTGTCAAACCACAATCAAATAATTTTGAAAGGGCTTCCATAACCAAAGTACATAACATATCACTTTATGTAGTGTGAAAAAAAACTTGCTTTCACTTTTTACACAGCCCACGCACCATAAAAACAAGAGCATGAGTTGCATACCGAGGGATTACAATGGATTTAGTGTACGAACCATAATCTTCAAATCCAACAGTACGATAATGTTTTAATCATATGGTGAGACCACGTTTCAGAGTCATCTCATCAAAAGACAAAATGCAATATGTGTCTTGGCATTTCAGTTTACTGACAACTAATCTCAAAAATTGAAGCACAGAAGCTGAAAAACCAGGTTCTAGGTAAATAGCTGAAATAGTTTTACGTAATGTAGGCTTACTTGGCAAGTTAAAGAAAGCCTTTAAAGTATCATATGCTTTTGGACTACTCAAACAGATCTTAAGGCATAAATTTTTGTCCTCCAGGCGACCATCGTCGTCCATATTTTGATACGCATGATGCTTTTAATTGTCGTTTAATGAAGTTGTATACAACCGAAATAACAATTGGTTGAATCACCTGAAGTACATTTGCTACGGAACTCTTTCCACGACCATATTGTTTTTTTCAGATACGATGTCTGGCTATTCAATTTCTTTATTTTCAAACTCTTCGAAGAGTAAACCCGTTTTGGAGAGTCTCTGGTGTTTTGAGTATGTCCTGTTGATTCTCATCACTATTTAAAGATGATAGCTCCAGAGTTGAGGTCTCGGCAGTTTTGTCCATTTCATTGAATGACACCACTTCAGTATGAATTTCTTCATCTAATAAGAATAAATATAAAAAATAATTTATTTAAATATAACATATTAACCAATCCTTTACCGTACAAACTTTCAAATTAATAAATTAAAAATTTTACAATGTTGAGAATTTTTAGAAGACTTTTCTATTAATTCTTAAATTGCTTATCATTAATATCACAGTTTTTATTTATTTATGAGCTGATTTTAACTTTATTTACACAGCCTTTTTTAACAGAAATATGTTTGATAATCCTTTTGCTGCGCATAAATTTGGCCACCCACATGCTGTGGACCATCTTGCCTCAGCAAGGATCGGCAATGGATATAACGCTCCATTAAAAAATCAGTCAATGTTGTGGAACTAACAAAAAAAAAAAAAACTTTATTTTTTCTTACCACAGATTCTTTAAGGACCTGCCTTCTCATTTTTATCATAATGCTTCTGAGCTTATAATGTTTTTAATTCTCTCTCTCTGATATATATGTAAGATAAAAAATATATAAATCAAAATTATAATTTAAATTAACACCTAATTCCCTTTAATTCTCTTCCTCTGTTTTAAAAATCGTAATAAATTCTCTGGACTGCGTCATTTCTAGCTCATTCCATTTTGCATGGCCTGCGCAGCGCTGATGACGTAATAATGGGAAACTGAAACTTTCAACTCAAACCAAAACTTTTATCTTCGTGTGCTTCCATATTGGCTAACTAAGCACTTCAGTTGCTCTCTCTTCACTGCTTTTTCGCTATTTCGTTGTGCGCGTTTCGTTCCTATCGCAATACTTTCCAAAATGAAAATGTTCTTGAATAGGCACGACTAGAGTTCTAAGTGACTGTGGCCATAAACGTCAACTGGAAAATAAAAATGGAATTAAAACCGCCTCGACAGCAAGTTTATTTATTTTATATAGCTATTATGCATGGACGCTGCTCCGTCTTTTCCTTGCATTTTATTATTACATAGAGCCTCCCCAAAGCATCCCATACATGTTCGATGGGATTTAAATCTGGGAGTACGCTGGCCAATCCATTCAAGTGATATCTTCACTTTCCAGTAGCTCCTCAACAGCAAGAGTCCGATGTGGCCGTACATTGTCAACCATAAAAATTATGTCTGGGCCAATGGCACCTCGGAACAGATGCACATGGGGAAGGAGTACCTCCTGACAATAGCGATCCCCGGTTACAGACCCTCTGTCAAAAACGTGGAGCTCAGTTCGCCCGTTCAGCATAATGCCTCCCCAGACAAGAACTCCAGGACCACCGTTACGGTGTCTTTCCTTGACGTTACTAGGATAAAACCGTGTCCCGACCTCTTCAAAACGCGTTGAGAATCGCTTCTGGTACTGAACCGACTCTCATCTGTAAAGAGGACACGACTCCAATGATCAGTTGTCCAGTTTTTGTGCTTTCTGCACCACTGTAAACGGTGACCAACTTTCAACGGGAGGCAGCGTTCAGGACGGCGGTTATTTATGAGTTGCTTTTTACTTTATGAATTGTTCTATACCCTGTGAATTTCTTTATTGGGTTACTGTAGTGAAATTTTAGTTTATAGATTTTTTAACTACAATGTGATATAACCAGTGCCGATTCTAAACCGTTGGCCACCGACGTGCAAATTAAAATTGGCTGCCCTTTTTTACAGAAATATGTTTTATAATCAGTTTGCTGCCCTTAAATTTGGCAACCCACATGTTGTGCACCATCTTGCTCCAGCAAAGATCGGCCCTCGATATAACGCTGAAATACCAACTTTATTCTTTCTGACAACAGATTCTTTAAGTTACCTGCCTTCTAATTTTTATCATAACACTTCTGGGCTTATAATGTTTTTAATTCTCTCTTTCTGTATATATATAAACACAAACACATGCATATTTAAAATATAGCTCAGATTTAAACTTCACACGAATACTATCTCTCATCATAAATGATTCTTAAACGTGTTTTGAGGTTACACACAATTTTAACACTCAAGGACTTTAGTAAAGTTCAGTTTAATATTATTGCTTAACTGTCATCTAAAAGGCGTGGAAGTAAGTGACTTCAGCTGAAAAAGATTTTGACAGGATTGTGCTGCAGGCAGAGAGCTTGAAGGCTTTGACATAGAAGCCTTTTTTTTGTTAGCTACGATATTTATGCCTCTAGCCTTGGGCTTAGAAGTTGCAAATATGCAAAATATGCAAAAACCTCAGAAGCGATAATGAACGTTTTGCATTGCTTTTTAGGTTGTGAAATTATACACAAAGTGCTGTAGTAAATTTTAAATAAGTAATCACCTGTGGTCCAAGAATGGATTAATCCACTTAACATTAATTTTTATGGGAAAAATAGTTTTACTTTACAAACAAAAAGAGCAAACTGCTTACAAACTTTTTGAATGATAAATAGCCATCAGGAACGAATGAAATTTGTAAATTGAAGTTTCATTGTTAGGATTCGTGAAAAGATCTTTTCTCTAACTCAGTGAACATTCATATAAAATATAAATGGTTTGCATCCAGCTACTGATGTATCACTAAACTATACAAAAATAACTTAGTTATTGAATATGAAATGTACAGTAAGAAAACTGAAATTTAAAAATAAGATAAAAACATGCATTATCACAAGGAATAGAATTTAATTTTACTTAAATCTATAGAGAATCATAGTTACCTGTTTGTCCTAACTTCTTTGGTACAGCACAGGAATGTAAGTAATGAAATTTTGCAGTGAAGTGTATAGTAAAAAATTTTCTATATAATTCATCTGCAGATTTGTTGAGAAGATCTTTATTGCAGGCAGCAGCCCACTGTTTTGATCTGTAAAAAAGATAGTAACTTTATTTTCTTTGATTTAATGAATTTATTGCTAATGGAGATGTAGTAGAGTTTAAATGAAATAATTCTAATGAAAACTTGGCTAGACATTGGAATGGTAATTGATTAATGTTTATTATTTACAATAATTTTTATTAAATAGTCAAAGTACCATCTGATTTACATGGTATGGTAGAAAAATTTAAATTAGAGCTTGTTTATTAAGTAGTTACTACAAAATAAATTATTAACTGAATTTATCGGTAATGTATATTTACTACACAAAGATGTAATAATGATATAGTAATCAAATATTTATAAATTCTATATGTATATAAATATAAATTACAAACTCTTACCTAACAGGATCCTTGGGGAATCGGAAGAATCTTCTCTCTGGATTTTTCTAAGATGTTGTATCACAATAGAAACATCCATACCATGTTTTGGTAGCTCCTTTCCTTTTCCAAAGCAAAAGATATTCAATAAATTAGTCGATCACTCAACATTCTGAATAAAAAAATAATAGGCTATGAATTTCCATTTGTATAGAAATTGATAAAATTAAAAAATAGCAGATAAAGTATGAAAATTGCTGCAAATATATTACAAGCTCCAATATATACGGCTACATTTAAAATAATATTTAAAGATTTCTATAACACTAACTAAATTATTTTTTGAAACATAAAAAATGTTTTTAGTTTACATTTAAGGCCTTCAATAATCTACATTTAATGAATTGAAATTATTAGTTCACAGAAAATTCTAACATTTAGAAATTATTTGAAAAGGATTACGAAGAAAAATGCTTTTACTGCAATGTGGAGCGTGAGAAACTCTTTATAGAACTTACATGACTGGTACATATAGATAAAATTTCGCTTATCAGCATGGAAATAAAAAGCTATCTCTAAAAACCGTTATTTGCTACATTCAGCTTTAATTTTTAGTTTTAATCTTTAAGTTTAATGATAAAAACTAAAAGTTAGAAATCAAACTTACCTGGGAAGTGATGAAAAATTTGGGTGAAGTTTCACTTTTACTGGCTGTTGAACTATCCATATGCCAGTTCCATCTATGATTTTATTTCCGTCAATACGTCGAAAAAAACATGGTTTTAAACTCTTCATAAACGTGACCTTCGAACCTCTTTGAACTGCTTTGAGCTTTGGCGCTTTTTGGCGACAGATATCTCGCGCATGCGGAGCTGTTTCCCTCTGCGTTCCGATGGAGCCACCGCTGCTGCGGAGACGTTTTTCTTCTTAACAATATATATTCTTTTGCTGGACAACACAACACCTGTAGCCGTGCTCCAATGGTGGGTTAACACACGAGAGGACACTTTACGACTCGTCACAGGCATGCGGAGGAGATGTCTGTCGTCCGTGCCGTTGTGCTATTGCGTGCCTCACTGGCAGGATTTTGGTTTGTTTCGTTCTCCTTAGTCCATTTCTTCCAAACACACCATTGTTATGGTTTTACGCTGCGTGCGGGCTAGGATTGCTCGATACGAAAGTCCAGTCTCTCGCATACCGACAATGCGCTCAAACTTCGTTAGTTGTCGGTATGACACCTCGGTTGTTGACGAGGCATATTGACCACTAATTAAACGTTCACCGTAGACAGAGGATGATAAACAGATTACAACGCAACTGTGCAGTCCTTTATATACATGGAACAAGCGGCTGGTTCTCATACCAAGCAACGCAACCGTTTTGTAATTGTAATCATTTGCATCTCTTATTTCACTTTACATATCCTGTAAGTTTGGTTAATTTTACATAATTCCTTTATAGTGTTTAAATTTTCACAAATATTAGTGTATTAAATATTATTATTTAAATTTCAATAGATTTTATAACTGTCTTCTTGAGGGAAAATGTTTAGAAAAGTTATCGGCATTCAAATTATGTTTGGTAGAAACTTCCGACTTGTCAGTCACTACTTGATTTTTCATGAACCAGTTTTTTGCATCTTCCGCCTTTCTTTAGTATCGTTTAAGGTTCCCTTTTCTTTCATTGGGCTAAATTATTCTATCAACGTAAATATTTTACTGCTGTTGAATCCAATCTTTTTCGTTTTAGAAGATTTTTCTGTTTCTGGCCGCCTATCGTATACCTAATATAACAAATGTAATATAGTTGCTCAATTACTGTAGTTTTAGCTAAAGGGATGACCTTAAAAATATGCTTCATCTAAATTCCAACTGTTTTGCCACAGAAGTTAATAGAGGGCATCATGTGCTTAACCTTATATAATCTGTAAGTTATAAACTAAGCGCCTTCCATGAATGAATTTTTCAGTCAAGAAGTTTCGACTTCTTCAAACTAATTCGAAGACATGTGGGAAAGTTGTTGAACCAGTGATCACCACACATATGTTTTATGCAGTCGTTTGGCATACACACCAACAACTTCTAGCATTTCCTTCCTTATATAGTAAAGATACTCCATTTAGCTACAATCTTCAATTTAATGACAAATTACAAAGAATTTCCTCCTTCATTACTGAGTGTCTTGAATTAGAAGCCCGTCCGCTTGGTGATCGTGAGATCTGGAGCTTGAATCTCACCGAGAACGTTGCTAATCGGCTTCAAAATGTACCTAATGACTCTTTAAAGTTACTTCTTTGAAAGTAGAGTAAGGTTTGTTTTACTATCCTGGACTTTATTTTTTTACCAGTAACTACATGTAAGAAAGATATCTTGTCCAGACAACTTAATTTCTCAGTAACCTGGCCAATTTTATAGCCTCCTTTGTTTCTACAACTCCTGTTGTTTCAGCCTTTCCATCTGCCTTTCCTTTTTATATTATTGGCTCAAACTCTCCTTAGACTATAGTCTGAGAGATAACTGATACATTGCTTATTGACACATCTGTCACTCTTCTCATCAATTACGGAAACGTGTGTAACCATTTATTCTTTTTCTAACAAATTTGATATTAAGGACCAACTTTTATCACAAAAAATTTAAATAAATAATTTCCAGACCAAACGAAATGCTTCCACGTAGTCCATCTGTTCATCAACAAATCAAAGTCATATGTTTAAAAACGACAAAATTTAATCATTTAATTCCATTTTTTGTTCTATAATGCAGTTTAATATGTGCCTCAGTCAACTGTCCCATTTTCAAAGCAGCCTTGTTTAATTTTTAATAAGCTATAAAATGGCACCTAACATGCGACTACACTAATATAACAAACAACATTGAAAGAGAAAGCACTGATCAATATTTAACACCCCAAAATTCAGAGCTCTAAATAAATAACTGCCAGTGACGATTAAAGATTTCAGAAAAGTTTCCGAAGTTTGAATTTAGAAAACTTTAGAGTTCAAAATAAATAACTTAATTTAACGGTTGAATATTAATAGCACTTGAGGATGATATTTATTCTGTCTCTATATTATTTGAAATGAAAATGAGTGTACTTTAGTGAAGTTTGGCTTTTTTTGATAATAGTTACAAGACTGTCTCATTTTTACAGAAAAATTTGATTGTCTCATATTGAAGCTGACTAATCTTGCATTTTAAATTATACTGGGATTTAAATGCTACAAGAGTCTGAAAGAAACCTAACAATAGTTGAACTTTAAGATGTAAAGTTGTTGAATTTTTGTTGTTGAATTTTACAACTTTACGTAATGCAGTAAATGTACAGCATGTCTCCAAGAGTCCTTACGCGAATTTTAAATTCGCAACCGTTGATCATAGACATTGGTCCTAATTTGGTTCCAATTGGAAAAATATTTCAAATAAAGAAATATTTTCATGTTTTAACGCTTTTAAATTAAAAGATTCAATTTCTGTGAAAACTATGAAATGTAAGTTTTTATATGAAGTACTCGCCTATATAGTTTTGCTTAGTAAATGTTTATACTCATTATACAAAATAAAGCACTAAACGCTTCTTTCGTACAGAAAAATTTTTAAGAGCGAAATAATTAAATTTGTACGTAATTAAAAAAGAAATATCGGTTTAAGTGAAAGTTTCTAATGTTAATAGATTAATTTATGAGAATTATGTATGTTGTCGTTAAATGTTTCGAGAAACACAGTTTTTGTTTTCAGAATTGAGATCTTAGTCATAGGGCTAACATCAAGTAGTCAACACGTGAAATTATTTGCATAAATTAAAAATTTTAAACTGTTATACTTCAATGATTTTTGTTCGATTGTTAAGATTATGATCCTAAATTAATATACATATGAATGGGCGTTTATTACATACATAAAAACAAAAATAAAATAATATTTCTCAATGGCATATGATGTCCTATTTTTTATGATATACTTTTAAGGTGTACCTTACTTATGGGTATACATTTTATCCATAAAATACAACAAAAAGATTAAGAGATCCCATAAAATAAACAATAAATCTCTACAGAAGGTAAAAGTATGTTTATTTTCTCTCTCTTTTTAAAAATTTAATACCGCATTTTCTGCATATATCATAAGAAAACGTTTTGGACTTATTTTTTAAAAAAGACTTTTAAGAATATAATACATCTTTTATTGCATCCCCATGAGAGCTCCTTCCTGACGTAATAATATTACATGCTAGAGTATATGGCTTCTTTCGTCGATTTATTCTGCATTTTCAAATTGTTATTCTTTGAAACAATCTATTTAGTTTTAAAGTTGTTATTTGAATAAATCTCACGGTTATAGAACTTTTTTAAACATTTTTTGTATTTCTGTACTCCAAATTTTTACGCCTTTCTTACCAAACTTTACACGGCATGTTTTAATATACATACTTAGCATTATATGTTTAAAATGTTTTTCTCCTCCTTTTACTGCATCAAAATTCCGCGAATATTTTCCCTATAGCTGTCATATTAGAAAGATCACATCTGAAAGATGCCAGTGTTTTCGAGAACTTAAATAAATATCGATTATATAAATTCCCTCCATGATACAGAGGCTGCTCGCAAATTTGTTTAGACGAATTTTATTGTAATTATAGAAATATTTTACTTAAAATTTTTATATTTTAAATCTTCTCTTTGATAACCTTTATTCTTCGCTATATTTATATACCGTAATTCCCAAGACAATAAAGCCTTTTGCAGTTTGGAAAATTTATACTTTCAAAAATATAGCTGCAGTTGAACAGCAAAGCAAAATCGTATAAAAGTATGCGAACAGCTTCTGTATTATCCCTTCCACAGAAGATCAAAATTATCTCTAACTGTTGTGAATTTGTTTTAATTTTTATTTGCTATGGTGATTAACACTGGCATATCGAATATCTGCTCTGCGAGTGGAAGTAATGTGGTCAAAGAGTCACGATCTCGATCCTACGGCTTTCTACATACTGGTTTCCCATGCTAAATCGGCCAAAACTGATCTTGAGTTGACTTCCTGTATGAAAGATTGAAGACGACATCAATGCTTCTACCACTGGCAACTAGTCATGTTTCTTTACCAAGCCTTAAACTAATTTTTGATAATTGGAATGAGAAACAACTGTATTATTTTGTGAACCTCTAAGATTGTGGCTTCTGGTTATAGAAGCTAGATTTCTTAAACATATAGACTTTTCTTCCTTATTTTTCTCTAACAAGTGCTATGAATTGTCATCTTAGACAGGAATCTTAGAACGGCTCGCTATATTCTACTACGGAAAGCAAATTTGTGAAACAGATTGACATAAGTATTAAAACAAGTACTCGTACATTTCAGGCTAAGTAAACAGAACATTTTCTTGATTATAATTCCAAAATGACCTCTTACTTCCTAACTTGTCTCCTTTACTTCCAATGTACATTATGCCTATAAATGTCTCTACCCGGCCTTTATTTTTGCAACCATTGTTGGTAGATATTACTTCCAATTACAGAAAGGTTTTAAATGATGCAAATACTCTTGTTTTGGTTATTTTTGAAATTTAAAGAAATCACCTTTATAAAAATTATGAAACCTCCTTTTTTTCAGTCTATATGCTTACGTTAAGGAACAATCTCCCACTCTATATACTTACGTTAAGGAACAATCTCCCGCTCTGTATACTTACATTAAGGAACATTTTACCCTCATTATAAATAAAATACAAAGAAGCGTGACTGGCGGAGTTATTTTCACTTAAAACTGAGAATCATATTCAGAGGCCTTACAAAAACTGAAGAGCAAAATGTTTGCGATTATAAATGTTTGCGAAACTCGAAAATAAGTTTAAAAAAGTGTTTGCTAAAATAACATATTAGTTTAGAAAAAATGTTTCTAATGTGAAAAAATTAAGTAGACAGTATTGCAGACAGTATTATTATGGATTGTGGAGAAACATATTGATAACTATAACTTTTTTTTCGAAAACGGAATGTAATGTTTTTTAAATAAAATGAATATATTTGCAAAAGTCGTGCTGTATAAAATGCTAACAGGCACATGAGCAACTGGTAAAATTATTTGCATAAATAAAAAATAAAAAGTATTTCTAGTTTAATGAAAGTTTTGCGTGATTTTTAGGTTATGAGTACAAAATAATACTGTGTACGCATATTATTAACGCATTTTTTGAGCTAGAAAACTTATAAATTACTTACGTGAAAATTCCTCCATTTGTAAGAAAATTAAAGAATTTTGCACATTAGTAAATCACAAAAGAATATACTTTAATGGCATTTAAGGAAAAAAAATGAATCTTGAATTTTTGCAATTTATTTATTTACCGACACCTCAAGGCAAGTTAAACATGCCGTCAAACGTCCAAAACTTTGAACTTAAATATCTTGATGAATTTCTATCGTACTGGGGGTCAAACATTTTGTTCTTTATACTTTCTTAAATATAGGTATAGAGACTAGGGGTGTGTATAAAAAGTTATATTGAGTAATTTTTATAAAAACCGGTGTTTAGCGGTGTGCCCTGGTTTTTACCGAAGAGGCCTAGGCGTGAAGGAAAATCATAATCTTCTCTAAGACAACCGCACACTGACGGTAATATTGGTCGTCTAAAAGAGGGGAAATTCAATATTAGTGTTAATTTATTTTCTCAGAAATAATGGTCTCTTTTAGAGGCGGTCATTTTAGAGAGGTGGATGTCAAGAGGGAATTTTTTGTATTTTGGATATTAGTGATATAATTTAAAAGTCTAGTGAGAACACTAATGATTAATATATTTTGACAAATTTATGAAAATCGAATAAATAGGAAAATTTAAAATGATGAGATCATAATACTCGTAAATAAATAAGTATCTTGTTTTGAATCTGAAGAATGTCATAATAAATAATTAGTTAAAGTAATTTACCTAAAAAGGGCACAAGCTCAGCAAAACATATCATTTTCTAGTTATGTTATAAATGATTTTGAAATTATATAATATTCCATTTTGGGATGATGGGTACAATGTTTGATTTTTGTACAAATGAGAACACACGGAGAGGATTTAACTTTTGCCATTATTTTTGCATTCTTTGAAAACATATTATCCCAAAGAATATGACAGACAAGCGATCGAGACCACAAGATTGTGACATTGGCAGGTTATGAGTGTCTTATTAAACGCCTTCAGAGTTTGCCAATCCTTGATAATCTCTTGAGTAAGAACTAGCTTTTCGTACCGATTCCCTTTCCGTGATTTAAGTTGGGAAATACTGCATAAATATTCATTATTTTAAATTCTGTTACGCATTATAAGAATGTTTTCATGACGGTGAACTGAAGTATAGCACTGAAATCAAATTAATTTCCCATATAAGGCTCATGAGAAAATTAAAATGCATTCGGCGGTCTTCCACTCAGCCATTGGTGGAGCCGTTTGTGCCGACGGTATTGATGGTAGTTCTGCACTTAGTATCTTTATTTCCTTTTTCTGAATTTAGTGATGAATTCGATGCCTATAACATCATAATATTGCACCACAATTGTCCTTCTACTATTCCCATTCATCATTACTAAGAAAGGACTAGAACTATGTTATTGAAACTAAACTTTCAAGAGAATAATTCATACGAGTTCAGGTAGTTTGCTTTTCCGGAATGTTATCAAAGAGACAATTAAATCGAGGATTTACGTTATTGATGAGGAAGATATGCCAGTTTCTTTTAAATTTTCCTTCACCACCAGTAGCCTTAAAAAAGCATTTTAGAGCTACGTTCCTACTTCATGAAAGAGAAATTTCATTAAAGGTGCTATCGCATAGATCACGTACTATGAATCTTTTCCTTGCATGCTGGGTTAAGGAAATTTGCAGAAACCTTCGACCCAGTTGACCCTTTAAGGAATATTGCAAAAGAGTGAGATAATAAGGTCTTACACTGCATTACCTTACTACAACCTGTGTGCACTTTGGACCACGTTCTAGTATTTAACGTTAACATGCAGGAAATATTGCCAACTCTGTATCTTGACAGACACGACGAGAACTTAGTGGAAAGTAGTAGAAAATGTAAGGTTTGCTTTCCAGCAGCAATAGTGAAAGAGTTGGAAAGGAACCCTTACACTTCGTTCCAATTATAAAATTCTGTCAGTCAATATAACAATTCGTCGCACTGTGGAAAGAAGATGCACCTAGAGCCATCACATTTTGAGCGCACGTACCTTTGTACCGGAACTTGTAGATCTCGAACTTTAAATTTCGATATTTTTAAAAGTTTATTTAATATTTTGCGAGAAAACAAGGATAGACATTATTTTTAATTAACTTCGAGTCAAATAAAAACAAATCGATTTTACATATCTCAAGATACTAGCCCTCTGAATATGTCCCGGGAAGTGTAAAATTAATTTGCGTTCATTTTATTCTAGTTTAGTTTTTTTCCACAATTTTGCTTTATCTGCTAATCAAAATTCATTCATTTATTTTTGGAAATGAGCTAGAATTTAAAATTCGCAGAGAAATTTTACTAAATAACAAATTTATATAGATTAATACTGCTTTCTTTATATTTTGTTTGCAATTTTATAGAAGAATTTTTATAGAAGAATTTTTATGCTAATCCTTTCTTATTTGCCGGATTGGATGTGATATTGCTTTGATTTGGTTTAATCTTAATTATAACCACAGAAATGCTTCAGTGCAAAGCTTATTATTTCTCTTACTTCATATCAGATTTATTTGAATTTAATTCTTAACTAATACTCACACACACACACACATATATATATATAAGAGTAGAAAGTAGTATTCAAACAAGAGAGACCTATGCGGTCAAGAATTTTGCGCACTGAGATGCAAAATTTAAAAATATTTGTGAAGAAGAGGAAGTTTTAAACAGCTATTGCTGAAAAGTACACTTGATACTGTATTTCAAGAGTAAAAAAATCTTACACCATATTAAAATAATAATACAAAACTATAAAAGTAGAAGAAACCGAAAAAAACGAAATGTAAAAAATACAAAACGTGAAAAACTATTAAAACTACAAAGGAAGAGAAAAAATTTATCAAATTAAAAATAAAAATATTTTAAAAAATTCATGTAAAAAAACAAAAAAAATTCTAATATACAGAAAAAATACAAGGAATGGCAGTATGGTAAATTAGCCCAATTCGATGTTTAACACGGACTTATCAAGGGAAAAGCGTGATAAAATTCGAATCCAGCTAACACCATTAACGCGTAAAGAGACTGAAAGCGGAAAACTTTAAAAGAATAATCAAATCAAATTAAATTAACTCAGCATAGTAAGTCTCAATGGTTCCGTTTCTTTTCCCGACGCGCCTGCCAAAAACTTGCTGTTGTAAAACTTACGAAAAAGTATACAAAAAAGCCTAGTTAGGCTAATTTACAAATTAAAATAAATAGCTAAAAAGCCATTAGTCAAAAAATACAAATTTTAAGGGAGACTTTACATAAAGTCGGCCACTCGAGCTTGAACTTAAAATAATAGTAATTCAAACTAAAACTAGCTTAACTTAAGTTCTTAAAGGATATAGCCGAAGCTATCAGACTCTAACTAGTTGGTCCTTAAATATTAATTAAATCGGCGAAGCCTAGCAAGGGTCTAAGGTATGGCCGAGCGTAATAACAGCTAAGACAGACGTAGCCTGAAGGCAAACGCGCGCTAGTGAGGAAATCAGACTCTCTCTCCTGAAGTCGGTTAAATCACGACTTAAATAGCACTCTTTTTCATTTGCATTATCTGCGTTTCTGAATTTACATTCTGGCAGGAAATTGTAAGCTGAAATTAGAATAAGATAGGAAAGATACAAAACTTAAAATAACTGTTAATAAACCTTACAACTTTCCCCACCAGAATTTAACTACTCGAAAAAATAAGGTCTTAAACGACCTTGTTTAAGAGTTTAAATTCTACACTAGAAGTCCTTAATATCAAAATTTTAAACTTCTAGAAATTCGTTTTTTAATGACTTTCGTCATTAAAATGTTTCCTGATTAAGGCCAACTTTACAACAATTTCTAAAGCTATACTAAAACTAAGGAAAATATAACAGATTTACAATTTGAATTTGATTACAGACATCTACTTCATCTTTACTTTCAGTCAGTCTTGTCCTTCCAACTAATCTGGAAGGAAAAAGTATTAGTAATGTCTTTCATACAATTTCTATTTTTGTTACCAATACTCTTTGTAGAAATTATTTTGGTCCTCAAACATTTTCATTCACACGAACTAATTGTTCTTCCCCCAAGCTCTCCAGAAATTTTTCTGAGTGAGACGAGGTTTTTTTGTTGTGGTAACGCGACGAGCAACTACCACTATCCAATCGCTATGATTTGTTATAAACTCGGCTTTCCAGCCTTAGAAAACTCCTTAACCACGAAACTAGACCTGATGTCCTAAAATAGAGCTTAAATTTAAAATTCTTAAGTAAAGCCTGGAGAGCCTAACTTTAGCCCATTCAATCTATACTTTCATACTATTCGTCTTTTACAGAAAGATATATCCAGTCATGCTTGACCAAAACTTACATTTGCATTCGTTTAACTTTTACAAAAGTTTAAAAGTTAACATTAACATTTTAATTCAATAGAACATTTTAACACGTAATATTTTAAAATTCACTTTACATCACTCGTTATAGTTGCTATACCAAATTCACAATGCTTGGCTACAATGTTTAAATTAACACAATTGAAGTCTTTTGATTAAACATATTCAGAAATTAGCTTCTCGGAACTTGAGAATTCTAAAAGTATTTACAAAATAAATTTTCGCCAACTTGCGAATTTGAATTTTTTTTGTTTAGTAGATAGTTACAATTACATTCTCGCAAACTTGCGAATTCAGTTTCTTGCTTTGAAGAGTATTTAGCAACTTTAAACACATGACATAAATCGAACTTTCAATACAAACTAGAAAACAAGGAAAATTTTCACTTATCTGTTTTTCTTCTACGCTCCTGCATCATCTTGGCGCAGAACTCTTGAAATGTTGACACTGCCAAACTTTGGACTCTGAGACGTTTCGGGCGGCTGGTATTCGGCTCCGGACCTTCTCTTCTTTTAATTCCTCGGGTAGCTGAAACGGGAAGTTTTTTTCGTAGGCTGAGGATTTTGGAAATCCAATTTTCTCTTTGTCTTATACCCTGCCGACCTTGTTTCTGAGTCTCTGAAGAATCTCTTGCTCCTTCTTGGTTCCTAGGAATGAATAGACCTCCTGTCGTCAGGTTGCTTTCTTTTTTCGTTCTTGCTTGCGGTGGCATATTCTTCTGGCCTCTTCTTACGGCTTCGGTTCTGTAGTTTGCAGTTTTTGCTTATTTTCAAGAGCCTTTTTCGTTGTCTTCTAGGTGCTGGCTCTTGTTGAAGGGGAACTTTCATGTCTTTAGTCCACCTCGTTCAGGCGGAGTTTTGCTCTTGTTGAAGTTGCCTTCGTTTCGCTATGGGTTCTTCGGCGTTAGCTGCCTTTCATTTCGTTGTCGGGGGATCCTTGTTTGGCGATGGTGAAATTACAACTCTTGGTGCTGTTTCAGGAGCCTGTAATAAATCTTTTAAGATTAGAAAATCCATACGACTATGGTACGGTTTTATTTGATCGATGTTCGCGATAGATTGTTGTCCGTTTTCTGATTTTAAGTAAACCGTTGAAAATTTTATCTTCTCTATGATAAAAGGGGTCTTAAACCTGGGATCAAATTTGGCCACCCTATTTTCGGGTGCCGATGACAAAGAGTGCTTTAGTTTTAGGACTTTCTGTCCTATGGTATATTATATTTCACGTCGGTTTTTATTGTAATATTACTGTTGTTTCGACCTCGCCGCATCTGAATTTTTGATGGCATCATTAATTATTTTCCGAATTCATTCAATTTAAACTTTTCCTGTCTTTGTTGAACGAAAAATAGCTTATCCAGAGGCGTTAAAATTTTTCTTCCTGGGAATACTTCTGCGGGGTTCTTTTTGCCGTGTTATGCTTTGCTGTTCTTAAGGCAAAGTCTAATTCACTGACGCAGCTGTCCCAACGGTCATGGTAGTTCTTCAGATATCCCCGATTAATTTTAACTATATTTTTATTTAGGCGTTCCGCAATATTTGATTGCGGTCTATAAAGTACTATTTTTAGATGGCGTGTGCCAAGGCCTGTGCACAGGTTTTCAAATAAATTACTTACAAATTGTCTACCGTTATCTGATATTACTTTTACTGGGGCCCCGTATTTTAAAATATATTTATTTAGAAATGAATCTGCTACTATTTTTGCTGAAGCCCGTTTAAGGGGAATTATTTCTACCAACTTTGAGAAATGATCCACCATGGTTAACAAGTATCGGTTTTTATTAATCTTTGTTCTGGGATACGGACCAAGCAAATCAGTGCCAACCAATTCATTTGGGAAAGTGGTTTTTATGCTATTTAAGTACCCGGCCGGGTTGTAATTAACGTCGTTAATTAATTGACACAAGTAACATGACCTGACATACGCCGTCACAACTTTGTATAACTGCGGAAAATATACGGCTTCCCGGACCCTTTGTAGGGTTTTCCTCACACCCAAATGGGCTCCTAATTTTGAGTCATGCAGCTCCTCTAATATACTTAAGCGTAGACTCGTTGGGACTACCGCCCACAATTCTTGATTATCGTTGGTAGTTTTTGTATAAAAGAGCAATTTATCTATAATTTCATAATGAGCTGCGCTATTGCGAATAGCCATAAGTCTACATGTTCAAAATTTTCGGGATCTTCCAGGTAGGCATAAATATCTTTAAATTCTGTGTCAGTCTTTAACTCGGCGATTATTGTTTCCCGGGATTCAATTAGTTTTGCAGTTAGCATCGTACATTTAATTGTTTTTCCGTCTTCATCGATTTTAATCCTCGAAAGGGCGTCTGCAACTACATTTTCTTTCCCCGGCGTGTGCTTTATTAGTTACATTCTTGCAGTTTTAGTATGAGCCTAGTTATTAGGGCACTTCCAAAGTACACACGAAATTTTTGCACCGCTACTAGGCTCACGGGGGTTTCCCCCTCAGTTGCAGTATATTGGCTGCCCATTTTGGGAAAGAACTGCGCCAACTGCGTAGTCTGACGCGTCGCCTGCAATCTCCAAATTTTGATCCCCTTCCGAGAATTTAAGAACAGGGGCGTTATTTAAGGCGTGTTTCAATTCTTCAAACTCTGTGTTCGCCTCCGCGTGTGAACATAGTCTTTTTTCGTTTAAGCACCAACAAGGGTTCAACTATCTTCGCAAAATCTTTAATGAATACTCTATAATAGGAACACGTTCCCGGGAAGAATGATAATTTCTTAGCCGTATTTGGCGGTGGATAACTTTTGATCGCTAAAATTTTAGAGTTGTCAGTTTCCAAGCCGTCTTTTGGGATTTTATAGCCAGGAAACTTCAATTCCTTGGCGGCAAATTTGAACTTTTTAGGATTAATTTTGAGGCCTGCTTCATTTAATAATGTGAAAACTTCCTCTAAATGTATAATGTGTTCCTGTATGGTTTCGCTCGTCACAATAATATCATCGAGATAGATGACTGTACTTTTTCCCAGGACTTGTCTTAAAACAATATCCATAACTTCTTGAAATTAGCCGGAGCTCCGCCTTGGCCAAACAGCATTCTCAAAAAGGCATACTCGCCTGACTTTGTAATAAAGCTGTTTTCTCGACATCCTCGGGTTTTATCGCAATTTGAAAATAGAGTGACGTCAGGTCTAAGGTTGTCATACATTTAATTGAACGAATTTTTCTCATAATTTTATCTATTATTGGAAGGAGATATGTGGGGTATTTTGTTATGCTATTTAATTTTTGGTAGTCAATGGCGAATCTCCATGCGTTCGGATCTGCGCCTGGCAGTCCATTCTTCTTTCTACATAAAACTACAGGACTAGCATAGGGCTGGTAGTTGGCGTAATTATCTTTTTCTCGAGCATTTTCTTAATGTGTTGCTCTAGAATATCTTCCTCCACCCGATCATATCGGTATACTTTGGAACGAGCTGGGGGCTCATTACCAGTCTCGATAGCATGAGATAAAATCTGGCAGAAGCCAGGCTTCTCATTGAATAATTTAGCAAAAGTTCTTACCAATTATTGAATTTTTTCTTTTTCTCCTTCTTCAAGGGGATTCAGCTCAAGTTCCGGCTTGGCGCTTGTTCAACGTCCACGTTATCTATCTTGACCTGTAAGGTGGAGTCTTTGAAATTAATGTTTGCGCTAGCTGCGTTTAAGAAATCAACCCCCAATATGACTGCGGTTAGTAAATTCTTTATTACGAGAAAATTGATATTTTGAACCCCATTTTTTTTATCTGAACTTGCAGCCCCACTTTCCTAAACAGATACACTGTTAGCCTTGGGCAGTAATCACCCGTTGTCTTAAACAGTCTGTAACGATGAAAATGCTTTTGAAAAAAATCCTGCGACAGGAAGCTGCATTGAGCCCTAGTACCCAGTAAGGCGGTCGTAGGGACGTCGTTTAGTAGTATCTGAATTTCTGGCTAGGTCAAACTTTGTATGACTACCATATTCAGTTTGATTTCTGTGAGATTTACCTTCTCACATGGTGATTTCACCTTGAGGTCTTGTCTGAGCGTGAAATCTTGAATACTGCCTAAAATTGTTCGGACGCTCGTTTCCGGCCGTTCGCCTACTCTGAAATTTTACAGCTAGTTCGAATAAGCTTACTAGAGTTTGTGAATTTCTGACTCCAAGAAAATCTTGCACTGACGGAAGCAACCACGGCAAAATTATTTCGATGACTTCATTGTCAGGCATTTTCCCATATAATAATTTGACAATGTGGATATTCCTTAAGATGAAATCTGTTAATTCGTCGAAATTAGTAGTTTGATATTTACTAAATAATTCTGATTCCAGTCTTGAGCGGTCTCTTACAACTGGGAATGCTTTCAATAGAGAATTTTTAAAATTTTGTCAAGTGTGCGTTTCGGATCCTGGATCCCCCAACAAACTCTTGCCAATATTCTTGTACCAGCTGAGGGCTGGACCTTTTAAATTCGTCGTAGCGATTTTAATTCTTTGCGGCAGATTCACAGGATATAACGTGAAGTGTAACTCCAGCTGTTCCAGAAAGGTCATTACGGATGCTCTTTCGACAAAAGTTTCTGTTTACTTCATCGCCGCTCTCATCGTTTCCACGATAAATCCGAATTCCTCCATGAGGTTTGGTTGTGGCTGAGGGTACTGAAAGGTGGGAGGAGTCAACGAGAAATCTTCGCTACCTAGCGGCTGGTTCATTGAGAACAAATTCGGGCGCCAAATGTGGGGTTTTACTTATTAAATTCCAACGTTTCTGTCTTAGAACCCCACGAACACTAGGAAGCGAATAAGTCTTAAGGGTTAACTACCCTTTATTTTTCAGAATATTTACAATCAGTTCCTACTTGGAACTTACACAAAGCCTCCACTTGGGCTTGAACTTAAATAACTATGAAATTAAACTAAACTAGCTGAACTAAGCTTTTTGAAAGGTATAGCGGAAGCTATCAGAAATCTAAGTAGCTTGCCCCTAAGCATTAATGTAATAGGAGAAGCCAAGCAAGGGCCTAAGGAATGGCCGAGCGTAGTAGCTTTGAGAGAACGTAGCCAAATGGCAAACGCGGGCTAGTCAGGAAAATCAGACTCTCTCTGTAGAAGTCGGTGAAGCATCGACTTAAATATTACTCTTACTCATTTGTATTAAGTGCGTTTCTGAAATCACATTCTGGCAGGAAATTTAAGCTGAAATTAGAGTAGATAGGAAACAATCGTAACTTAAAATAACTGTTGATAAACTCAGGATAAACCTTTCAATTTCAAAATTTGTGGTTCTTGACGTATTTTTAAATTTTTATTGAGGGTCTAATTAATAAACAAATAACAATAATTACTAATAAAACATAATTTTGATTTTTCCACCTTAAATTCAATTTTATCATGTACTTTTGTAATTTACTTATGTGTGATATAGTTTAGAGTTTATAATAATTTATATTTTGTCATAACTGAAATGCCGAAAAAAATGTCACACGAATAATTTCTAAGTTTTCAAGTTCTAAATATGCATTATTAATATCCTCATGAAAGTTTAATACTTTATGCTCAGAATCTAATAATCTTACAAAAAACAAAAAATTCCATTCAGCTAGAAATAATTGTTATTATATGTGTATATATATATATATATATCTTCCTTTTACTTTATGTTATTGTGGTTACTATGAGTCATAGTGCTGTTCGTCCTTAGTATAGTGAGGTTTACTGGTAATTTTTTAATTTTTTGTGAAATGCTTTCACTCTATCAATAACTGTGTTTTCTTGACTTCGAGAGATCTGGTAAGTAATCTCATTATTTAGTTCATTTATAATAATATCTTGATAGAAATTTTTGAAAATAATACTAAATATGTTACTGACTTTGACAATAGTGATAATAATAAATTGTTTTTTAAGCGCTTCTGTATTTTTTAAGCTCATTATAGTTAAAACTAATGCTAGTTATATAACTGAACTAAAATTTATTATTATTTTTTACAATACCATTAAAAAAACACGATGTTTAAAAAAAACACGATGTTTCCATTCTTCTAAGCAGTTGAGTGGATAGCTGTATTTGTAGCTGGTAATAAACTGGCTTTGTTTAATATTTTAAGACAAATAGCCTAGTTAATTCTGAGCTTGGTGCCTAATTTCATGGATTCCTAAATTTGTTGGTTTTTAATAACATTAACATAATATTTAATAATAATAAGATGATGCAATAAGATAATATTTAATAATAACATTAAGGTCTTTGTTAATATTGTGTTTGTGATGCTGGTCAATGTATTTCTCAACGCTCGATTCATGCAAAAGCAAGGTGGATCAAAAACTGGTTTTGAACTCGGTCTGCTCAAACAAAAAACATGTTTTTAAATTTTAAGTTTTTTAAAGCTTATCTATGATTTGAATGCTAGAATTTTGCAATTTTTTGGCCCTACTTACTGTAGCCTATAGGGGTTGGACTAATAAAGATGCAGATTACTTTGATTAATTTTCTGAGATTATTTTAAGAATTAAACTTTAATTTATGGCTTTGTTGGTTCAGAAACAGGATGGTGTATTTATTTCGAACGTTATACCAACCACCTGATAACGATGCAGCGAAAGGTTGTGAATTTTTTTTTTTTTCATTTTTATTTTTGTTTTTGGTATTTTTTGCCCCTGTCGTGCAGTTTGGTATTTTTTGCTACTGTTTTTTATATGGTTTTTTCCGAATTGAATATGGGATTAAAAGTATTTAAAAATATTTATTTACCCGTAACGTGTAACGGATTAAACGGATTTAAACGTATTTGCATATCAGTACCCGCTGCTTATTAACATCTCTTACGTTTCAAACATATTGAATTTGCTAAGTGGCTGAGTTTAATAAACGACGATTTCACCATTGTAAATTGCGGTACCAACTTTCAACTTAGTTAGTAAGATGTCAAATAAGAATTAGTAGTCTAATAATTAATACCTAAATTAATTAAGGATTAATGCTAAAATTGAACTATTCACGAAACTGGAATTTATATTTTACAAAAATTTAGACTTTTTATAATAATAATAAACATTTTCTGCAATGTTTAAATAACTATAATAATAATAATACACCGAATATTACATACATAATTATTATATTACAGAAATTACACTCCAGTTACTAAAATGTCACTCTAAAATTTAGTCTTTTTTGCTATCATTTTGAGATTTGCTATACGTATTGATTTTAAATGTAGGAAATCTGGCTATTGTTAAAAATGCAATATCATTCTATATCGTTTTTCCTCTAACTTCTTAATCTCGATGTTTGTAGAAGAACTAGCTGTAAATCCTAATTTTCAACGTAACCCATCTCAGTAATTATTCTGGTCTCTAGATAAACAGCAAATGACGGTGAAGGGAATAACCTCATCTTTATCAGAAGTTCAAAAGCGTAGATAGATACCTATCCTTTCCAGATCTCTAATATGAAACTAGTTGGGCGCGAGTTCGAATCCAAGAGATCGCATACATATTTGTAAGAAAGTAAATGTACGTTTTGCAAGTGTACGTATTTGTAAATGTACGTTTACAAGCATGCGGCATGGGAGCGCTTAAAATACTGGCGAACAGAAAGTCCTTTCAAGGGGTTTGATGGCTGATCCTCGAACCTGTTCCTCGAAGTGTTCTTCTTAAACATTGGAGTGAAATTGCACAGTTAGTAAGATGGGACCGTTACTGCACGCGCAATGACGAAATTTTGGTGTTCCGCTCACAGTTACCTGCACCTAATCATGAAAACCTGAAAACCACAGATTGTACGTATACCATCCTACATCACTGACAATGTTAAAATATGCCATCCAGTAACAAGTATACTTAAGAAATATTGTTTCATTCCCTCAAAGAGCGTCACATATACTCCTCAGTACAACGTGACAACAATTCGTGCCACAAATACTATTTGCTTTTTGTTACATATTTACTGGTGGAACTGATTACAATTAAGAAATATAAAGTCAGTGAAACTTCATTTAAAGGAACTTCGCTGAACTCAAATGATAAAGAAAATTTTATTGAATCAGGAAATTTAAAAAGCAATCATTACTCAGTTTTTTTTAAATGCACTTTTCTTGATTTTTTCATTACTCGAACGTAAATACTCTTGCATGTTAGGAATTTTCAAAGACTTCCTCGATAATAATGCAAGATGAACAAGAAAAACTTAATTTTTATTGAAATTAATAGCATCTCATGTTGTAATATATACAGATATAAATCGCCTAAAGTGAAAATGAGAAATAAGGCAAATTTTCCTTAACACTCGAGGAAAATCGCAGAACATAAAAATTAACCAAAATCACCAGTTATTGAAATTAAAGTAAACTGTCAAGCAATAATTACCGAGCAAGATGCTCTCTAGCAGAGCAAGAGCAGATTCTGACCTATAGCTGCAATGGAGCCAATATTTATGCATTTGTTTTCAACATAAAGCCCGTCTGGAAGCTTCGAGAAAAATCGCTCTTAGGTCTTCGTAACATTATAACGCAAATTCAAATAAATGAATAAAAAATAAATACGACAAATGACTAACAATGCAAAAGTACATAAAAAACTAAAAATGCAATCAATTAAACACGGATAGTCTCATAAGCTTTCAGCAATACATATTTTATAATTCAAATAACGGAACATATTAATATACAAATAGTTAACAGCAATACCTCTGTCCAAGAAAACGTACTGTCATTAACGAAGTATGTCAGTTAAAACTTCTGTTATGCAAAAGGATTTCTCTTGATGTTGCTACACTAAAAACGAAAGAATCAAAGATTTTAGTAGATTATAAAAGTAAGTACAGTACATCACTAAATAAAAAAAATTAAACTTTCTAAAATTCAAAGTTCAGTCCACATACCGCCTGAAATAATTATTATAAAAAGAGAATAAAACAAAGGCCACGGACTGTGAGCAAAGGGACCATTTTTCTTGACTTTATAGTACAGGAACCCGCGTCTACAAAATGGATATGCTATTCGTTCGCGAACTGATTAAAAACGATCGGATGCTGATCCATCAAAGAGGAGAGGTAGTTCATTAAGAGTTCACCCACTGAGAGCTCTTGTTGGAAGCATGCCAGGAAAATTACATTCCCATTTCAGGAAAAAAAGAATGTTTATTCTCCCATGTTACAAATTAGTTCAATTTTTTAACATTTCCGAACTTTTTGAATACTTTTTTTATTCTAGAAATGTATTGCTAGTTTACGTACAAAGAAGGTTTAAGGAAATCTCAAATCTTGTTGAAAGAAATCAGTCTAGAGAGTTAGAGATTCGACTGAGTGGATTTTTCCAATCCCCATATTCGTTCGATTCTTTCCGCTGCTTGTTTCATTCTTGCTCATCTCTATTGCTTTACTCCCCGTTCCTGATCTTATTCATCAATGTCAATAATAAAAAGAATCGATTCAGGTCAGTGAGCGAAAGATTCTGATCTAATTTCATAAAAGAACCGTTTTGCCCACATCTAGTCTACAAATGTGCGCTCAGCGGATGACGTGGGCGCATGAATGGCATGACAGGGTCTCTTTTAGCGAGTCCCGCTATTACTTACAGCATCGTGATGGCCGTATCTGTATGTGGAGGAAGATATCGAGAGAAACGAACGTTGAAAGTATGCATTCTGCATCGTTATATCGTTTATCTCCGGTACTTTGACCAGTTACCGTTATATTATTGAGGTTTCATTCGTCATATTTTTCTAGCCTCCTTTGCCCCATCTTTCAGAAGGATAACACGAGACCGCAAGTCGTCCATGGTATCACACATTTCTTCAATACAGAGATGTTTGCCCTTCTACCTTGGCCAGCATGTTCTCTACCTCTTTTAGCATCCGAAAATGTCGACGTAATAATTGCAGAGATTTGGCATGAAAATATACGTCCATCAGCACGGCAGATAAACACTGGCACAGAAATGAAGCTGCATGGACTCAAATGCCTGTGATTACTAAATAAAGTGTGGTCGACGCCATGATAACTGTTGCTATTATTGGAGTGTAATCCGGATGTTAGAGACATTGATTATTGTATAATTTCTACCGGAATTTTAATTATTTTATGCTTCCTGTACAATATATTTTTAAAAAGAATATGATTCTGCTAAATGATTTCTTTCATGGTATAAAATTTTAATGGCCAGCAGTGTATTTGAAATGGACTTTTGTTTGACCTTAAACAAGACCAATGCACATAAAACATGAAAATTTTCATGTAGTTATTGCATCTTGAATGTTACGAATATCTTGAACGTTGCGTACATTTTCAGCATTAATTTGCAGCATGTTTTTGCTAATTACTTATTACGAAAGAAAGCTTTCAAAGTTATTAAAATAAAATGAAGACGCAACAAAATTTGAAATGAAAACTATACGAAGAAAATAAGCTTTGATGTTGCAAATGTCTTAAAAGGACTCTTTCTGAAATTTCTGGGCTATTATATTCAATAAGTCACGTTACGTTCGATTACCATCCATTTACCGTTCACCTCATCATGTGTTGTCATTGTAAGGTTTATCCTAAGTTTATTAACAGTTATTTCAAGTTACGATTTTTTCCTGTCTGTTCTAATTTCAGCTTACAGTTTTCTGCCAGAATGTAATTTCAGAAACACACTTAATGGAAATGAGTACTATTTAAGTCGATGCTTCACCGACTTCTACAGAGAGAGTCTGATTTTTCTGACTAGCGCGCGTTTGCCATTTGACTACGTTCCCTCTAAGCTACTACGCTCGGCCATAGCTTAGGCCCTTGCTTGGATTCGCCGGTTAAATTAATATTTAGGGGCCAACTACTCAGATTTCTGATAGCTTCGGCTATACCTTTTAGATAGCTTTAGGTAAGCTTATTTCAATTTAAGTTCAAGCCCAAGTAGAGGCTTTTTGTATAATCCAAGTAGGAGTTAATTGTATTTATTCTGAAAAATAAAGGGTAGTTAACCCTTCTTAAGTATTACATGTTTTGTTCACAGACTTAAGCGATTATTCGCTTGTTAGTGTTCGTGGGGTTCTAAGACAGAACTTTGGAATTAAATAAGTAAAACCTCACATCATAATAAGAAATATAAGGCCCTTAATTTAACTTCCATAGGGCCCTGCGCATTTCCAATTTTCAAACTGCTGCAATTCAGATAAATGTAGGGTCTTAACGTTGTTATTTAATCAAAGCATAATACTTTAACCAAGTTCTGCAATTTAGAAAGCTTAATATATTTTTAAGAATTTAAATTTGCGTTGTCTTTTTTTTTGATAGCTTATCGAAAAGATAAATTAAAACACCTCTAATTTATAATATATAAACCGTCAGTTTTATGAACATTTGCAGTGGCATTAGAGTTAATCAGAAATGTTTCCAGCGTCAAAAATTATGTACGCTAAACATGGTCGTTTGAGCTTTTAATAAAAATGCAGAAAAAAGTTTTTTCTCCCGCCCCCCTTTTTTTATTTGGTTCCTACATGCGAACATTTAATTTTTTATCCCTTTCTGTAGAATTGTTTTGAAGCAAAATATAAGACTTCCCGCTCTTTTTGTACTATTATTTTTGCGAATAACTGAATTGGAAAATGCCTTAGGTAATTTTAATCAATGAAAAGAATATTTTTCAAGATGATACATTTTCTTTGCATTAAACTGTTCAAAAACTGAAAATTAATACTCTTCATGTTTGTTCTAATATTTCACTGACTGAATAAAATATTCGGGAATAAGAATAATATCTTTTTATTGTGAGGAGAATTAATTTAATTTACATCTTTTCTTTGTGTTTTAAAGATAGGTTTTGCATTAGAATCAGCGTTTATAATATTTTAGTTAATTTTAAAGCTTGTTATCTTTCCCAAGCAAATTGTTTAGTCATTGAATGTAATTCGTAACTTCAGAAAGATCCACAACAATAAAATTAGGAAATGCTACTGCTAATTTGCATTATATATGCGTGAATATTTCATGTCATTAATTGGAAGAAAAATATAGGAATTTTTTTCTTCTTTTTCGTACCTACTAGTTGCAAGTTGGACCCGTGAGAATGACTAATGGAAGTTCTTCGGGCTTTGTTACATATATTCTTCTAAGACATTATGATGTTACCTTTTTTAATGTTCTTAGAGAACAATTCGCCTGACTTCATTGCTTAAACGAAGAAAAAAAATAAAGTTTTAGTATATAATTGTTAGTGAATAATTACTATGCCCTTCGTTATTAAATTCTTCTATAAAACAAGAAAAAAAATGAAGCTTCTTATATCTGAACCTCAATTATTTTGTCAAACATATTGAAAAATAAAATAGCTACCAAATTTTGGAAACCCGAAGTCTTCCACACGAACATGTGCATTTTAAAACTCGCTTTTGAATTTCGAGTTTGCGTTTTAAACATGTTTATGCCTTTAACAAATTCAGTGAACTTTTTATTACATATTCAATGATTTAGTAAAAGCAAAAATGTGTTGGCAATCGACGAAGCGTAAGATATTAACGTTTCAAGTTTAATCAGAAATCTCAGGAAATTAAAGAAATGTGTCGGAAACGAAAATCATATTACGCTTACCCTGTCACTTCCTGTAACATTACATTTCAAAATTCTGTAACCTTTATAGGTATTATCTCTGTAAATTTACTAAATATATCCCTCTTATGAATACTTAAGTAGGCCATAACATCTCAACTTCCAAGAATTTTCTTAGTAACCTTACAGAATTATTTTACGGTGCACCTGGGGAAGCGTAAGATATTTTATTTCAGATTTAATGAACACAGTTCGTGATTTAAAAGAAATGTGTTATCACCGCCCAAAATAAAATATTTTTTTTATCTTCCATGCGTCAGTGAGTTGACATTTGGCAAGATGTAAGATATTTACTTTTTCTTTCAAACCTAACCTACCTGTTGTTGATTAACAAACTGAACGATTTAAAAACAATTCAAGTTTCTGAGTGTTTAGTATTATTAACTAATAGTTGTACCCATGAAATTGAACTAGCTAGACCTATGCTAATTGACAAATAATTGCCTCTCAAAAGTACTCCAAATTTAATTACAATTCATTAAAACTCCAAATTGTTTGATAACGCTTATTTATTACACCGTAAGCACATCGAAACTCAGTATGTGCATCTTTAAAATTTCACAAAAAGATGTGTTTCTTTTATCTGAAAAACAATAGGATAACTTACTCTTAAACGAAAAAGAATAGAACAGAAATATCTTACTGTTGCCATACCTTAACTACTAAAAATCGTACAATTACAAATACGTCAAAATGAAATTCAGCACGAATCATTCAAAAGCAAAAATAGAATGTAAAAATAAAATGTAAACAAAATAATAACCTACTTTTGCATCTATTTGAAAGATACATTTTTTCAAACTAATCATTATGCACTTTTATACATATATATTTTTTAAAATTAGCACAGAGTATCTATCTCAATTTTCAAGAGTTTTTTTAATACCCTTACAGAATTCTTTTACGGTGCACCTGACAAAGCGTAGGATATTTTCTTTCAGATTTAATGAACACATTTCGCGATTCAAAAGAAATGTGTTATCACTGCCCAAAAATAAAATATTTTTTTTGTCTTCCCTGCGCTAGTGAGTTGCCATTTGGCAAGGTGTAAGATATTTAATTTTTCTCCAAACCTAACCTATCTGTTGTTGATTAACAAACTGAGCGATTTAAAAGGAATTCATGTTTCTGAATGTTTATTATTATTAACTAATAGTTGCACCCATGAAATTGAACTAGCTGGACTTATTCTAATCATTATGTATTTTTTTTGAACTGAGCACAAAGCTTCTGACATCGAAAGCTGACATCCAACTGGTTTTCCGCCTTGCTTCTGAGTTGCCTTCAATTGGCTTTAGTCTTTGCTAAAAATTTTTATTCTTAAATATAGGGTTCGAGCCAAAACTTACAGGCAAACTTCGTCTTGAAAATTTTCCATATTTCAAAATACTTAAATTTTAATTTCACATTTGTGTTTTGTAACCCGCAAGTACTACATGAAATTATTAAATCGGTTAGAATGAAGAATTAAAAAATGGTTTGTTTTAAACTTTCTCTCTAGTTGGTGTCTAAAAGAAGAGGAACTAACTAGAGTAAGGATCACATTCTGATTCTCTTAAATTCATCGATCATTACGCCTGCGCTAAACAGAACTGTCTTGTTTGATGCTTGAATCAAGCCTTCTCAATTGCTAATTATCAAAATTAATCTTTATGGTCAAGCACTGGAGTTGTCAGATTGTAATTTCATTGCACTGCTGATTAAGAGGTGTCAGTTACCCTACATTTAGATGAAGAGATATTTTTTTCTTTGTGTTTTCCTTTATTCATGTGATTATAAAATAAACTGCGGCGATACAAAATTCAACACAGTGTAGGAAGCATGTAAACAGCATGAAATTTACGTCATGTGTATACCACGATGGAATTTGCAATTCAGCTCATGCGCACGTAATGGTTGACCTCAGCGCTTTTACAATCCGTATATAAATGGAGGAAATAACGTGAATAACGTAAATTGTCTCTCGTGAGATTTTTTGTGTGTGCAGCTTCAGAGTGCCTCTTAGAAAAACACCAGCATCATTCGAGCACGTTGCGAGTGAGAATGCGAAAACATTCAGGTCTTATAGCTGTAAAAAAAAACTGATGTGTACATCACACGACATGGAATATTAAATTACATGCATTTTGCATTTTATTTAAACTTATTGGATTGAATTAAATCTACTTCATCGATAGCGCATAACCACAATAGAATAAATGCACTCTTTAAAATTCACTATATTTTCTTACCATAGCGACACTCTGGCGCTAGCTTCACTTAACAACGTTACATCTCATTCATTTGATAACTCAGAATGCACAAAAATTATGTACATCATCTGGAGAATGTTGGCACATGTTCTATTCAAATGCTATGACAAATCTAAAATGACATATAAAAGAAATTAAATAAACAAAACAAAACAAAAGAAGCAGTTTTTCACAGATGATTCAGTATTTCTCATTCAATTAATTCAGATCTCACTTCGCGACAAGGCAAAAACGCATAAAAACTCACAATATTTATATTAAAAATTGCGGAGTAAATGTTAAACACTTATTTTCTCCAATAAATTCCAGAATGGATTAAGCATGATTTAATTCGTAATAATAAAAGAAGGCGTTATCTATGTTTTGCGAAGATTAGTTTCTCTAGATTGGCAACAAATCCACTATCCTGCTAAGTTTGAAATGTAAACAAATATGGCTAGTATCATAAACAAAAATTAGGCTTAGCTGCACTTAAACAACTTTTAAATTGTTGATAATTCTACAAATATAGCATTCAGATTTATTAAAGGCATAAATTTTTAACTGGAAGATAAAAACAACATAATTCAATCCTTTTTAAAGCAAAACATGCACAATTTACCTACATGTAAGAATAAAAAAACTGAGTTCACTGAGCCGTGTAACAAAGTGGATATATACAGGGTGTTTCAGAAATCATGGGACAAACTTGGAGGGGTGGGGGAGCGTACTAAAACATGCATTATTTGTATAGGAATGTAGGGTCTTAAGTGATGGTTAAGGCATGAACGCAAAAAAAGACACGCCATAGCTGTGATTGGCTGACAATGCAGCTGTAGAGGGTGGTAGTAAGCCGGACAAATTACGATCCGATGCATCAGAGGATCATTCGCAACTCTGATGTCGAGCGTGATGGGTGAGTTTACGCACAGGGAAAAAGCTGACATGCATCTCATGTATGGTGCTACTAATGGGTACGGCAGAGCAGCGCTACGGTTATACCAGGAACGGTTTTCGAACAGGCGTATGCCGAAGCACACAACGTTCGATAGATCGCTGTGTAAAAACGGGTCATTTGAAGCCACCTGTGACACTAAGAGTGGAAGAAGAACTGCACGACAACCTCGCATTGAAGAATTCATCTTGAACATTGTGCATGAATCACCTCAGACAAGTACAAGAGCTATTGCACATCGTTTGCAGCTGAGTCATTCCACCGTTTGGAGAGTATTGAATGAAAATGGTTTGCATCCATCCATTTGCAGAGAGTCCAAGTCTTGCAAGAGACAGATCATCCTCTTCGAGTTCATTTCTGGCATTGGTTCTTGCATCATTGTGAGCCGCAGGCGGATTTCCCATCGGATGTGCTATTCACGGATAAGACAACTTGCTCACAGGACGGCATCTTCAATAGCCACAACATGCACGTGTGGGCAACTCATAATCCACACGGCACACGTCCACGCGCATTCCCAACCCACTTCTCCGTGAATGTGTGGGCGGGTACTGTTAACGACACCCTATTGGCCCATACCTCTTACCTGCACGTACAAATGGCTTATGTTATCATATTTTTCTGCAAGAGGTGCTACCGGAATTGCTGCAGGATGTTCCTGCTGTCGTTCGTGATCGCATGTGGTTCAGCATGATGGTGCACAAGCCCATAACCAAGTGCGAGTCCGCAATTACTTGGATGGGACTTTTCCGGGCTGATGGATTGGCCGTGGTGGACCCGTTCGATGGCCACCCCGTTCGCCAGATTTATCCAGCTTGGATTTTTTTATGGGGCCATCTGAAGAGCATCATTTACGAGACTCTCGTTGACTCACTGGAGGACTTCGTTGCACGACTATCCATTGCGGCTACAAGCGTGCGCGAAATGCCTGTCGTTTTTCAAAATGTTCGTCAATCCATTCTGCGACGTTACCAAGCACGTATTACTGTTGGTAGTCGCAATTTTGAACATTTATTGTGAATACTGTATTGCTGCAAAAAAGCACTTTGCGTTGATTTTGTACATTTATATACTTTTGGTGCGGCCGATTGCAATATTTTTAACTTGGTATATTTTTAACTTTAATTTCAAACTACAATCTAGTGAGTATAGAAATTAAGGTGCTTGATTATGTTTAACTGCATCGTATATTTGAATTACTTCCGGTTCTTCTTCAGAATTTTTAGGATAAACTTATCAGTCAGAGAACTATATGATAGTAAACTGCTCCTACTTTTATGACAATCCGATTCATTTTGATGTCTTACTAATTGCCCACATGTCCAATTTAAGCAAAGAAGAAAGTACACAAACAGTGTACTTTAGTTCTTGATTGATACTTGCGCTAACCATTCATAATCTTTTTTCTAATTTTAATTATAAAAACATAATTACTTGGTCTTGTTTTCTTGCCAGTTCCATATTTTATTTATGGGGCTAACAGCACTTATACAATGAAATGTTATGAACGTAAGAAATATAACGTTTTTAAAGAAGTACGAAATTAAAAGAATGAATATTATATATAGTCAGGCACATTAAAAATTAATGTGCCTGGCTATATATATAATATTCATTCAGGCTGGAAATGAAATAGTGACATAATCAACATGATCCGCGAAATTAAACTCTTCGTCAGAGGTGATTGCTATTTATTTTACTGCTCTTGTATATGATAGTCTTTTCTCATTAATAATGATGCTCTTTTGAGCAGAAACATTTTCTTGTATGAGAATATTTTTAGTATGAACTAAACAAATGCAAACGAAGAACAAGAATCGTTGTTAGTCTTTTTACTGTGTTTTCGACAACTGGACTATAGTCCGCAATTCTTGAGAGATGCATGTACTCTAACTTCGCTATCTTGTCAAAGAAATTATGTGACGTGGTAAACACGAAACCAAGTGCCTGGTCAATTTTCAGTTCGCTTTGAACGTTTTTATTACTCACAAACCAGCTTTCAGGGTCAGCGTAAGTGTTTTTTTGAAAGGTGCCAGTTCGTTTTCAGCTTGTTTTTGCTGCTGTGGGCAGGCTCGGCTAGTATGCGTAAAGATCGATCTTATTAATGCAAGATAAAGTTTTCGCTCTGTGCTGAGGTTTAATTTTGTCCAACGTCCGATGAACAGTTAAATTGCTGTAAGTGTTTCATATGCTGTTTTTTTACTGACATAATCAACATGATCGGTGAATTTAAACTCTTCATCAGAGACGATTCCTATTTATTTTACTGACCTTGTATATGATAGTCTTTTGTCATTAATAATGATGTTCCTTTGAACAGAAACATTTTTTGTATGAGAGTATTTTTGTATTTTCTAAAGAGAATAATGTTACTTTTAGTTGCATTGATTTTTACTCTCCATAAGTTATATCTGTATGTAACGACGATTTAGAGGCTGTCAATTGCTTTTCGCGGATTTGGAGACTCTATGAGAATTCTTACCGTGCATGCTTCTAAAAGCTGTGTCATCTGTATATTTGGCCATTTTTGAATTGAGAGCTCAAGGAGGTTATTCAAGTAGGTGTTAGAGAGGTAGGTCCTAGTACCGACTCTTTTGGAACCCCTGTATCAATATGCCTTCTGTTCGAGCGGGTATTTCGTGCTTCGAAAGTTCTGTTTTTGAGGTACAGTAAGATGATGATTTTGACGAAACTAATAGGAAACTGGATGTCTCTCAGCTTATATATAAGCCCGGAATGTCAAACATGATCAAATGCTTTCTCGAAATCGAGAAAGTAACGACAGTAGCTTTCTTATTGAATACTTCTGTTACAAGTCCAGTCATGTTGACTACTTTAATTAGTGTGTTTGAATATTTCCTGGAACTACAGTGCGTGTTACTTAAAATTTGAGAATCTAAATATAAACTAAATATTTGGATCTGGCGGACGCACTCATATATTTTTTCCACAATAGGGAGTAAACTTATGCGAATGGTAGCTAGAGGTCTCGTTAAGACTTTTCCCCGGCTTGATGAATGTTATAATAATGATTGCATACTTCCATTGTTCTAGCAAATAGTTTAGTCTCAAATCTAATCCTCTGGTCACAAATATGATGATTGCGTTCATGATATTTGTGATTAGCACTGCATATTTCTAAGAGAGCTCTTTGAATACACGCGGTTACTTATTAGGTGGTATTCCTGAGGCATTATTGGTTTAGATAGTGGAGAAAACGGAACTAATGAAAAATATGGTATTTCATTATGCTATTACGCCGGAATTACTGCATCATCCAGTGGAGATCGCAGCCAACAAGAGAGTTGGTTACGAAAAGCCAACGGAAATTTGTCAACCCCTTGTGCCAAATTTCTAAATTACAATGTCAGATGTCACTTTTCCCGCGAGAGAGATTTTTAATTTCGTTATAAAAGATATTTTGCAATTTTTTTTCTAAACAAAAAAAATTAAGTAGGCAGAGAAGTTACTTAAAGAATTGTGATTTCCAAAAAAGGACGGTTGGCAATACTACGCCTTGCATATTCATAACTGGAGTTATGGATATGTTACCAGATTAGATGTAGTAAAAAATAATTTTATGCATTTATTATAAAATGTGAAGAAACAATAACGAATATTATGAAAAATTAATTCATCTTATTCATCATTATAAGAATAGGACAAATCTGTATACTGGAAATATGCAGATAAGGATTAAAATATTAAGCATTAAGAAAAAGGGATAGGATGTTTGAAAAGAAATATAAAATTCTGAAATAGACTGTTGATTTCGCAAAAGATATATTAAAGTAAGTCATCGATAATAAATATTACTCCCGGGGTGTTTTTTTACCTTAGATATTTAAAATGTGACCTCGTTATACTTTTTATAAATTTACCTTATTTAAAAATTCCAGTTTTCACTGAATTTTTATTAAAAATTTTCCGACTTTTTATGGCTTACTAGGATTTTCTAGCTGAGTGGAAATCAATTAAAATCTTATGATTTCGTTTCACTTTCATTAAAACCAAAAAAAAAGTTTAAAAATTCAAAATAAATTTTTATTAATGCAAGTTGTCATATTTTTTTAAATAAATGCAGTGCATTTTATTTTTAAGCGTATATGCGTATGCTAAGGAAAAACAAACATATAAATCTTCTATTGCCCAATAGTGTTAGTCAAAAAACCAAAATTATTCAAAAAACAAGTCTTGTTTATTTTTAGACTTTCCAGATGCGTTTCACATTCATAAAAATATTTTAGTTTTAGTTAACGATCCAAATTCCAGTTCTTCTTTACCTACATATTTTGAAGAAATTATTTTGCAGTAGTTTTCACCTTTTGTCAATAGATTGTGCCACTAACATTGCTCCTTTCCTTAGCTGGAACTTTCTTGAAGTTGTCTAGTCTCTTCCTAGTGCGTGAGAACATGCTTTTCCGCCTCTTAATATGCAAGTGAAGACGAAAGTTATACTAACCTTCGAAACTATTCCTGCAAATTTATGCAACTCCCACTGATTATTGTTGCTTCAATATACTCAGCAGTGTTTCAGTGATTTAAAGAATGCCAACACGTTTATTATGAGCATACTTGCTAACATTGTTACTGAAGGCTATAAAGATTGGCACATATGTTGCATATTTCGTATGGTAGTAGTACGTTAGGTACTACCATTTGCAATAAAAGTTAATTTGAAATATGAAATGATTCCGTATGCTACAGCAATTGAACATTATTACGAGAAAGTTGAAGATTTTGTACAAATGTATGCAACTCTCTCCAAACTACTCTAAGTTGCTTCTATCTGACTGACGCTTACACATTGATAATGCATGCTTCAAAGATCTCAAACGGCTACTGCACAACATATTGGATTCACAGTTTCATATATTGCTAGTAAAAAATATTTGTCGACAAGGAGCTGCTCTGTCGAACTACATGAACCTCAAGGCTACGGCATTCTGAAAGGATGCTGTAGCCCTGAGGAGGCGCTGACTTGTCTGGCCTTTATTAACAGAGGTAAAACGGCATGCCTTTATTTGCCTAAAATAATGCATGAGAGTGAGAATAATGAATGATTTATTAGAGAAGTCAAACAACAAGAATCAGCATAAATTTTGTAAATTTTGCATGACTAGTTTCAATGATTCTGCAGTTAAATCATCGAAACTAGTCCTGCAAAATTTACAAAATTTAAGCTGATTCTTGTTGTTTGACTTCTCCAATAATCAGTATTCGGCGTGTTATTTTAACCTAAAAATGATGTTTGCTGTTAAAGGTCTAAGCGCTTACAAAAATTTACTACGAGTACAGCTAAATGAAAACCGAAAGGCTTTGCTAAGCAGAAGTGAAAAAAAATGTTAATCACAAAATTCTGCATTTAATACTACGCTTTCGAAACTTTAACAAAAAGGATACCTAATAACACAAAGTTCTTTCACCAACTTATTTCTTTTACTAGTAAAATTTAAATAGCTTACTGTTGTAAAGGAGCGGTTATTTGTGATGCTTGAGCAGTCCAAACAGCACAAATGGCCTTGCGTCTGCTAAAAATATGGGCAGAGGAACAGAGAAACTGATCTGTCGGGGTAATTTCATACAAAGAGCAACCATCACTTCTTATTGTTCTACCTATATATTTCGATGCTGTTACAGTTTCAAGTTGCTTCCACAAGAGGGCGCAGCTTTTTTATTTTATATTTATTATTTTTTTTACCACTTTGCGGATTATTTGAGTGAGATGTAGTGGCAACGATAGAAAAAATGACGAATGTTCTTCTGTAAGAAAACAAATTGTGAGTAGCTGTAAATAAAATTTTCCGTGTTATAAAATGGCAAAACTTCCAAGTGTCCTGTGAATTTCAACAAGGAAAGATAAGCAGAAAGATTTTCTTATCAAATATTGTTAAATATTGAAGGCAAAAATAAGGAAATACAAATTAGAAACACAGACAATAATTCAAAAGATGTTAAATGAATATGTACAAAATTCATCCTTAAAACATTCTTTAAATTTGGATATTTCTAGAATGAGATTCAGTTCGAAAGGATGAGCAACTGTAGCAGAATTAAAAACAAGAATTGGTAACTAAACAATAAACTTGTATTGTAGCTATAGGTAATGAAACGAACTTAAAATTCTCTTCTTTATTAAAAATAATAAACTTCAAAACTGAATGAGTTTGTTTAAATGCAAAACTTCCCTTCACTCTTCAGAAAGCATACCATACGCCAAAAAGGCACAAATTTTATTTAGTATTTTCATTTCGAGTTTTGTAATGAGCGTATAGAAGTTTTACTGAGATCTCAATCGATCTTGCAAGCAGGTGACACATCTTTTTCTTTATCATAAGCTTTTATTAACTCGCTCATGCCGTTCTGTCCCTAGAGTTAGATCGTTATTGATTTTTAAAATATTTCATGATAATCCACTAACTCAAATTTAGCATACACTCATTGTGGATGGTAGTACAATACGATAGTGCAAGGTTTTGAAGATTTGGCTGAGATTTTTTTAAAATTTAATGTTGAAACAACTTTTGTGCACATATGTTAGTTTTTGTACCATGAGATAGTGCAGGAAAAAATCTTTTAATCTTATACGGAATTTCTAATTCAATGTCTGAACCTAGTCGAGTGTTTTGAGCATCTGCCGCATTACAATTGTTGGAAATTAAACAGTAATTATACATTGTAAAAACAGTTTTTCAATTGAACAATTTCCAGCATTTTATTCTGATTAAAAAGATCAAAACCTTTTAAAGATTGTAAAACAAGCTTTTATTTAAAACTTATGAAATGAACTGAAAAAAGACAAATAATTTCAGTTTGATGGGAACTAGTAGTTTCATGTGTAGTTCAGAATGTAGTTTCATAGGAATAAGAGATTAAATACTTCTCCTTATAAAATTCATCTATAAATTTTTATCACCAATAATATAAGCATGGGAGCCCAAATTACAGAAGACTGATAATCAAATTGAACGGCCAAAGACATAAGCCATTATCTTTATAAATTTATCAAGGATGCCTTTGTAGAGACATTAGATTATTTAGAAGCAGGAGAGGTGGAAAATAAGCAACGCCTTCGCCGGGAATCGAACTACGGACCTCTCGGTTACGCGTCGAGCATGCAGACCACTACACCACGTAGGCATGCGAAGAATGCGGGAGAAATACCTTACAACTTAAGCTTCAAGTTTTTATTACTAAAACTTTCAGGAGAATTTTGGAAAGCTAATTGTTTAATCTCTTGTTCCTATGAAACAATATAACAAATTATTTTCTTTTTTAGTTTATGAATGATTTTATGAGATTTAAATTAAAACTTATTTTATAAAAATGTTTTCTTTATTTTTACTTTTTTCTTAATTGCTGGAAATAATTAGCAGCAGTATTTCTTCCAGATTCTCCCATTAACAACAGCTTTTCAAATCATATCAACATTAAGTGAGCCATTTTGAAGTGTTTTCGGAGAATTAAAGTCTCTTCAAAAGCGGAATTCCGATAAAAAATTCTTTCTATTGAAGAAGCACTTGAAAATATCTACCGAAAGTCACTTTTCTAACTTCTTGTCAAGTGAGCATTCACCTTTTGAAATTACGATAAGAAACGCTTTTAGTTTTTCTCAGGTTTATGTGGTACTTATTCGTCGTAGCTGAATTATAGAAATTCGTTACTTAATTTATTCAACAGGAAAATTGTATTTTCAAGTTCAGGAAAACACTTTCTTTCGTTACCACTTTAAGTACTTTCTGAACTAGGAAGAAGGATTTATTTAAAGAATAACTATTCATCAAGTTTTTCTCGAATATTTAAAAGCGTATTATACTCTCGCAATTCAGTTAAAACCAACAATCATAGTTATATAGAATAAAGACATCTACAGATTTTATAACTCATTCTTGTGTTTAAAACTACTGTTTTAAGCAAGTATTGACAGGTTTAAGAAAATAAATTCACTGATATTTATGATAAGAAAATTTATTATAGTTAACGGCTATAAATGCACACACAGTGCGCCAATGCGTGTAGAAGATTTTAGGATTAATTTTTTAATAAAGTCCAGGGCCAAAATATAACTGACAGCATTCATTACTATGGCCATCTTGCTTTTCTATAATATTCCCTACTTACAGAAAGCAATTTCTGCGAAGTAAATCTACCAGGACTCGTATTTCTTTTTATCTGCTTGGCGAACATGATGTGTCCTGACTGGATAGTCATGTGCGCCAAGCATGACTGCAAACTATGTCCTATGGAGTGTAGCAAAGACGACAAGATGAGAAGGGTTAAAATTACTTTTTATTTTTCCACCTTTTCACAGTCGCTCCCGCACTTCGGGATACAAAAACCAACCACTTGTGGTCTGAACGTAAAAATATAAAACTACTAACTAACTAAAATTTAAATAAGAGCTAACTTTTAATATTTTAGACAGATGACTAACACTAAGACTGGCCTTTTAAATTACTACGCTTGTAGTAAGGAAACTGCGGAAAACTACAATACGTCTTTAGCTTTCAAGAGGACTAAAACCTCTGGCCTTAAAGGTGGACAGTAACTGATAGCAAGCTCGCGTGAAGACTCTTGGCAAGATAACTCACTCTCTCTCCTTCTACTACGCTCTTGGCAAAAACCCACAACTGAAATACTTAAGCGTTAGGAAGTACAATTTGGTAAACATATTCACGCGTTAATTCTGGTCGGAAGTGGAAAATAAGAGATGATGGTAAAGTTTAAAAATAAAATAAATTTTAGTCAAACTTAAGATCCCTACAAATCGTTTGCTTTGATCAAGTAAACATCTACTCTGACGTATTCGAAAGTTGAGCAAATCGTTTGATCTAAATGACAGACATTAACCGTAATTCTTTCAAATAAATTGTGTGTGAGAAGATGAAACATGGGTATCCGCTTATGATCTACTATATTGAAAATGGCAGTCATTGCTTGGGGTGGAGAAGATGGTAACGAAAATTGTGTAGTAAGAACTAATCTATGGTTGACGTGTTTTGATTGGAAAGAATATCTTACAAGAACTTTATTCGCGAGAGATGGACGGTGAACTCCCTGTTTTATAAAAATGTAATGGAGAGATTTCTGAAGAGAAATCAGTGCGTTAGGCCTATAAACGCTCAAAAGAATAACTGGTTTCTGCTGCGCCGCGACGCAATTATAATCTTGTTACGCAATTTCGAACACAGAAAAATGTCTCAATTTTTAATCACCATTACCCACCATATCTGCCATCTGATGAATACTTTCTCTTGCTTTAAGTGTCACCTTAAAGGTCATTATTTTAATAGAATTAAAGAGATTCAGAAAATTCTAATCAAAAGACTTCAACAGTGTTTGAAAAAAGAATCTCTAAGAAGGAATCAAGCAACAGTATAATATTTTAAGCATCGTATTGACTTACTGTACATTGAAGGCTATGCAGTAAAAACATTACTTTCTTCAGCATTTGACTTGAGCGAGCTTAGTCCAAAACAGATATTCAAATACAGAAAAATTATAAATAAACAGACTCAATACGTAATATTTGGTGCAAAATTTAACACCATATCTACCGAATGTTCTTCAGTTATTCACGTGCAAAACAGGCAAAGCATTAGTGAATAATCCGTACCAATTACTACTCGCTGTAAACAAATTTAATAGAACCTATAATTTTCTACTTCTGAAGAAATAAAAATCCATCTTAACGTACTGTCATAGAAAAGGAACGTTTCCTTAATAATATCAATTTCCAAAACTATTGTTTGTTTCTTTAAAATAGGCACTTCAAGGCCGTTGCCTCTCTTCGAAGGATTGTTATAGTATTGTCTGTCGTCGTCGTGCTGTTTTCTCTACCTCATTTCAGACTGTAGTTCAAGACAGCCTTCATTTGCATACGCTTTTTTACACTTTGTGTCATCTTTTTTATGAAGCGAAACACATTAAACGGGAATGAAGTTAAGGAAAAAACTGGATGATTCGATTCGTCTTCCCGCAGTGTCTTTTCTGTGGTTGCAAGGCAAATCGGGTGGCAGAAAATAATGTTGAAATTTCTGTTTTAAAGTGACTGACTATAGCAATTCCTACACATCGAGAAATTTGTCGAAGAAAGCTACTACTAAAAGCCGACTAATGCTGCAACTAGAAATTACTGCAACTGCTATACATTTTAAGAACATTCGCATTTATTTTATGGGCTTATTTCAGAAATAACGACGTGAATTAAGGAAAATGAAAGCGAATAGTGCCAAGCAACATACAGTTTTAATTGCTTGTCTACCTTTTGAAGATTTTTAATTTAAAAAATCTGATAAGAACGTCATACTTCCTTGTACGGTCTAATAAATTGTACACATTTTAGCCATTATACCCATTTTAACCGATTTAAGTTAACCAGTCTCTCAAAGCACGGTGAAAATGACAGCAAAAGTTGCAAATTTTGAAATTAAATATAGCGGTCAATTTTTATTATGCGGGAATCAAACTTCTAATTTTATTTTTTCATAACGAGTATAAAACTTTCCCAAATATAACCATACAAAATGAGAGACAGCATTAAAAGTTAGATTTCGTTGTTTGTCGATTTTTTTATTTGACATTGAAAAACATGAATATTTTCGTTATTTAAAACACTTCTGGAATTAAAAAGGTATGACTACGAGCAACGGCTGCAAAAGTAAAGGCCGGATAAGTACTGTGCCGGGTATGAGGATGACTATATCTATATTGTGCTGACTGCAGTAAAAAGGGGAGGTGCACAACAGGATGTTAAGCACTCCCATATACAAAATTTCACCGTTTCAACGTCTAATCTATTTTGAGTTATGCGAGATACATACATACATTCGTACGTACGTACGTAATTGTAGACTTCGCAAAAAAAATCCCTTTTGAATCCATTTTACAATCCGTTTGGAATCAACATTCCTTTATTCTGTCCGTACACTTCCTAGATTTTACGCAAAAACATGGCCCAGATAGATTCGGGAAGAGTCAAAATGGACATTTCTTTTGAAATATGATATCCGAAAATTTTCGCTGTTAAAATACTTCCTTCACTTCGTACAAGGAAGTAAAAACTGTGGGTGAAACTGAGTCATGACTTCAATGAGCTTTAAAGATGAAATTTGCTTTTCTTGAATTTAAAGTAAAAGCGTACTTCGCTTTATTTCATATCGCAGATTAGGTCCCATTTGTATAAATCAGATATTTGATGCTGTAGCATATAGGTTTATCACCAACCATTCTCTCAATGCAGTTCATTTGCTTCTAATGCTTCCAATATTTTACAGTTCTGATTTTGTATTAAATAAAAGTAAAGCCAGGAAATAATCGGATTAACCTAATTAAAATATAATTAAATTTCAAGTAATAGTCGTAGTTATTTACGTAATCGAAAGATTACTATAGTCTCTACATGCCTCTACATGCTGTTGCCTTTAAGTATTCAGTTTAGCTGGTGTATTCATCTTGTAATTTAGCTTAATAGTTATCATTACGTTTGTTTTTAATCATTCATATCATGGATCTGTCTTTCTACCTTTTCAAAAAGTTACGGTTTTATCTTACTTTCATATAATAAATGCGCAGATTGTTGATTTTCGCAATATTTCTATCGCTTTCATCTATCGTATGTTTCAAATATAGCTATTAAATATTGCACTATTACTTCTAAAAGCTTAAGTGTTCGTATACCTCATTGTCATATAATTTTAAATAAAATGCAAATAAATAAAGTAATCATAAATAAATGAATGGAATTTTATCATACAATTTTAAATCTGACACTATTTTGCCCATATCGTCGGGGAATTAACAGCCACGACTGGCAAATTCCAAAAGACGATATTCCCAGCCCTGCTGGAACGATTTGTAAGCTTTTCATGATTATATGCACCGAAGTTTCGGAATAAGCTCGTGATTCAATAAAACTGCATCAGTCAACGCCCGATTTACTGGGATAATACGTGAGATGATTACCATGCTTAACAAAAATTTGTGGTTAATCCAAGATCAGTTAGAAAATAACAAGAAAGAAGAATAACCGCTACTATGACCAAATAAAAAGTATTCTCAATAATTAACTTGTATTTTTAACGAGTTTAATCTAGAAAATAAGTTGGTTTACTTACGAAAGTAAGCCATTATTGAAAATAAAAAGAACACATTGTAAATACTGTAAGTGTAAACGTTGTTAGAGATGAAGAAATTGAATTATGACACTAATGAACGTAAACTGGTATAGAAAAAAGGCCTGCTAGAATTTTTTTAATTGTACTGTGGTTATATACGTTGATCCGAAAGCCTTGCACATCAAAATGTGCAAATTTTAAAAGGGATGTTAATAGCAGATCGCTTCAGTGACAACAACCGTACGCTACTGCAAGTAATACGTCTCTTGAAATTTCAGTTGCGGTTTAAGTTGTTAGCATCAAAATCCTGCAACATGGAGGTGAGTTTTTTTTTTTTTCAAGAAGAATGAACTTTTTATGATTCAACATTACTTCACAATGCATTTCTAAGGAACTATAGTTCAAGCACTTAAAGAAACCTTCCCAAATATTTGAAACCTAAAAAAATTGATTTTCCACTTGGTAACTTGATTTTGATAAAATCGAGGCGTTCGTCAGAAGAAAAAAAGTCACCACACATCCTCTTTCATTCTGGATAAAATGGACAAAGTCAGGAATAAAATGCAATGATTACCAACAAAAACTACGTTAAAGGTGTAACGTAATTATATTTGTATGTTGCGAAGTAATAATCAATCACAAAAATTCTTTTACTTGGGAAAAATTCATCTTCATTTCTCACTAAATAATCAGTTTTAAAAGCTAATAGCATAAACTGCAACACAAAGTTGAAGTTATATATTACTTTTAACAATATAAAGGTTTTATACATTGAAACAATTCGGCATTAGACCCATTCTGGAAGTTTCCGCAAATTTTTTTAAAGTTTGGGATGTGCGGCTTTTGGATCATCTTTCATTCTCCGTATTCCATATAATGGAGAACATATAAACATTGCACAGCTTTACGTACAACTCCCATTACGGCATCATGTGCTCTCATTGTTTTCGATGGACCTCATTTTCCCTTTTTGTATTTTCAATATTTGTTTTCCCCGGTGGTTTGTGAAAGTAATTTTTCCGTCATTTACAAAATGGCTCTTTAATCCAGCCCCCGTTTAATCGGAAGTTGGTTGTATATTTAAACACACAATAATTACTCATAGGCTCAAAATGATTAAAAATATAAACGAAAAAGCAAGAGTAAAAACGGAAACCAAATGCACGTTAACTCACTATAATGCAAAAAAATGTACAAGCAGTATCTGAAAATTAAAAACAAATATCTGAACAAATGTACTGAACATAACCCCAATAGTTTCATTTTAAATTGATTGCTTCCTTATTTTCTTCATCAAAATACGCTTAATTACTCAGCGTATTAGCAGAAAATGCAAATGCTTCAACTTTCATATTTTAAACAGAGTATAATTGCTCAACATGATGTACCCGAAGATAAAAAATAATCCTGAAAAGAGCTCTATAAAAAATCTTCTGAATTTTAATGGAGCAAATGTGGAGTAATCATTCTACTAGGAATTATAGTAATTACCGAGAGATTACTGTACTCGCCAACCTGATTGCTTATGTCTGCTGCCTATTAATCTCTCATTTTATCGATTTTAGCTTTGCAAAATATTTGATAAAAGTTCCCAAAGATTGATGACTGTGACAGCTTAGAATTATAAGAAAGTATTAAATGTTTTAAACTGTTATATAATGGGTAAAATTTGTTTCAAAAGAGCTTCGAACGCCTGTTTGTTTAAGGACGGAGTTTTGTAAATTTTGTTTCTTAAAATTTTCACTCAAAAAAGTCCCACTTTGTTTTCACTTGCGTAATCAAATTGTGCTAGATTGTAAACTGGAGTATTCTAAATTAAAATAAAATGTACTGTGACAAATTTCTTTAAAAATTTAAATTTATTTCATTGCTTTGTAACTTTTGTGAACTGTTGTAATATTGTATACTGTTTATATAGCCATTGATTTATTTGTTGCTTTGAAGCCGATAATTTTAAGATTTATTTTATGTGTAATTGACTTTGTGGTACACGTTTTGTATATAAATGTTTATTTTCTATATACAATGGTATATATTTTAGTTCTGAGAGCAACAACTTTTAAATTGCAAACATAGCCTTAACAGAACGCGAGATATGGGAAAATTCGCTCCTGACGGGCCTTGGCGACAGTTATCGTAGCCAAGATGGCTACATTTGGCAGTTTGTTGCTAACTTGGTGACTTTCTGCAAGATTCGGGAAAACACATTTTTGATAGCCCTACGATCGACCATCAAATCATAGCTCAGGACGATATCATAGTACCAGCAAGAACAGAATTCCGACTTTGGATCCATAGTCGAGATCAGAGATTTTCGCTTGGGTGTATTAGAATATCACAAGAATTGTAACAGCTCAAAAGGAGTACTAGTAGCCTCAGCACTCGTGGACCTATCGAAAGCTGTTATCCCGGTGAAAGTTGCCAATGTAATTGAGAAGACGAGGGTTATTAAGAAAGGGGAAGTGGTGGCAACATGTACTTCAGTGACCAGCGTTAAACGAAACATTAACACTTTAGAATCCGCGTCTTCAGAGAGCATTACTTCGGAGTTATTGCAGAATGTGCAATTAAGCGTTGATGAGAGGAATGCTGTCGAACGTGTCATTCAAGAATTTCAGAATGTTTTCTCCTGCTCGTGTTCTGATGTGGGTCGAACCAGTTTGACACATCAGAGATTTGATACCGGAGACCACCACCAATTAAGCAACACCCAAGACGTCTGCCGATAGCTAAACAGTAAGAGATACCAAAGCTTCTAAAGGATCTGCAGAAAAACAGTGTCATCGAGCCTTCAGCAAATCCCTGGGCATCTCCCATCGTCCTCGTGAAGAAGAAAGACGGCTCAACCAGATTTTGCGTTGACTATCGCCGGTTGAACTAGGTCGCGAAAAAAGACAGCTACCTTCTTCCTAGAACTGACGACATTTTGGACATTCTTTATGGAAGCAAGTGGGTTTTGACGCTCTTTAGAAAGAGCGGATATTGGCAAGTAGAGATCCATCCTGATGACAGAGAAAAGATGGCATTTACTACCGTACAAGGACTTTGGCAGTTCAAAGTGATGCCGTTTGGACTATGTAATGCGTCGGCAACATTCGAACGCCTCATGGAGACTGTTTTGAAAGGTATTTCCTATGAAGCCTGTCTGATATACCTGGATGACATCATCGTCGTCGAGAAGAGTTTCGAAGAACATCTAGAAAATCTTAGAAAAGTGCTTCAGAAGCTGAAAGAGGCCAATCTAAAGTCCCGCTAAATGCGAATTATTCAGACAGGAAGTAACTTATAATTCGACCGCCTGACAGGCGATCATGAGCGCAAACACGCATGCGCCGTTTGGACCGATTTATTCTCAAAATGGAGTGGATGGAATCAGAGTGGAATCATGCCGTAAGGATTTTTTTGGTTTTACTTTTTCCCTGTTTATTTCCACAGCGTTCAAAAAAGGTACCGACATAAGAAGATAAAATTACTTTTAAGTAATCTAAGCTGATATGCTGATCAGCTGTTTTATTAAATTGTGTTTAATATTAAGCATTTATGTATATATTCTTAAAAATACAAGTGTTTTCTAAAACTAGTTTTGCAGTATAACATTATTTTATATAAAAAATAACAAGTAAATTTTATTATATTTATTTAATTATTATATTTCTTTAATTATTATATTTTATT